>QANY01002751.1:257912-440412 GCA_003255025.1 Datisca glomerata
CCCCCCCCCCCCCCCCAAGGAAAGAAGGAAAGGAAAAATAAAGAAGATAAGGGATATACAAAGGGAAGTTTCCTTATCTGGGGTTCAACCGCTGTAATTGTAACATTCTCATGGTCGGTTGTACATAAGATTACTGTTAATTCCATATTCAAATGTCATATGTATTATTCAAATGATCCTTGATCTGAATTTATTTTTAATTTACTAGTTGTGTTTATTTATGCAAATCCTAGTGTCCATATACCACTTCCTTTTGCTGTGCTCTTTTGAGGCTTATGAATATATTGTTGCAGCAAATAATTCAGTCTCGAGTGTTTTTCTCTGATTCGTTGAGAGATCTGTGTCAGAAAGTTTAAACTGCTTGACAAATTAGATTGCATTTGCGTCGGGCAATAATCAAAATTCAGGGTCACTCTTCAATGTGAGAAGTATTTTTTCCGGTATAATATTGAGTATTTTTGTTGAACCAAAAAATTTATTAAATTTCATAATATATTAATTAAACCTCTAAACACATTTGTTAAACTCATTCAACATATTGTTAAATCTTACGACATCAATGTGAGAAAAACACCCTAGCGTTGAAGAATTTCCCAAAATTCAAATAAAATTCGTTGAACTTTAGTTATTCAAACTAAATTCTTTCAAAAATACAAGATAGCTATGAAAATTTGCACTTTCTTTTTCTCTTAACTTTTTATTAGGCAAGTGTGGATCTTGAAAAATGTGAAAGAAAGAAAAATGAGAAGAAAAGAAGAAGAATTAAAAGAATCTAGAATGGAAATTACGTTATGCATGTAAAATTGTTCTACAAGATAGTGTTCAATTGAATTTATAATTAAAACTTATACAAAATAGACAAAAATATCATATCATTTCATCTTCATGCCTGCTATGGGCTTGCTCAATTTATAATCAACCACAGCTTTATCAAAGGTAGTTCTCACATGCTGGCACATCAGCATCAAATCCTGGGTTGCGTCTTTCAATACATCCCTAGCAGGATCACCTGCCACCATTCCATAAACAAATCGATCAAACTACAAACATTCTACTATATCTTAGTTAACTACAAACTTAGCCATCAAGAAATATACATCATAATTAACAGCATCACATCCATTTACGGTAAGTAGGAACTCTCACTCTCTCTCTCTCTCCCCCTCCCCCCCCCTCTCCCCCTCTCCCCCCAGCATCACATCCATTTACTGTAAGTAGGAACTCTCCCACTCCCCCTCCCTCTTTCTCTCTCTCCCCCTCTCCCTCCCTCTCTCTCTACTTCTTGCTTAGCTATCTAGCTTTATACTAATGGTTTGGACAATTGAAGTTTAATGTGCTAACATAGTGTACCTAATAGGTTCAAACATACTTACCAAAGTAGAATTACCACACATCGACAATAACAGAGAAGAGACATATTAGTTGCTTAAAGAAGATGACTGCTGCAATTCAGTTAAAAAAGCAGCATGATGCACGAATATACAAATTGCTTAGAACCTTTTTCAACAATTGAAAGAAACAGAGTTGCTAGAAAAAACAATCAGCATGATAAATGACTTACTTCGCTAACAAGAGAGAATATAACCTTACCTGTTGTCTGGACTCTAATATTAACTCGATTATCTGACGGATGAGGAATGCTGTACCCACAGAATGACACCCTTGGACTGCATTATGAAGTTATATATTACTAACATAACTGTTCAAAGATAATTTCATTTGATAAAGGCGATTGTTTATGGATTATGAATGGACCATAATCCCATCTAAATTTACTAGAAAAATTCCCAGGAAACCTCCCCCTTCGCTCCTTGTTAAACAAGTCATTCATCAAGATTCAGGAGAAAAGATTATAAAAACA
Organism: Datisca glomerata; assembly: GCA_003255025.1. Taxonomy (NCBI): domain Eukaryota; kingdom Viridiplantae; phylum Streptophyta; class Magnoliopsida; order Cucurbitales; family Datiscaceae; genus Datisca; species Datisca glomerata. The sequence continues at coordinate 259,774 of QANY01002751.1, forward strand.
ACTCGAAGAAAATAAATTGAGGCCGCCTACTCTTGATTCAAGGTGAATCTGAGGGCATTTGCTAGTGTATGATCCTCATCAACCAAAGAAAATGTAGATTTGCTCTCGTCTGAAAGGGACCCATGCTCCATTGCTCTCAATACTTGATCAGCCAAAACCACTAAATATCAACAAATGGAAAAGAAAATCATCATCAGAATCGATAAGAACTTTCAGAAGCCTTGCACCATACTACTTTCAAACTCCAAAAACTGAGAAACATGGACAAATAATACACAATTTCAAATTTCAGTAACCACTTCTATGATATCCATTATAATTAGAAACTATTTACTACTTAAATCCTCGCATAAGCCTCAACCAAGGCCGGCTAGTTAACTCACCATCACGAATTAGATTAGAACAAACAAAGTTTTTAGGCTTAAATTTCCGATGCAGTATTTTCCCAGGAAACAATCACCTCCATTAACACCCGGTTCCAAACGGAGCCGAAAGAGAAAAACGACAAAGAGAAAGCTTACTCTTCTCTCGCACTGGTATACTCTTAAACCTCTGCCAAAACTCTTTGGCATAGGGGTGTCACAATTAGCAACTTAGTACCAAAACAAATATAATCGAACCGATTTGGTCGGTTGTCTCATATCCTGATCGGTTCGTCAGTTTATTAGGTTCGGAGTAGAACTAAAAATCTCGATAAAAAACGATCTTTTTTCTCTCCCCCAGCCCTTGAACCCTTGCCATTGATGCAACAACAAGACTAACACCAATGAGACAAGAAGGCCCGGTAATAAACAGTCTCAAATAGCAAATACGCTAAAAATCTCAATGAAAACCTTAAATCTTTTATAGACCCATAGAATTAGAGATTATAGCAGAGAAAATAATTTAACACAATAGCAAAACCACCATCAGTAAACGCCACGCACTCTTTCCCTAATTTTTTGATAATAGAAGTCTCAAGGAAAAGCCCTAAATCTTCATAAATGCACAATAAAATTACTGTGGTACCTTCTGAGAGAGAGAGAGAGAGAGAGGAACGGATGAAGCTGGGTAAAAAGATGCAGGCTGTACTGAGAGAAGCCGTAGAGCAGACAGAGAGAGAGGAGAGAGAGCAGAGTGGTTATTGGCCCAACATAAAGGGTTTTTGAAGAGGTAGAGATTTCTCGTGTCTCCACTCAGATTAAAAGAAGGGAGAACTACAAGAATGCTTAACATTTGGTAATTCTTATAATAAAATGTCTATTTTTAATTTTAACCGTAAGAATGGTCAGTTTCTAATAAAAAATAAGATGGGTAGTCATTTATAGTTAAGTGATTAATGAAAAATGTCAAAAAAGTGTTACAGTATGCGTGCAGCGGTCTCACGTGCGTACTGTAGCGTCGGTGACACATGAATTCTGTTGAAAATAAGTTATGCGCATGATATATAAATTAGATATGTATAGTCTCTAATTTTGATATGTACGATATTTAATTTTTATACCACAGCGTCTTGTAATTTTTTCAAAAACATTGCAAGATTCATAAAAAAAATCTAGAAAATCCACGTAGAAAACCAGAAAACTCACGCGAAAAATATTAGAAAAATCTCAGATTCAATAATTAATCAGAAAAAAATTTTAGATCCAAGAACGAAATACTAACAACACATTAATTTCTGTACAAACAATCAATTTTAACTCTAACAACATACTAATAGCTAATCTTACAAAAATTTCCAAAAACTCAAAGACGAACAACGAGGGAGGGGGAAGGTTATTGACCAACAACACGCAGCAAGGAAAATAGAGACAGAAAGACAACGAGTAGGAGGCGGCGATCATAAAGTTGCGAAAGCTCTTTAGGGAAGATATGGATGCTGTTCAAAATTTTAGAGGCTAAAACTATACGAGGAAGATAATGACCGAAAGAAAAGAAAAAATTTATATAGAATTAGCGTTCAAAAGTAGTAAATCTGACAATTTTCCCTTAACAGACATTGTAACTCACATTTGATTGGCTGTCTCAAATTACACCCCGAAGTTACAGGGCTTAAAGTGTAATTGCATCACTTACAATATCGTCAAGCAAAGAAGTTAATGATACAAGTTGAGTGGTGATTGGCTAGTCTTTAGAACTGTCTGTGACATCGACAAAACTTTTTTCACTCCCGCCGTTAGGCTCGTTCCCACAGTAAGACCGCCATTACAATCCCTAATTACTAAATCACCTCCGTTTAGAGAAGCATTCTAATTCATTTGCTCTCGATTTTAGCTATCGATTCTATCTGTTGAACTTTGCTCCAATAAAAGCACTTCTAACTCTCTCAAAGCAGGTTCGTTTGAAAGACTCCGGATTTTTTTAATTCTAAGTTTCACCTTCTTCGTTTCATTAATGATTTGGATTAGTACTCACAGGTTTATACATCTTTCTTGATTTAAGGGTTAAAAATGTCAGTCAGTAACAGCGCCCCGTCGGCTTTGGACAAAGAACAGGTCGGTTACTTGATTTTGCTATCTAGCATCTCAAAATTGTCGCTCTCGCCAGAGATTTCTTTGTTGGACTAATTAAGTTCAGTAGAAAAGCTTAGCATGCTTGATTTTCCATTCAACCACTTTACAATTAGTCGTCTTTCCCACCTTTATTTGTGATATTTAGCTCTGTTTCGAGTTTCAATTACTGATCTTTGTTGGTTTGGGGTGATTGGTATATGACCAGTGCTAATTATTACCCCCTTAGATTATATCATATATGTTGATTTTTTCACTTTGATAATTTGATTTAAACTGAGGAGATCTTTGGCATGGCAGAAAAGGAGATGGAATATCGAGTTTAGTTGTTCAACAAGTATGTTTTCTATATGGCCTTTTCATTTTCTGTTCATACATATGCATATAAATACACTCATCGTCTCCCTTTGTATTGCTTCTCTCCATTTGCATCCATCTCTTTTAAATTTTCATCCTGTTTTATAATGTCCCTGGGAAGTATTTTCGAGTTAGTATAGAATTGGCTAAGCCGAGTTCGTGTAAGGCTTAACTACATGTTCTCCAATCCTACTGAACTCAGATCATTCCTGTAACAATTTTTTTTCGATTAGCTGCAGCTTCTCTTAGTTAGTATGATGAGGTGTTTGTTCAAGAACTAAACTATCATAAATGGAAAATATATAAAGGTTGTGGCATCTAGCATATTTTCCCTTTATTTTGCAACAAATTTGTTTAATGATGAAATTGTTGTTAGAAAGTGATGTGTCTTATAATGATAGTAAGGCTTTACTTTTTGGTTAAGCCTATCTACTGATTACCTTGATTGAAGAATTCTGAATGTGAAATTTTATCATTTATCAGTATGATATTAAGTTTATTTAATTTACATTTTTTAAATCTTTTCAGGCTTACAGACACGTGCTTTAATAAGTGTGTTGACAAGAGGTATGACAGTTCCGATATCCCTCCTCTCTGTCTCTACACATTCTAAGTAATTCCTATTGTCATCCACAAAACCAGAAACAGCAAAAAGCACTGTAGGTTGATATGTACTTGTTTTTTTCCAGGTACAAGGAGTCTTAGTTAAAAATGGGTGAAAATAGCTGTGTCGACCGGTGTTTCCAAATATTGGCATGTAAGTGCTCGTTTGGTTTGGATAAATTTATCTTATAGAATGATAGAATGGTACCTTTTCTTTTAATGCTACCTTCCCTAAAACCTTCCTTCGATCAAATATCTTAAAATGTACTAGTGCTATTTCACCAATCCGAGTATGTTTGACTCACTTAGCAATTACGCTGTCATATCTAGCAGTCAGTCATGGAGGAATTTCCCTGTTAAAAAGAAAAAGAACAAAAGTATTCGTAGTGCAATTTGAATCAACTGGATGAAATTAAAACTTTGGTTCATGGTCTTGACTTGAATCAACTGAACAAAAGTTTTCATAGCATCGTTTGGAGTTGCAGCTTTGACCGTAATGACCTATGTTGAGATATTGTGCACTGAATTGTCATCAATAACCAAATGACAGCTCAAATGAAACTGGGTTAAAAGAACATGCACGCATGCAGCTTGATTTTTATCTCTGTAGAGCATTTGAATCGATTGAGGTTCTCTGCCTTCATCAGATTTGGACAGACCAGATTTAGTCCAGTCCAATTTTTCTTTTTGCATTAATTTTTTCTCTTTTCCATTACTCAACCTGAGCCATCCGGATCCGACTAAAGGACCTAGGTAAAACTGCACCTGCGCCGTTGTTATTCTGATGACTATGTTATATTGCAGGTAACGAATCTAATCGGTCAGTTTCTTGGCTCTGGTAGACCTCCAATGTGAAATTCAACCTCTATTCTGCGCTTTCATTCTATGCAATGACAACCAGGCAAGATATGGATTTTTGGTTCCTTATCAGCCTGAAATGGGAAGAAATGCTATAAATTTTTCTGTTGCCATTTTCTTATTACATTTACATTTGTGTATGCCTGATTAAAATAGGGCACCATAGAAGAAAGAAAGGAAATGAGTTTCTTCATAAGTTTAGAACTGTCTTTACTTTTTCATTTCCAATATTTCACGAACCAATTATCCCATGAATAGTCCTAAAGTTAACAAATTTTGGGTTTTCCTTGCAAAATTTGTTCTCTGAGAGATAACATTGGTCATCAGGAAATCTGATTTCTAAGTCATTCAGCTTCTTCGCCAATCTTATCCAATGCTGTGAATTCAGATTTCATAGTCGAACGAGCTATACAAGCCTGCTTCGTAGACTTCCAGGATACAACTCCACCACCTAGGAAAAAAATATATCTGCACGTGGATTTAGTTTCTAGACCGTCAGATATCCAGTTAGCATCACTAAATTCTTCATACACATGTGGATACGTCGCATAATGCAATCCATAGTCAATGGTGTACTTCATGTACTTAAGTACCCTGACTAGTGTATCCTATTGATCATGTCCAGCATTCTTCGTATATCTTGCAGCCTTCCTACTCAATAGGCAATGTCAAACTTTGTGCAATTTATGATATACATCAAACTTCTAATGATCTTTGAGTACTCCAGCTGAGATACTCCAATTCCATCATTTTTTCTCAACTTATAGTTTGAGTCGAATGGAGGTACAACTGATTTAATATCAAATTGGATGAACTTATTTAGGATCTTTTCTACATATTGAGATTGTATAAGGATATATTCGTTAAAATTTCGTTTGAGGTTCTCTGCCATCATCAGATTTGGATAGACCAAATTTAGTCCAGTCCAATTTTTCTTTTTGCATTAATTTTTTCTCTTTTCCATTACTCAACCTGAGTCATCCAAACCTGACTAAAGGACCTACATACAACTGCACCTGTGCGTTGTTACCCTGACTAGTGGATTTAATTTCTAGACCGTCAGATATCTAGTTAGCATCACTAAATCCTTTCAGCACATGTGGATACGTCGCATAATGCAATCCATAACTAATGGTGTATTTCAAGTATCTAAGATACCCTGACTAGTGTATTCTAGTGATCATGTCCAACATTCCCTCTATATCTTGCCATCCTTCCTATTGAATAGGCAATGTCAGACCTTATGCAATTCATGATATACATCAAACTTTCAATGATCTGTGAGTTCTCTAGCTGTGATATGTCAACTCCATCATTTTTTCTCAACTTACAGTTTGAGTCGAATGGATGTACAATTGATTTAGTATCAAATTGGCCGAACTCATATATGATCTTTTCTACATAATGAGATTGTAGAAGGATATATTCGTTAGAATTTCGTTTTACTTAAATTCCAAGAATGACATCTGTTAGACCTAAGTCTTTCATGTCAAAGTTGGAACTCAACTTCTTCTTGGTAGAATATATTATATCCTTATTTGTTCTCATCATGAGCATGTCATCTATGTATAAACATACTATGACAAATATGTCACTAGTACCTTTAACATAAACACATTTATCACACTCGTTTATCAAGAAGTCATTCCAGAGCATAGTGTGGTCAAATTTTTCATGCCACTGCTTCAGAACTTGTTTTAATCCGTAAAGGGATTTGACAAGCTTGCACACCTTATGTTCTCGGCCCTTGAACATGAACCCTTTAGGTTGTTCCACGTAGATTTTTTCATCAAATCCTCCATTTAAGAACGCAGTCTTAACATCCTCATTTGGTGAGTTTTCAAATTATGTGTAGTTGTTATTGCGATCAACATTCTAATAGAAGTGATCATCCTCACAAGAGAATAGGTATCAAAGAAATCTATATATTTTTTCTGTCGATAGTCTTTAGCTACCAACCGAGTTTTGTACTTATCAATCGTACCGTCAGCTCTTTACTTCCTTTTAAAAATTCACTTACAGCCTATTGGTTTATTCCTGGGTGGGAGGTCAACCAATATCCAAGTGTTATTTTGTAAAATGAAATCTATCTCGATATCAATACACTCCTTCCAAAAATGAGCTTCAGGGTTTGACATCGCCTCTTTGTATGTCTGAGGTTTGACTTCTGTCAGGTACGTTAGAAACCCTGGACCAAATAAGGTACTCGTTCTAGCTCATTTGCTTTTTCTAGGCTCAGGTTCAAATTTTTCATCAATCTGAGCTCTAGATGTACTTTCATCTACACCTCGTTTCTTAGTTTGACTGTGTTTTTATTCCTTAAATGAAAACATGTTCTCAAAGAATTCAGCATTAACAGACTCCATAATAGTGTTGGTACTAATGTCAGAGTGACCTAATAACCAAAAACCTATATGCAACATTGTTAAATACATATCTAATGAAAACGCAGTCTATTATCTTAGATCTAAGCTTGACTCTCTTTGGCAATGATACTTGTACCTTTGCGAGACATCCCCACACTTTTATGATTTTATTGGAGGGCAATTTCCTTTCCACACTTCATAAGGAGACTTGTTAGTCTTTATGTGAAATTTGATTTAGTATGGTGTTAACCATGAGTAAGGCCTCCCCCACAAAATATGGGGTAGTCCAAAACTGTTTAACATACAGTTCATCATGTCCTTCAAAGTTTTATTTTTCCTTTCAGCTAACCCATTCTATTGAGGCATGTAAGGTGTTGTAGTTTGATGTATTATGCCATGATGAGCACAAAATTCAAATAACATCGTTGAGTCATATTTTTCACCTCAGTCAGATCTAGGCACCTTTATTTTCTTTCCAAGTTGATTTTCAATTCAGACTTTTATATCTTAAATATATCCAAAGTCTCACATTTAGTATGCAACAAATACACATAGCAGAATTTACTACAATCATCAATAAATGGTACAAAGTATTTTTTATGATCTCTACTAGGTGAAAATTTCATGTCGCATAAATCACTATGTATTAATCCTGATAATTCACGTTCTCTTTTTACTGATTTAAATGATTTTATAGTGAATTTGGATTCAACACATATTTCACATTTATGTCATTTTCTATGTCAAATTTAGGTAATAAATCTAAGTTCATCATTCTTTGCATAAATTTCATATTTACGTGATCTAATCTAGCATGTCAAATATCATATAACTCAATAATATAAACAAAATATACATATTTTCCATTAATCGAAATAGAAATTACAGTAGAAATATTAAGCTTAAACAACCCATCAACCACATATCTCTTACCCACAAACATCCATCCTTTAGTTAAACCAAATTTGTCAAATTCAAATACGAGTTTAAATCCACTCTCACATAAGAGGGATCCTAAATCAAATTCCTACGAATGTCTGGTACGTGGAGGACGCCAATGAGAGTGATTTGCTTACCCGAGGTAAACTTCAATGGCACTTTTCCTTTTCCTTTCACATCAGCCTCATCGGATTGCCCATGTATAATTTTTCACCTTTAACTTCTTCATAAGTTGAAAACATACTTTGTCACCACATATATGCTTAGTAGCACCAGTATCAACCCACCAACTCGTGGTATCTGACAATGCACAATTCAGAATTTATCGTACATAGGTCATCCATCTCGGTCACATTAACCATGTTCTGTGACACTGTTAGGGTTTGCCACCGTATGATCCTTTTTGAATCAGCAGTTTTTTGCTCTGTGTTCGACTTTGAACACCAACAATTGCCCTTGATCCATTTGTTACTCATACTTTTGTTGACATTTTCGCTGCTACTGCTCATAGCCTTCCTTTTGAAGCTTTTCGGTTTTGGCTTTCTAACTTCAACATTATTCGCTTTCATCTCCATGGAATACGAAGGCAACAACTTGTGTTCGTTCTTCCAGTTGTCTTCTTCGATTCACAGATGAACCATGAGATCTTCCATCATTATATCATTTCGCTTATGCTTTAAGTAAATATTAAACTCTTTCCAGGACGATGGTAGTTTCTCGATCGTTGCAGCCACTTGGAATGATTTGTTGATTGTCATTCCCTGATTGGTCTGTTCGTTGAATATGATCTGGAGCTCTTCCACTTGACTAACCACCATATACTTGTCATCCATAAGATATTCCAGGAATCGTCCGACGATGAATTTATTTGTCCAAACGTCCTAAGTCTTATACTTTTTCTTCAACGCTTCCCATAAATCCTTCAATGTCTTGAATGACAAGTAGACATTATAAAGACTGTCTACAAGACCGTTCAAGATGTAGCTTCAGCAGGGATAATCTAAATGTGTCTGTGATTCCTGAGCAAATACTGTTTCCTTAGTTTGTTTGTCCTTTAGTGTGACATGACATCCTTCAGTGTCTTGAATGAAGTGTTGTCTGATAGAACACCATCTTGTTTTATCATCTCTTGAAATCTTCCCCCTTAAACTTCTCTGGTTTCTCAGCGTGAGGAACTATCTTCACAGTGGCAGATTGTTGCTCTATCAGTAGAAGAAGAAAATTCATCTTTAGATTGTTGGAACCGTAGAGCAATAATAAAAAATAAAACACTTGGATTAAATTGCAACAGAACTATTACAACTGAATAATTACAACTAAACGATTACAAAACAATTAAATGAAAAAACTACAGACTGGAAAATAGGAAATTAAATCGGTAGGAGCTTGCTGTAGTAATGTTCTAAAGACTAATTTTCACCCTCCACAATTTGCTTGGAGACTTCGGTGAACGTCTCTGCAAGATATAACCACCGTGATGGAAGATGTAGGAAACGAACGTTTCAATCCTCATTGAACTGAATAGTATTTTTCTTCCTCCTTTTCTGGACTCATGAAAATTCACGAAAAAATGTACGAAAAATTAAATCCACTTCGTATAACAGTCATGCAATTATAAATAGGAGGGAACAATTTTATTAAGAAACTGTCCCACCTTTGCACACTCACTACATAGTGGGCAATCACCCCACTACATGCCAACGAGAGAGGTGTTTTTATTTGTTGAAAACCATCTCTTTCTATAATGCTTGAAGGTGACGGTTTCTTAGTGAAACTACCACCTAGAGAAACAACCACTTCATGCAAAGAGAGAATAATGAGAGGTAGTTTTCATGTTGAAACTGTCATAAAAAATCGACATGTGACGAGGTAGACTGAATCAAAACAGTCATATACCCTCAACTATTAATACACATCGTCAAAACATGTACCAAAAAATTAAAACTTTACCTGACATGTAACAAACTTGATTTCAACTGACATTGTCTTTTACACGTTACAATACTTAGCTAAAATTTACTTAAAAAAACTTCAAGCTATTAACTCCAACATTGAGCACTTAAATATATATGGATCTCTAAATCCTGTTTTGTTGCTTGGTACCAATGGAAGTGAAGAGGAAAGTAGGCCTAAGAATAAAGTTTACCACTCCATCAATTAATTAGCTTTCCTCCCCGTTCCTTCTACTTCTACTCTTTCTTCTTGATTTTCTTTCCTTCTCCAGACATAACCAGGATTCAAACTGTAGAAATGATGAACCTTTAGGGTTCTGATCTTTAAAGAAAGATGATGAGCCTTTTGGTTCTGATTTCTTAAAAAAATATTGAACACTTTACAATGAGTAAGGATGTATATATACATATAATCTCTAACGGTTGCTTATGATCTCCAACGGATGCCTACTGATGCATGTGATCATTTTTTACCAGAATTAGTTAGACACCCACTGTGTTTGGTGAAAGTCTCTGTTCTTCTTCCCTCTTTTGCCTATGATGAAGATTTCCTTCTGAGGCTGTAATTTTTGCTTCTCTTTCTTCAACACTCCCTCTCAAGTTGAGTTCGTATAGGTTGATCGATCCCAACTTGTTAAGTATTCTTTGGAGGTTATTTTTGTCAAGGGCTTTGGTGAAGATGTCGGCCAGCTGGTCTTCACTACGTACAAAATGAATGGTGATTTCTCTCGACTGTACCTTCTCTCTTATGAAGTGACAGTCCACTCCAATGTGTTTGGTTCTCTCGTGGAAAACGGGGTTCAGTGCAATATGACGTGCTGCTTGGTTGTCATAGTTGGATACAACATTTTATTTCTTGCTCTTCTAGGTTACTAGATTTCCACCTACAAAGACACAGAAGCCAGTTGTAGATTTTCTATCATAACTACCTGCCCAGTCTGCATCAGTGTATCCAACTATGGAGTTTGCCCCGGTTCTCTTCATCCATATCCCTTGACTGGGTGTTCCTTTATGGTATCTGAGTATCCTTTTTGCGGCTGCCTGGTGATTTGTGCAGGGTGTGTGCATGAATTGACTGATAATGCTAACTGCAAAATTGATATCTGGTCTTGTAACCGTTAGATAAATTAGTTTTCCTACTAGTCTCTGATATTGGCCTATATCAATTATTGGTTTGCTATCATTAAGTCCTATTTTCATGTTGATTTCCATTGGTGTGCTAGCAGGTTTTGCCCCTATCATGCGTGTTTCTTTTAACAAGTCTAAGATATATTTTCTTTGAGATAGAAACAATCCCTTTTTTGAGTGAGCTATTTCTATTCCTAGGAAGTACTTCAGTTTTCCTAGATCTTTAATATCAAACTCTCCTTTTAGAAATTGTTGAACACTCCATATTTCATCGTGGTTATTTCTGGTGATGATAATGTCATCTACATAGACTAAAACGATGGTGGTGGAGTTGTTCATGTGTTTGACGAACATAGATGAGTCAGCAGAGCTTTTGACAAAGTTAATTTTTGAAAGAGACAAGCTTAATTTTTCATACCATGCCCTTGGTGACTGTTTCAGGCCGTAGATAGCCTTCGTTAATCTACATACCATGGACGGGTGCGTAGCTTTCTCGTGTCCTGGAGGAAGGGACATATATACTTCTTCTTCCAGGTTTCCTTGGAGGAACGCGTTTTTTACATCCATTTGGTATAGTTCTCAACTGAGGTTGGTGGCAACGGATAGTAATACTCGGATCGTGTTCATTTTTGCTACTGGAGCGAACGTTTCCTAGTAATCTACTCCTTATGTCTGAGTAAAGCCCTTGGCGACTAGTCGGGTTTTATATATTTCGATAGTGCCGTTGCTGTTGTATTTGGTCTTGTAGACCCATTTACATCCTACAGGTTTTTTCCCGTTGGGTAGTGGGATTATATCCCAAGTGTCATTCTTTTCCAAGGCTAGAAGTTCTTCATTCATCGCCTTTCTCCATTTGGGGTCGAGTTGGGCTTCTTGATAGGTCTTTGGCTCAACTGTTTCATCAATTTTGCCCAAGTATGCCCTGTGGATGTTAGAGATTTTATCATAAAATAGGAAATTTTGGATAGGGTATAGAACCTGATGGGACACGTAGTCTATTAATCTTGCTAGGGGTTAAGTTTGCCTTGTTGACCTTCTTACGATTACTGCTTCATCAATGACAGATGCCTCATCAGTTGCTCCCCCTAAGGTAGTTGTCTCAGGCGTGGTTGATGCGGTATCTTGTTCCTGTCTTATGATATTGGAGGAAATAATAGTGTTAGGTAGCGGAAACGTTTGGTGGTGGTTATGGTTGTCGGGGTCCTTTGGGAAATAGGATTCTAGTTTTAAAAATTGTACATCGCGCGAAATGTAGAGTTTATGGTTTATTGGGTCGTAGCACTTATACCCATTTTTCTCAGCGAAATACCCCAAAAATAGGGTTTTGATAGAGGTTTTGTCCAATTTATCAAGTCTTGGAATGTGTACGAAGCATGTACATCCGAATACTCGTATATGATCTAGGTTAATTTTCCTACCCTTGAGAATTTCTAGAGGGCTTTTCAGATGCAATTTTACACTGGGTAACCGATTGATGAGGTAGGTTGCTGTGAGTATAGCATCGGACCAGTATCTTTTGGGTACGTTGTTTTGGAGGAGGAGAGACGTAGTCATTTCAAGAAGGTGTCGGTTTTTGCGTTCTGAGACACCATTTTGTTGTGGGGTGTGGATACAGGTGGTTTGATGTCGTATACCCTTTTGTTTAAAAAAACTCAAAAAAGGTGTTGTTAGTATACTCGGTTCCATTGTCAGACCTAAAGATTTTTATGGTTGTTTCAAATTGAGTTTCAACTAAATTGTTGAACTCTTGGAAACGACTGAAGACTTCATTTTTTTATTTCAAAATATATAACCATGTGGTGCGAGAGAAATCATCGATAAATGTAACAAAGTATTTGAATTTATTATATGAATCAACTGGGGCGGGTCCCCAAACATCAGAATGAATTAATTCAAAACATCATTTTGTCGTACTACTAGATAGTGGAAAGGGTAACTTAGTTTGTTTTGAGAGTTTGCAGACTGAGCAACTACTAGAGTCTGAATTACAACCGAGTAATTTGTTTAGGATTTTTTCGGAGGGGTGACCGAATCTCCAATGTAATATTTTGTCTTTTGTACTGTACTGGAGGTGGAAAGGCATGTTTTGTCGGTATCTTCTTAGTAGTACAAACCGTTTCTAAATTTTCCTTCACCAATCTTCCTCCCGGTGACTCGATCCTGAAAAATTACCTTGTCAGGTGAAAAAGTAACATTGCAGTTTAAGTCTTTGGTTATTTTACTGACGGATAGGAGATTGGAGTTAAAATTGGGTAGATAAAGTACGTTGTTAATGGTTTTTGTGAAGAGTGTGGTGGACCCTATGCCAAAAATTGAAACTTTTTTTTCATTGGCTACCGTCACGTGTTGTGGTTTTTCTAATTTAGTGAGATTGTGTAGATTTTTGTGTTATGAGTCATGTGGTCTGAGGCACCAGAGTCTATTATCCAGTGTTCTAAGTTATGACAAAAATTTGCAGATTTAGAAAAATAATTTACAGTATTGCAAATAGATGAACCTGAGGTATCGAGCAAAAATTCTCCGAATTGTTTGAGCAGTGTAGCCATCTGTGCGTTGTTGTCTGTGTGCAGATCTGCTCTAACGGATCCGGATCTGTCCATTTCCTCCATTCGGTCGGGTCGGTACCCGTTACCCGAACCGGGTCCGTCTGTCATGTGGGCTCTGCGGTCTCAGTCGGTACCCATTACCCGTAACCCGCTCCGCTGAAGCCCTCAGTATAAAAGTGGAATGTCTTCGCGGAGCTCCCTCGCTCGTCACTCTTCGCGCAGCTCCCTCGCTCGTCATTCCCGCGCTCCTTCTGAAACTTTCTCTGGTTCTGCCGGAGATGAGGGTGCAGGTTCCAGCACCGGTCGTGGATGTGCCCTTCCTTTCGGCAGTTGCTGCACTTCACCGGCTCGCTTGGCTGTCCGCGGTGCCTTCCCCCTTCCCTAGGGTTAGGGTTTCGGAGGGAGCCGTGGGTCGTTGCTTGGTTTCTTCTCTTTGAACCATGGTTGAGACCGTGACAAAAGTGCCTCCGCCTTTTCATCTCTGGTACTCATCACTCGTTGCTTGGTTTCTTCTCTTTGAACCATGGTTGAGACCGTGACAAAAGTTGGCTTCTCTGTCGACATCAAGATCTGAGCCCGGAACGCCTCGTAGCTTGAGTCAAGAGCCGTCAAGAAATGGAACACCATATCCTGCTCGACCCGTTCTTGGAGTTCCTTCAGGTCAGTGGTCATCAGTCTTACGGTTTCAAGTTTTTTGAACTTAGATTTTAAAAACCCGGTTAACTCAGGTACTGATCTGTCCCCCTGTTTTGCTTGGGAGATCTCTTGTTTAAGTTCAAAGATTCGCGCGAAATTGTTTTGTTCGCAATAATTGCTCCAGATTTCTTTCCAGAGTTCCTGTCCTGTTTCACAAAAACAAAAGATTTCACTGAGTTTTGGGTCTATTGAATTAGTTATCCAGGTCATTACCTGGCTGTCTATGATGTCCCATTCCTCTGAGTTTCGGTCTGGTCTTGGCTTACTACCGTCCACGAAACTTAGTCTGCCTCTTCCTTTCAGGCTCACCCGAGCCGCCCTGGCCCACGGTATGTAGTTGTGGTCAGTGAGCAGGATGGAGGTCAGTCTGGGATTGGTGTCGTGGTGGTGAAGCTGGCCGGAGGTTGATGGTTCTTCCATACTGTTGTATGTGTTGGTTCTCAGAATCACTGCTTTGATACCATGTAGAAATGATGAACCTTTAGGGTTCTGATCTTTAAAGAAAGATGATGAGCCTTTTGGTTCTGATTTCTTAAAAAAATACTGAACACTTTACAATGAGTAAAGATGTATATATACATATAATCTCTAACGGTTACCTATGATCTCCAATTGATGTCTACTGATGCCTGTGATCATTTTTTATCAAAAATGATTAGACACCCACTGTGTTTGGTGAAAGTCTCTGTTCTTCTTCCCTCTTTTACCTATGATGAAGATATACTTCTGAGACTGTAATTTCTGCTTCTCTTTCTTCAACACAAACATACCCTTGGATACACTTTGTTATTTCGGATAAGACTGTAAAGAGTTTGGGGAGCCCGAAAAAGCTTACTGAAGTGAGACACATGAATACTTTATAGTATTTGTGAAAGAACTGTCCCTTATTAATGATCAATTGATAATAGCATCCCTTAAGAGGTAAAAAGATGAGTACGATTTCCACTGCGTAAATATCGCCAACACATTTTAATTTGAAATTTAAGTGGATGCCAGACATCCCTTAACCTTCAAAGGTGACAACCAACACTGAATTATACATTTGTTACTAAGATAAAAATCAAGCTTTAGATTGTTCGTAAGAAAGTATATAATAAGTTTAAACTACAAACATGTCACTTTCATTACAGCAACAACAGTTTCTTCTAGCAATTGCTAGGAAAAAGAAAGAGATAAGCAAATACAACATTTGTACGAAATTTATATAACATGCTCGAACAGCAAACTATGTGACAACTCCAACAAAAATAAAACGTTTATTAAGCTATAGACATATTATTTGTACTTTTTCATACACCTTAAGCACTTAGTGTATACTGTAATCACAGACTCTTAATAGTTTGAGCAAAGAGAATATAATTCAATTAACCAGAAATCTCAATAGCCTTGACATCAGCCTTCTGTGCATTCTCCTTTGGAACAGTGACAGTAAGAACACCGTTTTCCACTGACGCCTTAATCTGATCCATTTTCACATTCTCCGGCAGCCTAAACCTCCTCATGAACTTGCCGCTACTCCGCTCCACTCTATGCCACTTATCATTCTTGTTTTCTTTCTCCACGTTTCTCTCTCCGCTGATCCGAAGCACTCTGTCATCTTCAATCTCTACCTTCACTTCTTCCTTCTTTAGCCCTGGAAGATCGGCCTTGAACACATGAGCCTCTGGACTCTCCTTCCAATCGATCCGAGTATTCACAAACGACGAATTTTCCCGAGAAAATTCGGAGAGAGGGTTGGAAAGTTGAGATGAGAACGGAAAATCCCTAAATGGATCCCATACGTCATGAGAGAGAGGATCGAGAATGCTGCTCCTGCGGCCGACGAAGAAGCTCGGAATCAGCGACATTTCGGCCAAGAACGTCTGGTAAGTGCAAAGCTTCAAAGGGTAAGAAATAATTTGAAAGCTTGGAAGGGTTAGAATTTGGAAGACGGTTTGGTGATTGGAATTCTAGCTGGTTGTCTGAGAAAATTGGCGCTCGATGATGAGTAGAGATGGGATGAAAGATATATATAGGATGAAGAGGAATGTTCTAGTACTTTCCTGTGAAAACTGGTCAATTGAGGTTTTCCAGAAGTATTTTCTTCCGCTGATTCGAGATTTTTCGTGAACGTAGTGTATTAAGGACTTGTTTGGCTGGTGTGTCAAAGTCCATGCTAACATTAGTCGTTAGAAATTTAAAACCCCATTTCCTTCATAAACTGTGTGATCCAAATGATAGAGAAGTCTTCATATTTAACAGTTTTTTTGTTGGGGTGACCGCCGTTAAACTATTAAAGAAAAAGGGTAAACCAATGTTATCATGATATTGTAGGTGTTTACGATGGCACGTGCGACTTCTCTCAATTGATTTATGTGTTCGACCGATATTTTGTTTTCAATAGAATACAACTTAATCTATTTAATATTCTTTTTACAATTGTGAAAATAATATAATCAGTTTTAATTTTGAAAAAATTACATCCCGTAGGCCTAGCTATTATATGATTGTCAGTATTTTAACAGCAATACATCATCATTAATAATTAATCATTGAATATAATTTTAATGGTATTATCAATAATACAGTTTTAATACATGTATGTCAATAATTTGAAGAAGTTGAAAAAATACATGTATTTGAAGAAAAAATATTATATCCTTTTTAATACTTCAATATCAATAATATTTTTGTGTGTATTCTAAATCTAGATGTTTAGACCTACTATTAAATGGTATTTTAAAAAAATTTCAGGTTTTAAGTTTTCTTACAAATATAATTTATTTAAACAATCGTAATAGAAAAACAACATTAAAAATTGATAGTATTTGGAGTGAAATTTATAAGAGAGATTTGAAAAGTTGACAGAAGATTAGAAATATGATAAATATATGTGGTCACACGGAGTTTTTTTATTAATAATTTATTACTTAAAATTAAATAAGAACAATACTAATAAACAAAAGAGTGAGTTTAAAAAATGGAGAACTACACAAATGATCGCTCAACTTTTTTATTGTAAAAATGGCCGGGCGGCCTGGTAAATAATGGGTAATTGGTTAACCATTTACCATTAGACCTTTAATGAAAAAATGTCTAAAATGCGCGCTACAATACGCCTGCAGCGGCCCTGTGCGTGGCTGTAGCTTTAATGGAACACAGCGTTCAGCGGAAGGAAGAAAAGTGACTATGCGTATGATATATAAATTAGATACGTATGATAACTAATTTATATATCGGTTTGTTTCGTCTATGAATATTAGAATAATATGAAAACATTGAAACACTTACAATAGCTATGCGTAATGTGTATAAATTATGGTATCTAATTTAAATATTATTTATTTTTGTTCGTTTGTTCGTGTTTTTGTTTTGGCTATGCGTAATGTATGTAAATTAGAAACATATAATGTCTAATTTAGATACCATCGCATGGAACAAGATCCAGAGAAAAAACGATGTCACGCATAAAGCAATCCAAAAAAAATGAAAAACCTAGAATGAGTTCAAGGGCTAGTTATGTAGAGTTGTCCTCCGAAACTGGTGAAATGTGCAAAACGAGTTCAAGGGCTAGTTTCATCCAAGAGAGAAGGGAGGACCCAATTTTGTCTAAGAGATAACAAGGGAAAATTAATTTTATAAGACAATTATTTTAGGGAAATTTTGCATAATAGACAACTTTAATGGGGTGTTTTAAAAAATAGTAGGTTTTCAATAGGATTTAGGTAAATAGCAAATTTTCTAATTAGTCAATAATTTTAGACTAATATGACCCTCATCTATTTATAACAAGTTACCAAATTTTTTTTGGGTATTTCATCGATAGAGATTTCCTAATTGATAGATACTATAAATTAGGAAGTAATTATTTGAAATTCAAACACAACATAATCTCAACTAAACCAAATAAAAATCCCTTGAAAATCACTAAATACTAACTTCCCTTCAATCAATTAACTCCTAAATAAAAATAACTAATAAAATTTTAATTAAATCTATACAAAAAATAACAATAAACACTTTCATCACATATAGAAGTTTATTTAAAATATAAGCATTAAAAACAAATAATTGTTCAAGTTCATCTGTGATAGGACCAATACAACTCAATCGACAAATATTATTGGAGAAATCTTTCAAGAATACCGAAAATTTTTAAACAAAAACAAATACCACCCAAATCAACCCTTGAAAAATGCTTAAATTAATCACTTCCCTCCAATCAGATATTATTAATTGATGATTACCAAAATTGGATTAGTTTATTTTTGTTTTATTTTTGGGGCTAACCAACACGCACCCACTGAGTGAGGAGGCTAACCAATATACATCTAGTTAATTCAAGGAACAAAGTAACTCATAGATAGTACGTCTACCAACTTCTTACATGGACCAACGGTCTTAATGCAATCCCTGATCAACGGACTTTACCAATATGCGACTTAGATGACGTCCCACTAACTATTCATTGACTCTTTCTCAAACTTTCTAAATGTACATTAATTTTCTCTTTATTCTCAATTGGGATACATTGAGTGCTCCTTCAGTTAACATGGATCATGAATACTAAGGGTTATATTACTGATTATATTAAATTTAAATTATGTCATGCATGATCTCATGAACTACTTTTGTTTAAATTAAAAGGAGAAAGAACTTACGGATGAGATCTTGTAGTATTCAAACGTATTTGTCTTCAAGAAACTTAGTTATCTTCAGGATATATGCACAGTTGTATGTAGTAAGAGAGCTTAGAAATAGTAAGTAGAGAGAAGGGATAGCATTTTTATTCTCAACACATGAGAGCCTAATACAAACTAAAAACTTTTTCCTCAACAAAGGGTGAGGTTTCCCTTATATAACACAAAAAGTAAATAAAATAAGGATAAGGATGTCGTGTCCTAGATGATTCAGAGTCGTCTATTCCTTATCTTCTTGTGAGAATCTACTTTAGTAAAAGTAGTTTTGTCGTCTTCTACTGTTAGACTTCTAATGGTCGACAAAGGGAATCTACTTTAAGTAAAGTAGATTTTGTCATCTTCTCTTAATGGCTTTTTCCTGTTATGAGTGGGGGACAAAAGTTAAGCTTTACTTTTTCCCTTTTTGTCTACGTCGATCTTGTGTAAAATAATACAAGTAAGAGAATCCAAAAAATATGAAATAATGGGATATAAAGTTTTGGGTCCTGGCTTTCACCAACCAAAATGCCGAAAGTGTTGTCATCATGGTCAGATTCAGTTTGTCAATTATTTTGGATTTCATGGAGGTATCATCAGGAACAAGGGCATGAAGGAATTGTTCTATGATGTAATCCATATTTTTTACAATTAATTCATTTTCAGTAATATCCAGAAATTTCTGTTTAATTATAGTTTCGACATTTATAAAAAGATTTCATGTTGAGGCTGGAAGAACCTTAGGGATAACTTCATGCAAGCTTGTTGATAGTTTTGATTAATTCTGGTATGTTTGGGTTCATCCACTTATCTCACCACTTGGTAAAAAAAGGCTCGTTTGAGTCGTGGGATCCCATTCTGATAGTCACATTTTAAATCTCATTTCAGGATCCATGAGATATTGAATTGGATAATAAAATGAATTAATGATTTGGACACTATAATAGCTCTGTTTACTGATAAAAGAGACTAGGTAGAATATCATTCTCTAAATTCTGTTTGAATCTTGTCTAAGTTATCCCGAATTTATCCCACCAAACTAAGAACCAATTTTGGTAGGCCGATATTAAGAATTTCAGGACAAATTCTAATAAATCATGTATGGTTATGAACATGGTTCTGGTAATAAAATGTATAGGTAAATGAATCAATAAAGTCTCAATAACTATATTTTACTTCATTTTGATTTAGGTCAAGAGTTCTAGTTGTGTGAAGATGAATGTCTCATTGGCTAATGGACATGATATTTATGATAATAGCCTTACTAAATGTGATAGGGCTGGTATTTCTGTTAGGGTCATGGAGAGTGTGTTTGATGTACATGGCTCCGGTTTGTACTATAAATGCTTCATAGAAATGTCGGTACTGTTCAAAGTGAGTTGGAAACTGTTGAGTTGAGATATATCTTCTTTTAATCTCTCATTGATCAAACATCCATTTTTCATCTTCTGGTTCAATAAAGAGAATTGTCTCTTCAAAAATATTGTTAGGGGTATACTGTTCTGGTGCTAAGAGGACATCTTTAGCAGACTTGCTAGAAGTAGCCTCTTGAACATAGGAAATTCTAATGGTAAAAAAATGTCATGTTATTGTTGTTTGCAGTTAAAACCTCTGCCGCGTCCTCGTTGGCCTCAGCCACAACTTCTGTTACTCATTCTATTTTTATCCTTGTAAATATTCACGAGTTAAGAAGTCAGGTAAGGAGTTTTGTTCATCTTTGATATATTCAATGTCAAAGTCAAATACTGATAATATACTTTGCCAAGAAGCAAATATCTGTTTTGAGGTAATGTTCTATACATCTTTTTTAAATATATGTTTTGCTGCAGAGTAATCAACTCTTAAAAGATCATCTTGAAATTTTAAAACACATTTGACAATAGATAAACATTCATGTTTGATAGTAGGGTACTTTAATGCTGGTCCTTTCCAAGCTCCGGATGTAAATCTTAGAAGTTCTTCTTTCTGATTGTTGGGATTGAATCGTTTAAGTATCCCACCATATCCATGGTTAGACGCATAAGTTTCTACAATCTTTTTTCATTATGGATTTGGTAAAGGTAAACATACAAATGTTTGATTTGTTTCTTTTATCTTTTGTACTGCTAGGGTATGTTCTGTTAACCAAGGTAAAAGATTCTTTTAAGTTTGGTATAGAAGATTGAAGCATCCTGGGATAGCTACGGATAATAGTCCTTAATATAATTAAGACTACCTAAAAATATCTATAATTGTGTTTTATCTTTACTTTCATCTAGAATTTGGATGAACACTCTCTACTGCGATTGATTGGAATAATAGTATCATTCGAAATATTATGTCCAAGAAGTCTAACTTATATTTGGAAAAGTTTCATTTTTGAAGCTAAGATAACTAAACCATTTCTGATAATGACAAGTTTGAATATATTCAAATGTTTAATATGCTGGTCAATTGAAGATGAGAAAATTAATACGTCATCTATATAACGGATAACAAATTTTGTATAAGGATTAAAAATATCATTTATGATATGTTAAAATTCTGAAATACCATTTTTAACTCCAAATGGTAAAACATTCCATTCGTAATGACCAAATGGTACTATAAAAGTTATTTTATATATATCATGTTCATTGATCTGGATTTGTCAAAATCCTGATTTAAGATCAAATTTAGAAAATACTACTGCATCATGTAGTCTATCTAATAGATCTTTCTTATTTAGAATTGAATACCTTATCCATCTTAAGGCATGATGAGGTTTATAATTAATCACAAGTCTAGGTGATCCTCTTTCTATTTCTGCATTTTTATAAACATAGAACTGTACAACTCCAAGGATAATGACTCGCAGAGTTTTGTAAAAGGGATTCTATTTTTCTTTTACAGAGTTCTAAATATTCCTTCTTCATTTGGCTGGGTCGAGATTTTGTAGGAATATGTTTCTCATCGAAATCTTGGTTATAAGAAAGGGAAATTATATGCTTTTTTCTATTCCAAAATGTATTAGGAAAATCACTACAAATTTCTACTTTGAAATTCTTTTAAAATTATCTTAATCTTATTCTGTAGAGAATGTTGTTGAATTTTTTATTATGTTGTAAGAAATTGAATCTCTTTTAGAATACAATTTATTTGTTTTTCTTTATACTGAACAATATCTGTTAGTTGGTCTAAATCTTTAGTATACGTTGCAGTTATAAATTCAAAATTTATGTTCTTGTTGTTAATATACGAATGTATACCCATGGTATCAAGTGCAGTAATTGGCATAATTAAATGTAAAAAAGGGGTGCCTAATATGATACTTTGGGTCATGTTTTTAGTTAAATCAAATGCTATACAGAGGCAAATACCTTGATTATAGATAAATACTTCAGGTAATTTAAGCTTTATGCTCATAGAGTTTCCACTAGCACTAGTTAATGCCTGGATGATTTTCTGGTAGTATTTGGTAGGAATTAATCCTTCATGAATACAATTCATGTGAGCACCACTATCAACTAGGGTGATGGCATCTTTGATTATAAAATCATGTTTTATAATAAAAGTAATTCTGATATACCATTTTTGAAAAGTAACCTAATTCATTAAAAATAGATATTGATTTTCTTCAGGTTGGCTGGAAGATTCGGGTGTTTCTTTAGGATTTTTACCTTTAGAAGATAATTGTTGTTTGATATTATTAAGATTCTAAAAAATAATCTGGTTTGCATTTTGTAATTGTTTTACTTTTGTTTTTAAAATATTGATTTCCATTTTTAAATCTAGAATAGTAACAGGTTTTTCAATAGTAGGGGTCTTCTGTAGTCGTTTCATAACTTCCGTCATACTATAAGTTTCTGTAAAGAGAATCTCTTCAGTAAGTTGACTCTTATAACAAGATTCTAAAAATTTTAATTTCATTTACGGATCTTTTATCTGGTTAGCTGCTTCAAGCATAGAACGTTGGTTATCTGTTAAAACATTTAAGCTAGACTGTCCAATGTCAAGACCATTCATCTCAACAATGGCTTTCTAATAATTAACTTATGTTATCATGTTACAGGTTTTCAAGAACAACATGGTTCGGGATTATAACAAGGTTCTGGATTATCAGAGGATGAGTCAGAATAAATCTCGGCTAAGTCATTCTCTGAACTAGAATCAGAAGTACTACCATCAGAAAGACAGTTTAAAAGCTGCTGTTGGGTTTCCTCATCTAAAGACATTTCATTAAGCTTCTGTTTTATTTTAGATCTACACCTATTAGAGTAGTGTCCAGTTGTTCCACATTTATAGCATTTTATTTAGGATTTATCTTTTTTTTATAAATTTTTTATAGGGTTTTCTTATGCTGGTTTTCCTTCTGGAGGAATATCTTCTATGAGATTTATGGGGGTTTTGACTTTTGGATTTTGAAGGGTATTGGATTTTTGTGTCATAAGTGAATTGATCACAAAATTCTCCTAACTCTTTTCTGTTGGTTAAATTCTGGTGTTTCATTAACTATTGTAATTTCATATCATTGCATAAAAATAAACCTTCTTCAATAACGACTGCAATGAAATGACCATAAGAGTACTGGTTGTAAGGAATTTCCATTTGGTTATGTTATCCCTAAGTTTGTTCATGACTTTTTCTACAAAAAGGTTTGGAAGTACATCAATGAATTTGGCTTTCCAATGATCACTGTTAGCGTATGTTCTTTGCATAACTTTCATTAGGAAAATATCTTTATACTAACGAATATGAGTCAAAGATAGACATTTAAGATTCTGTAAAAGTTCCCTATGTCTATATATATTTAAAAGATCTGGTCCAACGAAATGGAGTATAATGGCTTGAACTAAGTTATAATAAGTATCTTCTACTTTGGCTTCAGTTCTGGTAAGAGGATTTATTTCAATCTTAAAGGAATTAAGAATTTCGGTTCTTTGAGTTTCATTAAGGCAGTTATCCCACCCTCATTTAAGAATGCCAGTAAATCCGTTAATTTTTGACATATTTGATGATCAGTATTATCATTCTATTTACAAACTGAAGCATACATTATCATCTGATTGATGGTTTCAAAAATTTGATATTCTGTTTTTCCATCTACATTCCATTCGTAGATGGTCTTTCCATGTTAGGATTTCTGAATATGGAGACAGTCTTACTCATAAAGAATATCGTGTGCAGTAGGTCTTGAATAATAATATCGACTAGGTCCGATTAAGGCCATACGGGTTGTAGGTTTCTTGGAATAAGAAAGTTTATTAATGGTATCATCAAAGTTTTTCTAAATATCTAAAATTTGAGAAAGATAATATTTTTCTGTTTCGTATTCAGGAGGGGGTGATGAATTATCCTGATTCATCATATTGATTTGTCCTTATGACTCTGGTTGACTGATCTTTAAAGCTCTTATTTTATCAATCAGAGTATTCATAAAGTCTTCATCTTTTTTACTGGATTTCATCTTGAAGTTAGTGACTTCAAGAGGTGGTTTTATATTTACTGGTTGGAGATCAACTAGTTGAGGTTTAGGTGTAACCTGACATTTATCTTGTATCTCCTCTATCTGGTCTTCTATTCTGGTTAACTAGTTTCCTACATTCTGAAGGAAAATGTTAGTATAGTTATTCTGTTTGGTTAAAGGTAATATATCTTTGACCTTCAAAAGTTCTTGTTGAATAGGTTTTTCAAGATTTTCTACGCAGGGATTGATCACTAACGGTTTAAGATTAGTACTGTCATTTCCTGGAGCAAGTTCTAAGGATAACAATGGAGGATGGATAGATAGAATAGTTTTACCACTAGGAGTTATCCAATTTTTCTGAATTCCTAATAACACATTTAATTGTTGATCATCATGAAGTTACAGTTTAGAAGAAAAATTATAATACCAATCAGGGAAAGATTTAATATACTGATTAGTATGTAAATGATAATAATACTGAATTTTTAAACTTTCTAATTGTTTAGGAGTATGAGATTTAAAATACCATCTTCTAAATTTCTAATATTTATCTTGCATAAAATCCTGGTTAAGCTGCCTACGCAAATCACTATATGGTGTAAAATCCATTAAATATTAAATTGCATGTCACTGGCGGTTGGGCTATTAGGCCTTCTGATAGGTGTGTTTTCATAAACACTATGAGGTATCTGGTTTTCATAAATATGTATTCCTCTTATATAATTTCAGGAGTATTCTTATTAAAGGAATTTTCTGATTCGTTGGAAGTCCTTTCTTGATAAACGGATTCAATTGGTTCAGAAGTCGATTGTCTAGAGGATCCTGGTAAGTCAACTTTATTGGGCGGAATACTTATGTTACTTATATTAGAAAGGCTTCTAGTTAAAAGTTTCAGGAATCTAAGGTATATGTTACGTCCTTGAGTTTGGATAACATCATCTATGGATTGCTTAATGATAGGTTTGATGGGTACAACATTAGAGATTTACCATTTTTCTGGAAAAGTAATTTTCTCCCAAATAATTTTTCTCAATGTATCATTCTAGGGATAGCTACTTGGCTACTAAAAAGGTTAGTATCAATAAGGATTTTGTGTGCTTGTTCATTTTGTTTTCTGGTGTAAGGATTTAACGTGGATAAAACTCGAAGATGAATTCTGAATAATATGAGAAGATCCTGGTAAATACTCATAACCATGAGATATAACTCTAAGTCCTAATACCTTAAATAAATTACTGTCAGAGAGGGCAATACTCAGATTAGGATAAATATTAAGATATATTAGTCCATGTGAAAGGCTAGTTTCAATAGCTCTCATAAGTGATGCTTTTCAGTTAATGCATCTACCATCTCGAAGGGTGCATTGAATACTGGTGTTTTGTCCAAGTAAAGTCAAAGGCTTTAAAGCTATCTGAACAAGTCCTATATGCACATATTTATACTTTGCATAAAAGGATGCAGATCATGAATATTCAGTAAATAAATGATATCATCATTATTCTGTAAGGGAATAGCATGCTCAAAAGTTTTAATTACTTTTCTACTGGTAAAATCAAATGTTCTAATTTTATAAATTATTTCTGGTTTAACTTTGGGTATAGTCCATTTATCCAAAGCTTCTTTAATATCCTGATAAGCTATTAATTCAGTTATTTCTGAGGTTGAAGTTAATGTGTTTGCTACTGTAGTGACATAATTAAAACTGATTTCAAACATTTTGTATGGTGATCATGCATGTATGATTTAACAATAATGTAACCAATGGATTGACTTACTCATAACTAATGGAAAGGAACTTACTTTTAATTATGTATTTGTTAATTTTTCGACATTATATTATTATTTACCACATGATAGTTTCGAGAAGACTAAATAAACAAAACTAACAAAGATGAAAAAATCATCAAGCTTAATAATAGCCACATTTTAACGGAAAAAAATATATATCAGCAACCTAAATATACACAATTTTAAAACCAAATTCTCAAGCTTACATGTAATCACCGTTTAAAAGTGGGTCTCCGATAGCTAGACTCATCATTTTTTAAGAGAGAGTTTCTGAAAATTATTAGGAGCAGATTAATAAATTTTAAGGTTGTATACGAAAAAGTCTTGAAATGTCAATCTAAAATTTAAACTTGAAAAACTTATAAAATGTTATTTATTTGAAAATGATTCTTCTTTTTTCCTGTATGCAATATATTAAATCAGCTTTATGTTTTCGACCGATATTTTATTTTCAATAGAATACAACTTAATCTATTTAATATTCTTTTTACAATTGTGAAAATAATATAATCAGTTTTAATTTTGTAGGTCTAAATATTATAGGATTGTCAGTATTTTAACAGCAATACATCATCATTAATAATTTATCATTTAATACAATTTTAATAGTATTGTCAATAATTCAGTTTTTATACATGTATTATAAATAATTTGAAGAAGTTAAAAAAATACATGTATTTGAAGAAAAAATATTCTATCCTTTAATACTTCAATATCAATAATATTTTTGTGTGTATTCTAAATCTAGATGTTTATACATACTATTAAATGGTATTTTAAAATACTTTCAGTTTTAAGTTTCTTACATATATAATTTATTTAAACAATCGTAATAGAAAAATAACATTAAAAAGTGAATAGTATTTGGAATGAAATTTATAAGAGAGATTTGAAAAGTTGAACGAAGGTTAGAAATATGATAAAAATATGTGGTCACACGGAGTTTTTTTTATTAATAATTTATTATTTAAAATAAATAAGAACTATGCTAATAAACAAAAGAGTAAGCTTAAAAAATAAGAACTACACAAATGATCGCCCGGATTTTTTAGTGCAAAAATGGCCGGGCGGTAAATAAAGGGTAGTTGATCATTTACCATTGGCCCGTAGTGAAAAAATGTCTAAAACGCACGTTACAATACGCGTGCAGCGGGCCGACGTGTGGTTGTAGCTTTAATGAAACGCGACGTTTAACGGAAGGAAGAAAAATGACTATACGTATGGTATTTAAATTAGATGCCTATGATATCTAATTTAGATACCGGTTTGTTTTGTCTATGAATATTAGAATAATATGAAAACATTGAACACTCTTAAAATAGCTGTGCATAATGTATATAAATTATGGTATCTAATTTAAATACTGGTTTATTTTTGTTCGTTTGTTTGTGTTTTTGTTTTGGCTATGCGTAATTTATATAAATTAGAAATATATGATATCCAATTTAGATACCATCGCATAGAACAAGATCCAGAAAAAATCGATGTCGTGCATAAAGCAATCTAGAAAAAAAATGAAAAACCCAGAAAACCATCGCGAAAAAATCAAAAAAATCTCAGATCCAATCAATAATCCGAAAAAACCCTCAGATCTAAGAACGAACCCTAAGAACGTGTCACATCCTGCACAAACAACCAATTTTAAACCCAAACAACGTCATCTTCGTCGCTGCTTCGAAAGAAAACAAGCATTCTTCATCGCTGCTTCGAAGAAAGAACATAGCAATTCTGTTCGTGCAGGAATGACAATGAATAGATGTCGAAGAACGACAAGCATTGGTCGAAGAGAGACCCATGGTGAACGGTGACGAAGAATCACGAACCACAAATGAAAGTCGCTGACGTTCTATGTTCAAAACCTTAGCACCACAACTCTTCGGGGAAGACAAGAGTAGAAAGGGAAAATGGTTTAAAAATTTACAAAGGTAATGCCACTTGTCAAAAAATGGCCATGCCTGTAATATTAAAAGAGGGACATTAATATAGAGTTATCCTCTAAAACTGGTTAATTGTGCAATTTCCTCCTTAAAAAATGAGTACAAAGGCCAGTTTCATCCAAGAGAGAAGGGATGACCCAATTTTGTCCAAGAGATAACAAGGGGAAATTAATTTTATAAGTCGATTATTTTAGGAAAATCTTACATAATAGACACCTTTAAGGAGGTGTTTTAAGAAATAGCAGGTTTTTAATATATTTACGTAAATAACAAGTTTTCTAATTAGTCAATAATTTTAGATTAATATGACCCTCATCTATATATAACAAGTTACCAAATTTTGGGTATATCATCGATATAGATATGATATCTCTAATTGATAGACACTATAAATTAGGAAGTAATTATTTAAAATTCAAACATAACATAATCTCAACTACACCAAATAAAAATCCCTTGAAAACTGCTAATATACTAACTTCCCTTCAATTAATTAACTCCTAAATAAAAAAACTAATTAAATTTTAATTAAATCTATACAAAAAATAACAATAAACACTTTCATCACATATAGAAGTTTATTTAAAATATTAGCATTAAAAACAAATAATTGTTCAAGCATATCAGTAATAGGACCAATATAACTCAATCAACATATATTATTTGAGAAATCTTTCAAGAAAATTTATAGATATTATGTGTTCTTGAAGGTAATATAGTGTATCATACGTATATAGGTGATAAACTAATTCTAATGATACTAAAATTATATATGTTATTATCGCTTAATTTTTTTAACTTTTATAATCAAGTAATACTGTATTTTTAAAAAACAAAAAATACCACCCAAATCAACCCTTGAAAAACGCTTAAATTAATCACTTCCCTTCAATAAGATATTACCAAAAATAACTAATTTGCTTTTCACCAATTAGATATTATAAAAAAAAATTAAAAATAAACTAATCTAGTATTGGTAACCACCAATTAACTATAGTAAAAATAACTCCCATCATCTATCAATCAACCAATTAAAGAAAGGTTAATTTTAAAAAAAATCTTTCATCACACGAAATCAAATCTTCAAGACATTTTTCGTGAAACCATTCTTCTTCGTTTACAGATGTGAGGAGAGGAAGCCATTGACGCCATCGACAAAAACTCCAAGAACGAATCCGATGTCAATAGAGCAACACTTTAACTATAAATTCGTCAACAACCAACTGATAAAAAATCTAGTTGATGATGAAGCCATTCTTTGTCTACAGAAGTGAGACGACGAAATCATTTACATCATCAACCAAAACTCGAAGAACGAATCCTCTATCAATAGAAAAATGCTTCAACTACAAATTCGTTAACAGTTGGCTGATGAGGTGACACTAAAAATTGATGAATAATAAGATGATAACAAAACTAACCTTTCATATTTGAATCTAGCAATTATTAGAAGGAACACGAACTACATTGATTTTTCTTCAAAAATTCAACTATGTAGCTTCGAATTTGTCTATCGATTGTGGAGGAAGAATAAACACGAATTACTCTAATTACACGAATTACAGTGATTGTGGAGGAAGAATAAACATGTTAAACTGATTATGGAGGAAGAATAAACTTTGAATCTGTCTTCAAATCCGGATTGCGATCATTCGGTTATGGAAAAGATAATTTCCATAACCAAAATCATTAAAAAGTGGAAAATAAAAACAAACAATAAGATTTAAATTAATTTAAATTTAAAATAATATATAATAATGATATAAAGATATCTCATTTGGTGACATGAGCCCACAAAATCAGATAATTGAATCTGTCAAATGAGGGGCAAAATTGTCAAATGAAAATCATCAACATGTTTTCTATGAAGTGGCTTCCAATAATCAACTATTTACTTAAAACATTGAATACCATGTTATCCCTTTAATCGGCTTTCAAAACAAGTCTATTTGGTGAAATTACTTATTATTTTAGGGCTTTTGGCATGAGTATCCATATATTATAAATAATTAGTAACAATAGCCCCTACATAGTAGAAGCTACATGATCCAGCACTCCACTGCACGAAAACCCACTCCAACCTCCGAGCACCATAGATATGGATAGAAACCACCGAGACAAAGAGTGCAGCCACCAAGATAAGGAGAGTAACCACTTAGCCACCGTTAACCACACATTTGTCGCTCCCAACCACCGAGGTCAGCCACTAAAAGAGCAAGAGAACCCACCAAGAACCCTCCCCGACCTGAGAAAACCATCCACAATCAAAACCATAAAAAATTTTCACTAGATTTCTTCGATTGATAGCCTTCGAAAACTTGATTTCAAGAATTTTCTCTTGTTCTCCACTAATATTCACAGTGTTTGTCACCGGGTAACAAAATAATAATTGATTCTTTTTCTTTTAATTTATTTCGATTCATCAGAAGTTCTACTGGCTCTGTTTAGGCTGTTGAGACAATTGCATGTTGATGTTTGAATGTATTACTATTTTGTTGTAGTTTCTCACCTTCGGGTTGTTCTACGTTTAATTATTTTATGAGAATAAATTTGTTTCATATATATCGCTGCTAAATTTGTTTAATTATGTGAACATGGCATGTCTCCATCTTGATGTATGATGTGCGGGAAAAGCAGCAAAAACAAGAATCATATTTTCTTCAACCGCCCATTTGTTTGGATTTTATGGTTTCGGTTTATGTTGCAACATTAGTTAAACTGAGTTTTTCAGGAGAATGTGGATGCTTTTTTAGGAGATTGTGTTTCTGCAAGTTTCTAGTGCGTGTTAGGATAGATTCATTGATTGGAAAAATTGGATCAAAATTTTTTAGGGTGCATTTATCATCATTAACAATGTATTGTATTTCTTTCAGTTGTGTATGGGTGTTTCAGGCTTGTGGGGGCTTTGTAATACAATGCTTGAATTTTTGGGTATCGTATAAATTATGGGATTACTTTCTCCCAAAAATACCCGTCATCAATGCCAACTAGTTGTTAATAAAACCACGTCCGTAATGAAAACTTTAATGTATGATAGCAGTTCTAAATTAGCCTTTAATATGAGTAATACATTCATCTTTGAGTATCGCGTACTTTTTTATATACTGTGTTATGTTTTTATGTTTAAATCATGATATTTGTGAAGTAATAATTATGTATTAAACGCATAGGATGGGGTAAAAATGATGTTGACAGATGGTAAAAAGAATGTTTACAATACACTTAAGAATACTTATAGACATCCGACTTACATAATGTCTTAAACCCACCATAGTCCGCCTCTAAGTTTCAATTACTACTCTGTTTATTATGTCTTTTAGGAATAAATTTATGTTTTTTTAGGTTTCTCAAATACTGTATGTTTGCTGGTTATGTTTAATCCTTATGTGACTAGAATTCTCTATATCATATCATCTCGCAATCTATGTCAAATTTCAGTACATCGTAGCGGTTTATATAGAGGTGAAGGTACTGAATCTACCGAACCAAATAAAAAATAGTTGGTTCGGTTGGTTATTTAATATACTTCAGTTTGGTTCGATTCGAAAAAAAATGTGTTTTTGAATCAACCCGAACTAAACCAAATATCCCTATGCAAAATGACATCATTTTATAACCTAGCGTTATATATCTCATATACTCTTCAATGCGACGTCATTTTGAGTCTTTAACCCCATATATAAGCTGAATTTTTAGGGTTTTGGTCTTTTTCCACTTATACTCTTCATGATTTCTCTTTTCTCTACGACTTTGCCTTAGTTTACCTTTCGTGATTTCTCTCTTCCACATCTCTGAATTTTTAGGGTTTTGGTCTGAGACCTTGAGTCTCCTTCACAATTTCTCTCTTAAGGTTTCATCTGAATCTCTTATTTCTCTTGAGTTCTCATATCTGTTCTTCTAGTTCTCTGATTTTTGTCTACTAAATCTCTAGTTTCACTCGAAGCTTAGTAGACAAATCTCTTTTAATCACTACTAAATCTTTGATTTTTCTTATTCTCCGTGATTTCTCTCTGATTTGTCAACTGAATCCCTGAAGCTCTCTAGGTAATCCTTCACGAATTTCACCATTCTCTCATCTCTGTGTTCTCTGATTTACATCTGATTTAAGTTGAGATCTGTCTAAATCTTGATTTTATGGTTGATCTATTTGATCTGTAGTGTTTGACTGTAGATCTGTTGCTTTCAGATCTATAGAGTGTTGCTCATTTTTTGTTATGTATACTGCTCAATCGTAATATCTATTATGGACTGCATTATGATCAATCATGTATTGTGATTTATGTTTATTGTGTTATAAAACTTTTGTATTATAATCAATGGACTCTTTTGTTTTATATATGTAGTACTCTTTTGTCTTACTAATAGTTTCTTGTTATTTTATTTATCTCATTCAACAACTAGATGTTAAATGTTGATGCAGAAGTTACTGAAAATGCTGGAGTTAAAGACTCAAAACTTCTAAAGCATAATTCAGGTAAGTAAAAATCTAATTGAGAGCTTTCTAATGTTTGGAATGATTTTTCTAGAATTGAAACTGGTGATTCTGATGATGAGAAAGCTGCTTGTAACCATTGCAAGCGTGTGTTATCAAGTATTAGTGCTAATGGTATTTATAGTTTACATACTCACTTGAAGAGATGTAAGAATAACCATACTAGATTTGCTGACTCGATGCAAAAAATGTTAGTTTTTACTACTACCAACACAACTAGTGAGGGAGCAAATGAAAATACATGGACACTCTCTAGTATGACTTTTAATGCTAAGAATTGTAGGATGTTGCTTGCTATAATGATCATTAAGGATGAACTATGCTTTAAGGTGGTGGAGGGTGAAAAGTTTCATGAGTTTTATCAGATGATGCAGCCTAAGTTTGTTATTCCCTCTAGGATAACTGTTGCTAGAGATTTCTTTAAAGTTTTTTGTGGGAGAAAGAAAATTTGAAAAAGTTTTTTTTTTCAAATAAGAATGAGAGGTTATGTCTAACCATTGATATTTGGACATCAATGCAAAATCTTAGTTACATGATAACCAATGAACACTTTATTGATAATCACTGGAAATTTCATAAAAGAGTTATTTACTTTTGTCCAATTGCTAATCATAAGGGAGAGTTAATTGGTATGGCTGTTGAGAATTGTTTGCTTGATTAGGGTATTGAGAGGGTTTTCGTGATCACGGTTGATAATGCAAGCACCATCTTGGCGCAATCAACTATTTGAGAAAGGCAATTAAAAGTTAGGGTGGGCATGTGTTGGATGGAGAGTTTACGCATGTTAGATGTTGCGCACATATTCTTAACCTCATTGTGCATTATTCTTTGAAGAACATCAATGAGTCAATCACTTGGGAATAAATTTCTATTTTTTGGGTTTTCAATATTGTATGTTTGTTGCTTATGGTTATTGCTTATGTGACTAGAATGATCTAAATCATATCATCTTGCATTATGTGTCAAATTTTAGTGTATTATAGATGTTTTATATATAATTTTTTGTGTTTTTATTTTAAATCCTAATATTTGTGAAGTAATAATCATGTAGTGCATGCATAGAATGTGGTAAAAATGATGTTAAGAGATGGTAAAAATAATGTTTACAGTACTATTAAGAATACTTGTTGACATCAGATTTGAGTTTTAAGAATTTTCATGACTTCCCTTGAGTTTTAAACACCTTTATAGCATATATTTTTATTCATGACATAAATCATGTATGCGATTGGAAAACACAACAATAAGAACTCAAAGGTGATCAAAGAAGAAAGTTTCAAAGAAAAGTTCTTCAAGGAAAACAAAGAAAACAAGAGAAGATCCATCATCATCATCTTCAAAAAGACAGAGAAAAGATGACAATGTAAGTATATAGGATTTAATGTTAGCCACAATGCAGTTTGACAAAAAAAGATGTAAACATAAAATATGGCTACATGAAAAGTAAATATGAAGTTTACATTCTGTAAAACTTATTTCACTTAAGATTTCTTATAAACTTTGAAATTTTATAGCAGTAAGAGAAACCATAAAAAGAAGATGAAGATTAAGGTTACAAATTAATGACACATCTTCAAAAGTAAAAGGAAAAATAACAAAAGAAACTACACTCCAAATATTAGACTCTAAAAAGAATCATCTGAGGCTTTTTTGAATAGTGCAACTGAGGACAACATAAGAAATAAGGTTATAATAGTAGATTAAAATGATTGTTTACTAATATTAAAATTGTATATTTGTTTACGTATATTACTAGATATCCTTGTTTCATTAGGTTGAAAGTGAAAATCTTGAAGAAGGAAGATATGAAGAATATGATAAAAGTGAATAAGAAAGTCAACGTAGAGGAGAGCAAAAGTCAATAATTACACAAAATGAGGTACTTATACAATTAAAAATAATTATATTACTGGTAAACATGTAGTTAACATGCTGCCAACAATTTATTTAGACTGTTTAATCATATTAAATGAATAATTGTTATATGCAACATTGTAGGAATGAGAATTATTTGATCATTGCCATCTAACATGGAAGCAACAAGAAGAGTTCCAAAGTATTTTCTCTTAAAAAATGTGCCATCTAAAACAATAACAGGCCTACAATGCCGACTACCAACGATAAAGTCACCCAAAACCATAAAAAAAAATACTTGAAGGCAACATCATCATCATTATCAAGAAATGTTATAATGCCTACAAAAAGTATTAAACGAATGCCAATTATGTTCATAGACACATTATCTAAAGCAAATATTAGGCAAGATTATACTTACCAATATTATTCTTTTTCAAAGCAACACAATATGTAAGAAGGACTACACATGACTCCTCCAGAAATCCACGAATCAACTCCAATGCTACATGCTTTGCTCTTAGTGCTTTATAATAGCTTATTTCCACACCATGTTTGCGATGCATATATTCTACAAAGTCCTTAGGAGTAGTACTATCCCCAACACCAGTCATATATCTACTCTTAATAAACTTACTAATGTTTGAAGAAGTAGCTTGACGATGATCACTATGCATAGCCGCCAAAGAGCAAATATGGTCATTAACATACTTACAAACAATTCAAAGATCACTATCATCGACACATGTAGCACGTAAATATCATGTATAGTTTTCATGCACACAACGAAAAACCAAACGAGAATGATTTGACTTTACAGTTCTATATTCAAAATTAGCCCTCAACGCAATAACCTTCAATGCTTTTATCAACATGTCCTTACTAGAAAAAATTAGTTGCTTCCTAATGACAAAAGATGGAGGTAGATTCCCAACATCTATATTCTAAAAAAACATCATCATTTGTTGTTAGGTTCAACCACCATCGATGAAGATGAGATGACATGAGTAACTAAATGTACTACATCAGTAACTTCTTGAATCATGCTTGTACTACTAATAGAATTGAAGACAATTAAAGGAAAATTTAAACCGTTCTCATTCTTAATCAACGCCAAGTACCACTTAACGCTAGAGCCATCCTTAATCTCCAAAGCACCATAATTTTAAATTTACATATAACTGGATCTCTCGAGCTTCTAAACCAATGTCTGACACCAACAAACCAATCAAATCATTATAGTTTGAGTTGTCATGAATCAATATGATTTCGGTTTATAATCAACAAATTGTTTGACGATATTCCAATACCCATGATACAAAACAATAATAGGGATTGATATCT
The DNA here is from genome assembly GCA_003255025.1 of Datisca glomerata. Classification (NCBI taxonomy): domain Eukaryota; kingdom Viridiplantae; phylum Streptophyta; class Magnoliopsida; order Cucurbitales; family Datiscaceae; genus Datisca; species Datisca glomerata. Next base: position 295,203 of record QANY01002751.1, read on the forward strand.
GAAAAAAATAGAGAATACTAGAATTTAAATTGTTCCGCTTCACTGAAAGTAAAATATGTCTATACATATAGATATAAGGAGAAGTGGACATGAATTTTGAGAGCTACTATATATATTTCACTTCAAATACAACACAATTGTTTCAATTCGAACACCAAAGATTCATATTTCATCAATTTAATATAGATGCACTCATTATATACACACTTACAATTATCACATCGATCAAATTGAGTCTCACATTGATAAATTATACTATCTCACATGGAAAACATAAATAATTAATAAGTAAATTTGACACTTATGACGCTTACCTACCTCAACATAAAATATTAAAATAAGATTAATATATCCATATGCCCAAGATTTGCAATTATGAGTCTTAGCTACCTGAATATTGCTAAAATGATAAGTTTATATATTAAAATAAGAATAAAAATCACATGGCCAAGGTGAATACGTGATAAACAAAGAAAGAGAGAGAAATAGAGTAGTATACCTCTTTATGCAGAATTTGAGCAAGTGAAAGCCTAATACTGAAACATTGTAAAAAATAGAGAAAGCAAGAGAGAGGAAGAGATAGAGAGACATGGTCACATATTAAAGCTTAGTTAAAAAAATGCAAACCATAAATCGTTCATTCCCTCTATTAATCAAAGGTTTTACTGAAGCTTACTAGTAAAGATGGTCGTCGGAGGAGATAATTAATTAAAGGGGAGGAAAAAAAATTGGAGCCGATGGTGGAGGTTGAAGAAGATGGACGTGAGTTCGAAGAAGATATTGATTAAATGTGAAAATCTTGAAATCTTTTAGCTGTAAAATTGGTTGAAAACATGCCAAAAAAACTTCAATGGTGGAGGTTGAAGAAGATGGACGTGGGTTTTTGTTATTTTTTTGTAAAATAGAGCTATTTATTAAGGGCAAAATAGTAAGTTTAATATAATTAAAAAATATTAAAATTAAATAGTGTCATTTTTACATTTGTATAAACTTAGGGCCATAATTGTTAATTAGTTATTAAAGAGAGTCATCTACTATAATTTACGACTATTTTAACTTTTTTAGAAAATGACCTAAAAGTTTATTATTTGCACAAATGACTCATTTCTTTCTTTCTTCTTTCCCTTTGTCTTCTATCTCGCAATCTCTCTTTCCTTCTCTGTCTTTTTCTTCTATATTTGTCGTGCGCCGCTCTCTACCTCTTTCTTCTCTCTCTCATTTTCTCCATGCTTTTCTGTCACGTGCGTGGTGCGGAGAATCAACGATTGAGTTCCAAAGCCTCCATTAAAAATAATTTCTGGAGAGGAATGGAGCTTCAGATCTTGGAGAGGAATGGAGCTTCAGATCTTGGAGAGGAATGGAGCTTCAGATCTTTGAAAGTCGTGGTTCTACAATGACGGAATTAAAAAATCTCTTGATTTTATGTTCTGAATTTTGAGTTTCTGGTTTTTCGAGTGACATATATGAAGAAGAAGGAGGGGATGAGCTTAGGTGTGGGAAGGGGTATGATACATGATGATATATAAAAATACACTACATATATACTATGATATACTGATGGTATATTAAAATATATTACGATATATTGATGGTATATTAAAATATATTACGGTATATTAAAATATATGATACCAAAGTACACCTGTACATAAAATTTTTCAGTTTTATAAAAAAAATTACAGTTACAAAAAATCAGTCATTTTTGCAACTACAATATTTTTTTTTTACATTCTCTTACTTATTTTTAAAAAATGACTTATTTTCTAAACGAGTCATAAAACAATAGTAAATAAATCTAAAAATAATTGAAAGTAGCCAGAGTTCAAGCGGCCTTCTTAATTGGAGACCTTAGGACCAAGCCTCAATTACCCTAAGATTCGACCGGCCCGAAAATGATGATTTATTGAAAGAGAAGATAGACCATTATGAGAGAGATAAGAACAACAAAGAAAGAGAGCAGCGGAGAGAGAAGTGAAGAGAGATGAATTGAGATGAGGAAGAATAAATTCTTTGATGAAGAATAATTTAGGTAGATAAATAGTGTGGTTTTGTAAGAATTCCAACAATCCATATTTCCCTAGTACTTTATTGTCAAACAAAAGAATCTTGTCCTTTCAAGGAATCTGGAAAATTTCACTCATACGAACCCTAAGCCTGCGAGATCAGCAGACCAGTCCACGTTGAGGTGCTCCTCACTGCGACATCGCTGAAAAATTACCCAGCTTTATCATTGCTGGTGAACTATTCTTTTTTCCGGAGCGGTACAAGCCTAAGACCACTTAGACTTGGGCCTAGGGCCCCGATTTAGAGGGTCCATTTTGAAAACTGAAAATCCTATATATATGTAAAAATAAAATTAGAAACATTCTTTAAAGAAAAATGAGAATCTTCTCTAAAGATTAAAGTGCACATTTTATACTAAAACATTGGTACAAGGAGAATAATAATATTAAAGCTAATATTGGCTTCAAATTGGAGGAGTTGATCGAACTTTAGAATAGAGAATAGTCAATACTCCAAATATTATGGAAACTTAGTACTCTCTCATTTACCAAAAAAAACTTTACTCATTATTAGGTGTTGTCATGTACTTTAGAAAATAATACTTTGTTCATATTTTTAATGAATAGAATACGTGGACTCTTGAAATTTAAACATATATGATATCAAATGATATATATGAATACTTGAAACTCAATATCCCTAGAATACTAAAATTTTCTAAGTGAAAACCTTTAGTGCGACTCTACATACTGTGATACATATGCGTAATACTTTTTAAATGCCAAGAGGTCATTCTTTTTCTCTCCTCCAAAATTTTCATAAAATATTATATTTTACACATATGCCGACAAATTATAAGTAGAGTACTAAAAATTTAATATTAGTACTAGAGGATTTATTCTTAGGCTACAATATCCTTGCAATTATACTACTTTTTTTAGTTTAGTATTGGGTATTCAGAGCGAGCTCCGACTAATCCCGGGAGTTTATAGGTTTGTCTCTAGAAATATTTTGCACGTGCACCATTGTTAAAATTATGAGATTACTTTCGATGACGTTAGCCCAGAAGAATTGCAGCTAAGTGCTTTACTGCTTTACTCATCAGATACAATTTACTCTTGTGGGATCTTCTTTCCTTTTTCATTTCCACCACAAAGTGTAGGAACTTGCAACATAATCGATAGAAAAAGCTCACAGAATTATGCAGCGAATCAAATATAAAGATGATCTTAACATAACGCAATCACATTTCCTCAAGAGAGGTGCTCAAAGTGTTGAGTAATCTCCCAAGATAGATGAATATTTAGTTCGAAGATGCAACACTTCAATTGAAAGGAATCAAGGAACATAACTCTTTTCATATAGCCTTTTAACAAAGTCAAATGATGAAAAAAGCACATTCCCTCTCATCTATAATCTATAATATATTAAAATGCACAATTAAGTGATTTTTTTTCCATATATATAGTTAATTATAATGATACCCCTCACTTAAATACATGTTTATTTTTTATTACTTACCTTGCATTTTTACTCCATTTACAAAAGGATCGATACAAGAGTAATTTTATATTTTATTGTTTATTGGCATGAAATTTTGAGACTAATTTCATTTTGCGTGATGATGTAAATTGCGTTGTATTTGCTATAAGTTCCTTACATTTGGTTACATATAGTATTGATACTATAATACTGCATATCATCTTAAGTTTACAGTAAAAAGTATTTACATTTAAAATTAATATGATGAATAATAATTTTTCTAATGATGAAAGATCATGCTACTCCTATTACATTTTTCTTGACCTTCTAATTCCCTTCAAGACATCAACATTTTTAACGCATAGAACTCTAGACGTTAAAATTATAGAACGATAAAATATTGATCTAAAAAAATTATACTACAATTGTCTTTTTAAAAAGAAAGTCTTTAACCATGGCTTCCGTTATACACAATAAATAAAAAATAATGAACTGATGCCCTAATGAATGATATCAATGAAAAGAACACTGATGGTCAAAAAGTGTAACTCTAAAAATAAAGCAGTTAACCGTTACTTCTACAATACACAAGTAATTAAAAAAAATGAAATGATGCTTGAATGACAGATATCAATGGAAATACTTTAAATAGTCAATAGTTGCAACTTTTCTCAAACATTGAAAAATTGTAACTCATGAAGTATTAAATATATCTTATATAAAATATATAATTCCATTTTATTGTATATTATCTCAATATTTAAGGATTTTAGTTATATTAGAGGATGCAAGACATAAAGATAAAATGTGCACAAAAATTGTTGTGTAAGAAATTATTTATTTAATAAATATTTATAATTAAAAATATACCTAACACGTGCAATACACGTGGGGTAAATCTAGTTTAACGAAAATTAGTGATTTTAGTTAATGTAATTAGATAGATACCCTAAGTAGAACTGAACTTACCGGGTCCATCTTTTATTCCTGAGAAATGCCCTCAAAAGGTTCCATCCTAATACATATTCGTCTCTTTCCTGTTTTATGACCCATTCTCTCTTCATTTTTTATTTTGCATTTTGAACCCTACTGTTGAAACTCTTAACTCCATTATTATCGTGTAAGGTTGAAATCCCATTGTGAAAACTCCATTCTTAGCATATAAGGTTGAAACCCCATTGTTGGAACTCCATTATTAAGCATGTAAGGTTGAAACCCATTATTGATAGGTAATATTGAGATGTCATTTTTGGATTTGAAGTATATTTTCATTGATTTTTTCTTGATATTTGGGAAAAGAGGTTTTGATAATACGAAATTCCCTGTATCTGATAATAAGGTTTTGATATATGCTATGTTCGTATATTGACTTGCTCGACTGCCAAACAACAATATAATTCAACGTATTGCTAGACTACTAGACTGTTAGACTATTAGACTGGTAGACTACTAGACTGCTATATAACATACAATTGTCTAGAACTCTTAACTTTTCATGTATGTTTGTGATACTTGTGATTTCAACGGCATTAATTTTGAACGCTGTTATTGTTTCATTTTCATATATGACAGAAATTCGAATACTTGTGATGTTTGATGGAGTGTGTAAATAAAGATGGTTGCTTAAAAGTATGCATCTACAACTCATCAAAGCCAATATATTTTTCCAAAGACCATACGTATGAACGAGTATTGCATAATTTGTACAGAATTTTCAATTTGGATCCCTCACCATTTGAAGTTTTTGATTAAACGGTGTGTAACTCAACCTGCAGAGATAATTTTTTATTTGAGGAATACTTATTTTTTATTTGTTAATAATATGTTCCTTAGTAATGTGTAAAATTTACACTATATAATATTTATATTGTTAGCAACACAAAATTTATACAAATGAATTAGAAAAGACATTAATATATTTTCCAATAATTTATTAATGGTATAATCATTTATTAAGAATGTGACAATTTGATATAATGAAGTCATTTTCTATAATATTTAAAATGTGATGTTATGAAGTATAATTTCAAGTATCTAAATTTTAATTTAAAACATCTTACTTTATGTCAACTATGTTCGGGTACCAAAATTTCTAATAAATGTAACATCTAAAATTTGTATTATTATATTTCTAATCAATTACTATACAATTAATTTTATATAGAATGTGCAAGACATACTGTTTGGTGACAGAATCTTATTATTTAACCAGAGAGTGTGATTGATACTTGTTTAATTCACTATCTAACATAAATTAAATGCATAAATATTAAAAATCAGTACATTATCACTTAATTTTTATAACGAAAAAAAGAAATGAATATACTTATCACGTGCAACGCACGTACATTTCTACTAATATATATTAAATGGGGTTTAAGAGGAGAAATTTTTGAATTCTTCTTGCCCCTTACATATTTTCTGCATTTCACAAATATACATTCCGATCCAAACTCGTGGGCTAGGGTGGCCCAGGCTGTGTCGGGCCTCTAGATATGGTCCAGCCCGATCTAGACTACGAGCGCAAAATACAAGGCCTAGAGCAGGATCGTGTTTGAGCCCCCAGGCTGGGCATAGACTAATTCCGTACAATCCAGTCCCATTCCAAGGCCTGTTTTTAGTGGGCCGGATCGGTCCACTTGCCATCTCTATATGCAAATCAAGGCACTAAAATGTAGTCTTGTACATTGATATATAATTGTGCTTAGTATAGAGAAATGACATTAAGTGACGACAAGAATATTCGTCACTGAATGTTTTCAGCTACGAAAGTTTTTGTTCGTCGCTAATTTTTTTGCAACAACTTTCATTTTGTCATGCAACACTTTCAGTGACAAAACATAGGTTCACCGCTAAAATATTTTGGTGACGAAAAGTATGTGGTCACGGAAAACCTTTCGAGACGAGATATCAATTTTGACACCAAATCCTTTCCCGATGAGACTATTGCCACAAGCTTAGCCACGACATCATTTTCATCGGTATACCTCTTTATTCACAAAACTTGAGACTTTTAGTGATAAAAATTTTAGTCGCTAAAAAGTTTGATTCTTGTAGTGTGGTTTAACAAGTGTAAATTTTAAAGAGAGAATGCTAAACTAGGGTCTAGCAATAATTATTCGCTAGACCAGGGTCTAGCACAATGTCATTGTAGTCTTCTCCTCTGTTAACAAATTTTGATTTAGTTAAAAAAGTGAAAAAGGTCTTACTTTCATTTTTGACACCCTCATAGCTTTTTCCAACTTTATACAAATATTTTGACTGCAATGTATTTATGTAGAAGCACTTCTGAAAAAATCATAAAAGAACCTAAAATTATATGGACGTATTGAATTAAAAATAATTTCAAATGCGGATGATATTCCTACTTATAATCAATCGGTTGTGAATGAGTATCAACTTCTCTCTCCTAATATTAATTTCACAATAATGTGAATGTGTCCTACTGATTTTATTTCACACATGATTGAAAGAAAGAACTCTCAGTCCAAAAATCACATGAAAATATAAACACACAAGAGAAAGCCCCTCCACACATACAAAAACATCAGAAGATCACCCAAAATCAAAGATGCAACTCAATACTCCGAACTCCTCTATATTTCTAAGCGAAGAAGTCTTTTTCTCAGCTCCATATAGATGGAACTCTTATTTCATGCACAATGTTATTCTGAATATTATATATATAATTCATATCTCCCCAATAAAACCTTATGGGTCGACCCGGGTATCTAAACAACATATTTCAAAGTATACTCGTATCAACTTTCTTAACCATTTGATTAGTTTAGCAAAATTAATATAACAGTACGTCAATTATATAAGAACACCAATTGAGAAATTTTATTTTGAATAAAGTGGTATGATACAGGAAGAAAAAATATCATTAAACAATCACGTCCTGAAAAACTTTCAGCACTGTTCATTTATTAAGTAATCAAAGATCATGATTCATCAACATTGGCATGCAGCCTCGAAAATAGCCTTGCCTGGCACTGATTGGCCAAGTTCATTGGCTTTGCCCTGAACTTATTCCCACAGTATCATTTCTGCTATGAAAAAAACAACAATTTCAGAAAAATAACAAGTAAATCACTATACGGACAAAACTTTGTGAGGCAGTTCTTCCTCTTGATTCTCCATTGGCATCTCCTTCAAGGATTTCCCTTTTGCCTCTGGTACTAAAAATGTGAAGAAGAATCCTATAATGTTGATGAATCCAAGCACCAGCAGCGAATTTCTCATTCCAATTCCAGGTGGGTACCCTGCATCAGTCTTCGACCTGTCTTGGCTTTGTGAAGCATACAGGAATCCAAAAGCTCCGATAATGGCGCCAGCTTTTCCACACGCTGCTGAAATTCCATGGCAGGTCGACCTGAATCTTGCAGGGAAAATCTCCGCCGGCACTATGAATGTCGTAATGTTCGGCCCAAAATTAGCGAAGAAGAATGTCAATCCGTACATCACGATAAACCCGATGTTGTTCTGCTTTAATGTCCAGTGATGGTAAGGTATTGCGAGGGCGAACATGAAGACGGTCATAAAGAAGAACCCTATCAGCTGGATTGCGAATCTCCCAATGCGATCGTTGAGGAAGACGGTGGCCCAGTAGCGAGGGACGGTGTCGCAGAGTGCGATGAGAGTCTGAGCCCAAGCAATCATGAATAACTCATCCAAAGCACTCATGTATTTCGCCGGAGGTAACCACCCAACCGCACTGAAAATATCCTTTTGGAATAGATTTTGACCGTAGTAAGCAATATCCACCAAGAACCAAGTAGCTGTAGTGCCTAACAAGTGTAGCCCAGACGATCCGCAAAGTGTTTGCTAAAGAGCCTGAATGAGTTACTTTTCTCAGTTACAGTCCGCTGCTCTGTGTTTGTCTTTACCTCTTCCACTTGGATTTCAATGTTCAATACCTTAGCCATGTCTTGACAAGCTTTCTTCTCGTTTTTGGCAACTAAAGCTGTATAACGAGGAGTCTCTCGCATGTTCGTACGCCAATAGAATGTTAAGGCTGCTGGAAAGGCACCAAACATGAGGATTGTCCTCCATACAAAATCTGCCTCTGGAATAGTTGAGCCTATTGGGTCAACCGAGTAAGGAGGAGCGTGAAACATAGACCGGAATATAGATGATACAATAATGGCCACAGCACAACCAGCTAGAATCCCAAAACCTTGCATAGGAAACACGGCGACAATGAAAGCCCCTCAATGTTAAGACAATAAATACTTCATATTAATTATTCTTGTGCTGCTAATTTATAATGTTCTCTTATGTATTAAAGAGGCCCATGATGTTAGGACATTTGTTCTAGTTATAAGCTCTACACGTGTGATTTTGTTTTGTTTAAGGTTTAGGGTTGTCTTTACTTACACTATAAATAGAAGCACTTCCCTTTCAGCCTATGCTTAAGCTAGCCGAGAGTTGTCCAACAAACCTATGTCAATAAAGCTTTCTGTTCTTCTGTTCTTCTTTACTTCTTCATTTGGTATCAGAGCTGTAGTAGAGCCAAATGGCTACTGATGCAAGCAAAGATCCTGCCATGAAAGATTCGGCAGAAACAACTATCATGAAAGACTCGACAGTGGAGAGCACGACAAAGAAAGGAAAGATTCCCCATACAAACAAAGATGCAAGCATACGAGACTCACCTTGTGTAGTCCAAGCAAGTCAGAAACCAATATCTCAATCAGGTAACCCACTTGGGTCTTATTGTTCCATGAAGCTTAATCACGAGAACTATCTTCTATGAAATTTTTTTTTCTTGTCTATAATACGTGGGAAGAGAATGGAAGGTTTTATCACTGGGACAAAGAAATGTCCTCCAGAGTTTGTTGTCATCAACACTGAAGGAGAGAATGAGGATGAAGTTGCAGAGAATCCTAAATATGAAGACTGAATAGTACATGACCAAATCTTACTCGGCTGGCTATATAATTCTATTGAACCAGATGTTATCTCAGAAGTCATGGGCAGTGAAACTTCAAAACAACCCTGAGAGGCAATCAGAGACCTATTTGGAGTAAAGACTAAGTCTAACATAGTCTATTACAAGAGAGAGTTTTAGAAACTATAAAAGGAGGAATGAAGATGACTGATTATCTAAAATATGCCAAAGGCCTTGCTAATAACCTGGCCCTTGCTGGTAGGCCAATTGATTTAGACGACTTAGTGTCTCAAGTTTTGACTGGACTTGACTCTCATGAATATAATCCTGCTGTGTGTCAAATCTATGAAAGGGAAGAGATAAGTTGGATAGACTTACAAGCCAAACTTTTGAGTTATGAGAAAAGGCTTGAGCAAATGATTGTAGGGATTACATCAATCAACCTTGGACATGTTACTGCAAATTATGCATCAGCAAAAGGAGCTTCACACGGAAGTTAGAACACAGTTCAAAATAACTACCAAAACAGAAACTATGGTTAACCTTCTGCTGGTCAATCTTCTCACCAAAATCAGGGCAGATCTTCAACTACTTATGGAGGTAGAGGGATGAGATCAAGGGGTAGAACAGGTAGAAGCAAAAACTCAAGACCAATTTGCCAAGTTTATGGAAGAAGTGGTCATACAGCTACCAGATGCTACTACAGGTATGACAACAACTACATGGGAAACCCACATGACCAATACATGAGCAATAATGGAACCAATCCCAACTCAGCTTACATTGCAACCTCAGAAACAGTGACAGACCCTGCATGGTATGTAGATAATGGAGTGAACTGCCATGTTATTGATGATCCAAATCACATTGAACAAAAGACTGTATATATTAGTAAGAATAAACTTACTGTTGGTAATGGTAGTCAATTGAAAATTGCACACCTTGCTAACTCACTAATGCACACTCCAAACGCTGAAAAAGCTTTATTCCTAAAAGATATGTTGCATGTTCTTGGTATAAAAAAGAGGTTGCTTAGTGTATCTCAACTCACTGCTTATAATGATATAACTGTTGAATTTGACTCTTGTTATTGTGATATTAAGGACAAGGCAACAAGAGTGGTTCTGCTTAAAGGGAAGCTTAAAGGTTGCTTGTATTAGCTTGATCTATCAAACATCAATCCTCATACCTCCTCACAGCTAAGAAATCCCAGCCAAGATCTTAATCAAGAGTCCTTCCGTAACTTAGTTTAGTGAGTTGAGTCCAATGTTAATCAGTCTAGTTAGTGTCAGTCTTTAAGTTCTCTAAGTATGATGTGGCGTAGAAGGTTAGATCATCATTCGAGTAGGGTCATGAATCAGGTTTTGAAAGATTGTAATCAAAAAGTTAAACTCAATGAGAATTTGAACTTTTGTGATGCTTGTCAATTTGGAAAATCACATCTCCTGCCTTTTCAATCCTCCATTTCTCATGCCTCTTCTCCTTTAGAACTCATTCATACTGATATCTGGGGGTCATCCCCTGTGCAATCTACTTCTGGTCATCACTATTCTGTCCATTTTATTGATGACTACCGTAGGTACACTTGGTTATTTTTGTTGAAGAATAAATTTGATGCATATAAGACCTTCACTCATTTTAAGGCTCTAGTGGAAAATCAGTTGGAGAGAAAAATTAAATGTCTTCAAGCTGATATAGGGGAGAATATCTAGGTTTTGTAGACCGTGTCAAGCAACATGAGATCAATTTTAGGCACTCTTGTCCATATACCATAGCTCAAAATGGCAGAGCTGAGAGGAAACACAGACATGTTATTGAAACTGGCTTGACCCACATTGCTCAAGCTCATAAGCCTCTAAAGTTCTGGTCTGAGGCTTTCCAAACCTCTGTTTTCCTCATAAATAGACTTCCCACTCCTGTACTAAATGATTTGTCTTATCATGGAAAGCCTTCTAAAGTTCTGGTCTGAGGCTTTCCAAACCTCTATTTTCCTCATACAATCTGCTTCACAGAAAACCAGATTACCTCTCTCTAAAGGTCTTTGGATGTGCTTGTTTTCCATGTCTGTGACCCTATCAAACTTACAAATATCAGTTTCATACTTCCAAATGTGTCTTTCTAGGTTACAGTGATGCTCATAAAGGATATAAATGTGTTAGTTCTACAAGGAGAATCTACATCTCAAGACATGTTACCTTCAACGAACATGACTTTCCTTTCAAAAATGGCTTTCTCCACACAAAACAACCTGCATCAACCACTGCCATCACTTATAATCACTTGACCCTATACACTCAAGTCTTGGCTCTCTTCACTCACCAAACCCCTCTCTCACTCATATTGATACATGTTAGCAAAATGCTACTTTTGAGTCAGACCTCATGCCTGCACCATCCTTACATCTATATGCACATGCTCCATCTCTTTATGTCTCTCACACATGCATGTGTGTGCACACACACTCAGTCAGTGGAAGGCTTATACATATATGAATGCAGAGCACGTTTGTTGACATTTTAGAAAGATTTGTTTCATAGGAAAAAGAGGGGAAACTACAAAAGGCTATGGCCATTCGATGCAGCATATGGTGGAACCCTTATGGTCATTAACAGGTACATTTTTTTTGTCAATGCACTTCGACATGTAACATAAGCTTGATTTCTACTCATTTTACAGAGAAATCGATGTTCTTTTATTTTTCTGAAAACATAATTAAAGTCCTTCAAGGAGAATGTGTTGGAACACTCTTTCATCAAGATGATCATCTATGGAGCTCATTCAACGAATTTTGCCAACGTTGGCAATTGCAGCAAGAGAAAGTTACAGAAGGCTTCAGGTAGTATCATAACACTTTGCTAGAGAGTTGAAGTCTTTCCTGATAGTTTTCCTTTTGCTACAATGTAACTCAATGCATTATCTATATGTCCATTCTAGTTCAAAGTTCAGATCCATATTTAACTCAAGACACCTTGGTTTACAGGCCATGTCATTACAAGATAGAAGAAAAATTCTACTAGACATTGTCGATAAACTTGAAGGCCATGTTCTCTTAATTGTTTTTAATCTTGCCCTGATGCACTTGTTTAGGTTAACATGATCTATACTTAAGAAGTCAATAGATTTCTCCTTGTGGTCTTTTTTGTTTACTAACAATACATTACAATCTCAACCTTCTGTTGTATGTTCATGGCAAGATTACTCAGGCATTTCACTATTTTTTATGAATTTGATAGGTTAACTTTAGCTATACCGGATAGTGTTAGTGGAAAGTTTATTGGGCTCGTGACTTTGATAGAGGAGATTCCCAATCTGCTAAAAATGGGTACCGCTTGAAAAATGAGCAGCTTCTCTGTTTTACTAATTTTAAGAATAAATATTTTTTCTTAAATCAAGCTGGAAATTAACATATATGCTTTTACGACAGCTAGATGATGTAATTGATATGGTTATCCCAAGGGGGAGCAACAAGCTTGTCTCACAAATAAAGAAAAATTCTACAAAAATTCATGTTCTTGGTCATGCTGGTGAGAAATATAAAATCAATCTTTAATTTCTATATTCTCCTGGATTTATAACTTTTTCATGAACAGAAAGGTAGTTTATCAAAACAGTTCATTTTTCCTTATTTATATGGAATTTGCCATATGTATGATGATAAATCTGCTAATATGGACATTGCAAAGGAAATTATTTTAGATACAAAGACAGATTATCCAACAACATGTAACGTTATGGTACTTTATTCTCTTAATTCTTTTCCCATATTAACATATATTTTTTCCTTTTTCTACATTATTGTAAGTTTTATGGTAGATGATAGATGCACTGCAAGTTTTAAAGGTATAATCTGTCTCCCGTTCTCTCTTAGGTTTGGTTGGATGTGTGTTGTTATAGGAACATTTGTAGATGAAAAGGGAGAAAATGGAGGAATTTTGTTTGTCTGTGTGGCTAAAGCCACAAAATTCCATGGGATTTTAGTTTGGATCCTTATCAATGCAATGGATTTTTTTCTGCCATAATCTATTTTACTACTTTACAGTGTGAATTTGGGCCATTTTTGAAAAAAAAAACTTTACAATGAGTCTAGTTCAATCTATTAGTAGTGCCAGCATGTTTATATTATTTATTTGTTCAGTCAGTTTTCCCTTTCCTTCAATGTGCTAGTACTTGGTTGATTATTACAGGGAAGTATCCAATCAAACATACTTCTTCATTCTGCTAATAAATTCTTTGGCCTTTTTAATTCCAGTTGCTTGCAACAAGGTATTATTACTATCTTTATTGTACATTCTGGAGAGTTTGTAACATCAATTGCAAGTTATACTTGATGTAGTCGGGCTATAGGTTATTGTACATTCTAAAGAGATTGCTTTGTATTTCTTATAGCCTCTAAATGTTGAGTGATATCATTGTGGGTGTTTAATTTCAAAATTAAAGTTCTTGTTTTCCTTTACATGGATGTATATGTATTAATGTTGCATTTAGAGGTTTGAGTGTTCTATTTCCCCTGGTAAGTAAGCTGTAAAATTGGAGACTAACAAGATGGTGGCTCCTATTGTGGGGCTTGCTCCAACATTAGAAAAATTGATTTGTATCCGTGGGTGACCAGTAGGAGGGAAGCTTAAAGTGAGAGACATTATAAAATGACACAACGGTTCGTGAAGCTTCAATATTGGAAGACTTCCATCTCACTACAAGAAAATCCTTTATTTATTACATTGATGTATACTTGGAGGACTGCCACCTCCCCTTCCTCCTACGTCCAATGCGCTGAGATCTACATAACTTAAGTGGTCTGGTTGTAAAATTTATTTAGATGGAGGCTTATACTAGAACTAAATCTTTTTCTTAGGATGTATTACTTTGTTTGTTCTATGGAAAAATCATTATGTAATTGTCATTTTGAGGTATGATTTCTAATAGAATATTATGCAATAATTTTGAGTAATTAAATAAAATGATGTGATTTCGATATATTGTGATATTGTCAAAATATATGTATTTTTCAATGTAATCCTTATGCTTTCATGCAATTCATATTTGTACAATTGTAAGTATAAGTAATAAAAATAAGTTATAAAAAGTATTTAATAACATTAACAAAACAATAAGTAATGAAAAATGCTATGAAAAACCTACGATAACATTTATAAAACACTATGAAATACCTACATTACCCTTTATAAAATGCTGTAAAAGACCTACTACATCCTTTAAAAAAAGCTTTGAAATACTTTTGATAGCGTGTAAAAAATGCTATCGTAGGCTTTTTTATAGCGTTTAAAATACGCTATCATAGGCAACAAACTTTTAATAACGTCGGTATACTGCTATTATATTTACATTGATGTCAGATACTGTACTCTCACGAAATGATCATTTTTGATGTGTTGTTTACACTTAGGGAGTTGTCCCCCTTAAAAAATCTCCTAGCGTCGAGCACAGAAGATAATGCGGTTTCAATATTTGATATTCTGGAACATGAAATTCATGTAGTAAATTTTTCATGTCAGTAAATATATATCACATGGAGAGTTGGAGATCTTAATTAATGGATGATCAAATTACACATAAAATGAACTAAGAATGTAATTGTACTGCTAAGTGTAAAAGTTGATTATAGTACACTTTAATTCATACAACATTATGCTCTTTGAAATATCAAATCCAATGTTCAATCTTGTACCGTTCTTCCTTCTCTAGCTTCTGTACATTGTGCAACATTACTTAATTTGTCCCTATCCTCGACTAAGACGTTAATAACCACTTCTCAATGTCTTTTTAGCTGAATTATTTCATGGCAGGTCGTCAAATTTTGTGTTCATTGTCAATAATCTAATTGCGTCATTAAATTTTTTTATTTTGTCTCCCTAAACTAATAAATTTTTAGCAATTTCAAAATAAGTTAATTGTTTAAAGTTTTAATTTTGTTTCCCGAAACTAACAAATTTTTAGCGATTAACATCCTCCTCGGAATAAGATAATTGTTTTCTTTATCCATTTGTGATTAACATTAAACGCGGTTCTTAACTTAGGCATAAATATGAAAACGGGTGAAACAACGTCACTTTTTTTTATAAACGACACCATTAAGCTGTCTTCAAATTTGTCCAAAATCTAACCTTGGAGGAAAGTTGGTTCTCCAAAATGTAGCTGATAGATTATGACGAATGATAATAATTGCTATTATTAGTAAAGCTTTAGAATTCTATCTATTGTACTACTTAAAACTTAAAGTGTTAAGAAAAGTAGAATTAGAGTCTTAATTATAACCTACACAAACACGGCTTGGTTGCTATAGCATGTTATAGCAACCATCAACGTTGTATCGGAGTTGCTTACTCTACCAAGTGATATTGCTAGGTTGACAGAGAGTGAGAAATTATTGTGATCAAGAGGTAGACAGACTTTAATTTTTAAAAATATTTTCTGGTAAAAAACATAAATACGACAAAACCAAACGATATAAACTACTGTGATTATCCCACATCGGTTGTAGAAATAACTGCTAGTCAGTTTATAAGTGTGGGAAAAAATCTCACCTCTAAAGCTAACTTCTGGGGTTGAAAAAATTGAATAGCATCCAACATTGATATTAGAGTCATGTCAAGTTTACCAACAAGCTAGTCTTCAGCCCAATCTAGGTGAAGTGAGTTGTTGGCCTCTTACTCAGTACCTAATGTATGGTGAATCCGAGTGAAGTGAGTTGTTGGCATCCCGACTCACAGCTCTATATATAGTGATCCGGGTAAAGCGAGTCGATAATTATCCGACTTAGGACCCGATAATTAGTGAATCCGGGCAGAGCGAGTTGATGGTTATCTTACTCAGAACTCATTGTGTGACGAGAGAGATTGTTGGAGTTATCTCATATCAGTTGTGGAAAGTACTGACAGTCACATTATAAGTATGAGGGAAAGTCCCACATCTAAAATTAGTATTTGTGGTTGAGAATGCTAAATAACACCCAACAGAAACATTAGAACAATGATTAAATTGATAAAAATGAGATTTACCACAAATTTAATGTTCTCGTCTAAATTAACCATTTTTCTAGGAGAAATTTTACAGAATAAATAGATTTTGGGAGATGTTTTAAGAAATAACAGTTTTTAATAGTTTCAGGTAAATATCAGATTTTTAATTTGTCAATAATTTTGTACTAAAATAACCATAATATATATATGACGTGTTTGATGATTTTTCGGGTGTATCAGATTTATATAGATGATACACCAATTTGAAATATGCTAAAATTACAGTTGTAATTAATCCTTAAAATTTAAATTTTAAAATACATAATCCTATATATGATGTGTTTGATGATTTTTCTGGTATATCAGATGTTTATAAATGATATACCAATTTAAAATTTGATTTATCATAACCGTTCAACAAGAAACACGCTAATTTTACCATAACCGTTCAAAATTTAAAATTTGATATACTGATGATTTTTCAAGTATATCAGATTTATTGATAATGTCATTAATTTAAAATAAAATTTTTTTAACAAACTTTAACTGATATTGAGAAAAATATAATCAATCATTAATTATTTTCTAATTTAATTGAAAAAAATTAATGAAATAACATTTAAAATAGAAATCATTAATTACTAAATTTTTAATTAATTAAAATAACACACCAATAAGATTATGAAATTTGTACATTTAAAGTTAAAATCATCAAATTATAATTTCATCAATAGATAATGTTTGACGTGATAGGAAAAATTGTCAATTCACCTAAAATTTAAAAAAAACTGCTATTTTCTTAATTGGATTTCAAAACTTTTTTTCTAATCTATGCTCATTATACAAAGAAAATAAGGGATCCGGAGTTGGATCCCAACTGGCAAGGGAAATTTAGATCGCAGCCGTCTAAATAGACGGCTTATATAAGTGAAAAAAGTAAATAATATTTTTTATTTTTTCCCCAAATTAGATTTCATTAGATCTGGACAATTCAGATCTAATCCAACGGTCCATGATCATAGAACTGCTCTCAGAGAATCCCAATTGGAAAAGAAGTGCTTTCTAATGGTATCTATCATCGAGAAGTACCATTGAAATCATAGAAGTACTTATAACTGATACTGATAGTACAAGTAAACCTTAAATAGTATTACATCACCCATTAAACACTTCTTCATCCTTCCTTAGGAACATATTTTTTCATAATTTCCAGCGAGGAAATTAGGGAGAGAGCAGGCCATGAATTAAGTAAAAAAGAAAAAAAATGAAAGCCCACTTAGCGTTTTTCTGGGGCAAAAATATTGAAGAAATCATCTTTCCTGGGTGGCCAGGCCAAAGCATCTACTCCTACATATCAGCTTTGGTGTTTGTGTTTTTGCTGTGTTTACTAGTAGAATGGCTCTCACACACCAGATTCACAGTGTCTGCTAATTCAGACAACGTCACTGCTGGTCTTCTACAGACAGTGATGTATGGTATTCGGGTGGCACTTGCTTATTTGGTAATGCTTTCTGTTATGTCGTTTAACGTTGGGGTTTTTGTTGCTGCGGTTGCTGGATATACTGTTGGGTTCTTGGCTTTTGGAAGATCCAAGATCGTGCCTAGTTTGGATCAAAAGGATCTTCCTCCTCTGAAGTGTTAGTCACTTTGTGTGAAGACTGGAGAATCAACTCAAGAGCGATGCTTAGGGAAGTGGCAAAGATCCCATCCACCTATCGACTTGAGCTTGCACTAGGTTCTATCTGAATGGAAGACTGGATTGGACAACCGCTCTCTAGCAGCCTAGGACAGCCCATCAACTCAATCGTTTATTGGGCAGTGGGGCTAACAGGTGTGGGTCATCAATTTTGTATATTTGTTAATAACCATTTTTTAGTCCTTGCACTGTGAATATAAAGTTTTATAAAAAAATATTACTATATGTTTATGTATTTTTTTAATATATGTTTTTTCATTATGAAGTTAATTTAAAAAGAAGTGCACATGAGTAGTAATTGATATAGAGTTTTTAAATTTCTTATGCTTAATTAAGTTTTCTTTTTGGCTTTTATTTTTAATATTTGTTAGATAAATATACACATACAATGACAATAAGGAAATATTAACAAAATAAATGTTGAGTTAATTTGAGACTTATTTTTTTCTTATAATTAGTCTTTCATGGTTTTAGATTAATAATTAAGAGAAAATATTTTTAAACATGATAATTTAAATAAAATAGTTAAAAAAATCATATAAATAATTGGATAATAAATATAAGGTGGTTAAATAAAAAATTTCATATGAATAGTAAGGATAATAAATACACTGAAAGAATAATATAAAATATTAAAAATTAATTAAGAATAATATTATCCAAAAAAATTTCTCCTCATATAAACAACTAATTGCTGTGTAAGTATGTGAGTTGTTCAGTAAGCTTTCTTTCTAACAAGAAGAAACTTAGTTAAGGTAGCTCCCTTTGTTGACCACAAGAACTTTTGATAGATCAAAAGTTGGCGGAAAAATTGATAAAAACCAAATTATTCAATTGAAACATTGAAGAACGTAATTGACAATTTTACAAGAAATACAAAATTTTAAGTATTAAAGTGGTGAAAGTTGTAAAAAATGAAAAAATGCAACTAACAAAAAATTTAATATTTAAAAACCCGTTTGATAACGGTATTCAAAAATTCATTTAGTGTAGGCATACTGCCAACTTCATTTAAAAAAATATTTGTTTTTAAATTAGTTAAAATTAGAATAGGCATTTGACAAACTTACATTTTGGATTATTCTTTAATATGAGAAAATAAATAGGAACCCTGGTTTGTGATTTGAATATATTTTTACATTTTTTAAAACAAGTAAACAATGCTGTTTTAAAAAGTTTTAAATATCCGAAAATACACGTTAAATGTCTTGGTTTATTTTTTCTTACATCGGTTTAAAACTGGTTTTTAACTCATTTATGATTGGAATACTAGTTTAAGTTGATAGAAAAGATCAATACTAGTTTTGTGAACTTGTTTTTCTTTTTGGTAGTTAAAAAAATGAATAATAAAAACAAAAAGATACCCAAACTACAATCAATCAAATAGCTAGGGCGTTGTCCTAGAGTTTTATTTTTGGTTAAATTAGAGATATCAACCTCAAATCTCATCTTTAGGGAAAATTCTACTATACCTCCCCGACATTTAAAAACTATGTTCACCAAATACGTATGAGGCTCATCAAATAAAGGATTCATCAATACGTGAAAATAGTTCATTAAATATGTGTGAGGTTCATCAAAAACCCTTGACATCTATACCGGGAAAAAAATTCTGACATGTAAGTGTGACCCCATCTTTAGAGATTTGGTGTGGTTAGTGATGAGAATCCTTCACTTATTACAATTAAGGGATATTGACTTTACTACGAACAATAAACTTGTATTGGAGTATCATAAATAAAATTAAGTTTTGACTATTCACTACAAGAACATGGACCTTAAGGGACAAGACTTGTAGAGGTGGACATAATTTTGTTGCTAAAAGTATATTCTTAACAATCATATAAATATTTAACCATTAAAAGACACATATTGTGACGACGTATTTATTCGTCACCCAATAATTTTCGGCCAAGGAAAGGTGTGTGGGTGAACTTTTTATAGGTTTTTATGGATGAAATAATAAATTCGTTTGTAAAAGCTCAACATATACCGTCAAAAAGACAAATTCGTTGGTAAAGGTATGATACCGGCGAAAACTTAAATTGGTCGGTAGAAGTTAAGTTTTTACCAGCCAATTAAATTTGTAATCGGTAAAAAAACATTACAAACCTTGTTAAAACGATGTGGTTTTAACAGGGTCTTGACACTCTCTCCTACTTTCCTCAAAACTTAGGCTCTTATTTTCACCTCCTCAACACTCAGCTCCCTCTCTCTCACCCTCCGACCGTCAACAACACAATCTCTGTTAGCCGTCGCTGAGGGTTTACCGAGTGTCTCCGTCATTGTGGGTCTTCGTCGCTGTGGTCCTAATCTCTAAAGAGGTCAAAATGCAAATCATATACAAGCACTTTCAGATTTTTGCTAGATATATCCTATACTATACAGATGTCCAATTTAATCCATTTATTTTTTATGACTACTCCAGTTTATTCCTTCACTTAAGCCACCAAATTACAGATGCCCAATTTAAACCATTTGATTTCTTCTTCTTCAACAAACCATTCATCTTCTTCTCTTTTTCACTTTCCACTTTGTCATCCAGACTCACTCCCTCTGTTTCTCACTCGATGACTTTCTAATACTTTGTTTTCCAGCTAACAGCCTGTCAGAAAAAGATGGTCTTTCGTTGCGATTTTAACAATTATCTTCTTCAATTTTATTGCTTGCACGAAAAATCCTTAGTAAGACCTTAACTCGTAGCTTTATCCTAACTCGTTTCATTGTGGATAGTTTTTCTCAGGTTTGATGAACATAATATAATTGCTAGAAAATTCTTTACTCGATAAATATCCTCTATCGAACTTGGATACTTCTAGTGAGATATAGCGTTGAAATTCTAACCCTCAACACTATCTCTCTCTCTCTCTCTCTCTCTCTCTCTCTCTCTCTCTCTCTCTCTCTGTCATACATGTTCAACTGCTGTTGAAATTCTTCAAACTTATTACCAATTATTGCTTTAGTAAACATGTCTGCTATTTGGTCATTCGTCCTAATCTGCTGCGTTTTTATTTCTCCTTGCATGTTAAGGCTGAGATCTCAAGAGAAGAAGCAAGTTTGTGTGGTCTTATCAAAGTTTTCTTCTTCTTCTCTTAACTGCATGGACTGGGTGGAAAGTCATGTATACCTCAACATAATCACATTGCACCTTGCGCAATTGGATATGTTATCACCCCTAGCATTATCTTTTTCTCTATGTCAGAATTGGTCAAACATTGATCATATGTAATGATGTGTTTCTTAACAGCTAGGAAAGAGAGATGAGATCTTGAGTCTCATTGGCTATGTTTTAACTAATCAAGATTTTTAGGATTAGCTATTATTTAATTAGTATATATGTATTCAACTTGTATTACCTACTGATGGGATTTCAATATAATATCATTTCATTCAGAAATCAAACTTGGCATCAAAGCCAGCAATGGACAACTATGTTTCTTTAAATCATAACAGAAAAAGTGCAGAAAGCTCACAAAGACACAATGTAGAGCTAAACCACTTTGCAAATATCCTTTGTTCCACTCATTCAATTAAGCTAAACATAGATAATTATATACTCTAGAAATTTCAAGTGGTTTCAGCAATTATAGGACATGGCCTTACTGATTTTATCATCAAGCCCTCTTCCAGACCTGAGCAGCATCTTCCAGATGGCACAACCAATCCAGATTACATATAATGGTTGAGGTAGGATTAACTCATGCTTACTTAGCTGCATTCAACAATGTGTGGTGGAGTTCTTCAATATGAGACCTTAAGCTCTCTTTGGAGAGGACAAGAGAGAACTTATGCTAACAAATCCAAAGCTAAATTGCTTGAACTCAAGCATTCACTACACAACACACCTTAGGATGATAGAAGCATCATTGATTACTTTAATGCCATCAGCAACATCAGTGATAACCTATTAGCAGCTGGAGACCCAATTAATGACCAGGATTTAATGCTTCATGTACTAATGGTTTGGGATCAAAATTTGATCCAGTAGTAGTGAATATCACCTCAAATACCAGATAACCTTTCAATGGAAGATGTTCAGACTAGGGGTGTAAGTAGAACTGAGAAAACCGACCAGACCGCCTGAAACAGACCAAACCTATGCGGTTCGGCCAATTTTTGAACTTCTGAAGGTTCAGTTCGGTTATGGAAAAACCACACCGAACCAAACCACACTTATATATATACCTCTATAATTTGCCTTAATTTTCCCTTCTCCTCATAACTCACACTCTCACAGACCTAATCCCCTCCACCCTCGAAGGATAGCTCGAGAGACGAGAGAGGCGACTGCTCAGTAGTGCACATGCTCTACTCGGCTGCTCGCGACGATGAAGGAGTGGAACCTACTATGCTCAACTACTCGGCGGTGAAGGAGAGATTTTCTTGCTCGACTACTCGATGATAAAGGCGAGATCTGTTTGCTCGACTGCTGATGACAAATGGGAGATCTAGTATACTGTCTTTCTCTGTATCTCCTTCTTCTTTCTGTAAGAATTTTAGTTTGTATCTATTTCACTGATGACTCAACTGAATAGTGGATTTTCTCACGGTTGGATTATATATTAAGGATCTGATTATATATTAATGATATCAATAAGACGACTGCTTGTCTGAAGTTATAGGATGTCTGGTATACTCTCTCTCTATTTCCTTCTTCTTTTTGTATGAATTTTATTTTGTATCTATTTCACTGCTGGCTCGGCTGAATAGGTATTTGCTCACGGTTGGATTATATATTAAAGATATGATTATAGTTGTCTGAAGTTATTGAAATGTCTACTTGTTTTGACTGAACTTATTGGGATGTCTGTTTGTTTTGTCTGAACTTATTGAGATGTCTTCTTGTTTTGTCTGAACCCAGTTAATGATTTTCTAGATGGGAAATTGAAGACAGGAAAATCGATCTTTGGTTCAAAGTCTCCTGAATTGCCATCGAGACCCCTAACAATGGGTAAGAGAAAATCATCTAGGGAGCCTTCAATTATTTGATATTCATTTACTAAGAATGAACCAGATGAAGAAGGTAATGTAACATCCACATATGATTATTGCAAACAAATTTTCAAGTCTCATTCTAGACACAATATGACCTTAAGTATGTTAGGACACTTGGATATATGCAAAAAGAATCCTAATAGGTTTTTTGATCCTAAACAAAAGACTTTGGGTTTTGAAATTAAGAAGGAGGTTGGTGGTTCACAAACTTGTAAATTGGTTGCCACTAGTTATAGTGAGGATATATGTAAAAAGGCACTTGCAAAGTTCATTATCCAAACTGAACTATTTAGAATTGTTGAGATTGATTCATTTCGTGACTATAACTATACTTTGCAACCCAAATTTAAGATTCAATCACGGGTTATAGTTAAAGATTACTTCCAACTATACTTAAATGAGAGAAAAATCTACAAAGCTTCTTCAAGAAATCAAAATATAGAGTTTGTCTTACTACGGACACATGAACATCTATTCAAAATTTTAACTATATGGTGTTAACTGCTCACTATATTGACAAAGAACGGAGTTTACAAAAGAGAATTCTAAACTTTTATTTAATTTCTAGTGATAAATAAGAATTAAGAAGTTTGCAAATTGAGAACTATTTGCTTGAATGGGGTATTGATATAGTTTTTACTATAACTGTTGATAATGTCAGTGCGAATGATGTTGCAGTGACTTATTTGGAAAGAAGTATGAAAAATTGGAATGGATGGTGTTGGATGGTGAGTTTTTACATATGAGATGTTGTGCACACATTGTAAACTTAATTGTATTTGACTGTTTGAAGGATCTCTATGGATCTATTGTTAGGATCCGCAATGTTATGAGATATGAAAGGTCTTCACCGGCTAGATTAGTTAAGTTTAAGGCTTGTGTTGAGGCAGCGAAGATTTCCTAAAAAAATTTTAAGCCTAGATTGTCCCCTAGATGGAACTCAACTTACATAATGTTGGAGGCTGCTAAAAAGTTTCAAAATGCTTTTGAAAGACTTGAGGAGCAAGATGCACAATACTCCATGGATTGTCTTGGAGATAGGGGAAAGAAGGGGAGGCCTCCTAGTTATGATGATTGGTAATTTTTTTCTCTTTTTTTATATATTTCTCTGGTAGGACACCACAAAACTGAACCGAATGAGTTTAGGACAGTTTGGTCCAGTGCGGTTTACGTTTAACAGACGATTTAGTTCGGTTCTGATATTTGAAAATTGATATTTGCGGTTCAGTTTCAAAAATATCTTTAAACCGAGCCGAACCAAACCGATTACACCCTTAGTTTAGTCCATTTTAATGATCAATGAGATTAGAATGCAAAAGATGAATAATGAGAAAGAAGCCACTTTCAAAGCCATTGCACATTTCACCGAGAACATTCATTTTAACATAAGGTTCTCTCAAAATCAACCTTAAAAATGGGCTTTTTGAGCTCAAGATAATCGAGCTTTAGTTTAATTTTACTCACATTTTGCTTTGTGAATGACCTACACACAAAGACTATCTTGCTTAAAGGCAGGCTTAGAGATGTGCTTTCTAAGCTTTTTGCTCCCAACAAAGGAAGAGCATCAGTATTGGCATGTCACCTTTACCTGCATAATGACATTAGTTCTAGGTTTACTTTTGTTTATCATGTAAATAGAAGGTTCTTGAATTCCAAGAATGTAATGGCTTGTACTTCTGATTTTTCCCCTTGGCTAAACACTATCACTGAGAATGTAAAGTTCACTGATCGTCAATGCAAGTCTGTTTCTCTTAAAATTTCTTCTAATATGTCTCATGTTATTTTCTTTACTAATGCAAATATCACTGATATGCTGACACTCGGGCATAAGAAACTTGGCCTTCCTACTTTAAAAATCACTGAAACAATACTAAACAAACTGAACATCTCACCAAAATGAAGTAATAATGTTGTTTATCATGCTTGCCGAGAATGAAAAAGCCATAGATGACCTCACCCTGTCACCCACACCAAACAACGAAGCCCCTAAAAATTGGGAGTCAGCTCCACTCACCTCTATTATGTACTGATATTATATATTCTTCATTGATGATTACACCAGATTCACCTGGGTGTACCCCCTAAAACGCAAATCTGAGACCTTCATTGTTTTTAAATACTTCAAAAGTTTGGCAGAAAACCAGTTGGGACACAATATCAAAGCAGTTCAATTAGTCCGAGGGAAGATATAAATCATTCAGTACATTGTTACAAAATTTGTGGGATACATTTTAGACACCCCTTCCCTCACACACACTGCCAAAATGGAGTAACAGAGAGAAAACACAGACATCTCGTAGAAACATGCCTCACACTTCTCTCCTAGGCCTCAATGCCTTTACAATACAAGTGTATAAATTCCAAACAACCATTCATATTATTAAAAGCTTCCTGCTATAGTTTTATCAAATCTTTCACCTCACCAAGCTCTCTTTGACAATCCACCTGACTATCATTTCATTAGAGTCTTTGAATGCTCATGTTTCCCACACTTGAGATTCTATAACAGTCAAAAGTTGGCTTTTAGATCATCTTTGTGTGTCTTTATTGGGTATTCACCTATACACAAAGGGTATCTCCGTATGTATTCAAGTCATAAGATATATACTACTTTATTAATCTAATCTTTGATGAAAACTCTTTCCCTTTTGAGCATAATATTATGATAGAACTTCCCGCTCACTCTTCTTAGGATCATCAACATCATTTAGGTAACACCTCTACAGGCTCCCACACAAGTAATGGCGTTCCTCTCTACCTAGTTGTCATTCCGATTACTCTACACAAGAAACTAACCATGCTCGTACTCAAATTACCACTCCAAATCCCACCTCAGCTCCACCTCCACCAAACCCACCATCTCAACCAGTAAGCTCTAGTATCCACCCCACGCTCACAAGGTCTAGACCAGGAATTTCTTAACTTAGAGCATTAATGTCCACTATAGCTACAATCTCAGAACCACTTAACACAAAGAAAGCCTTCAATAATAAAAAATGGAAATATGCAATGCTGGATGAGTACAATGACCTTCTTTACAACAAATACTGGTCACTTGTCCCTTACATGAAAAGCATGAATGTCATGGATAACAAGTGGGTGTTCAAGTTGAAACCAAGTTCTGATGGTCAAAATCATAGGTTTAAAGTAAGGTTAGTGGAAAAAGGGTTCCACCAAACATCAAGGTTGGATTTTCTGAGACTTTTAGCCCTGTAGTCAAACCTGTCACAATGAGAATCATTGTTACCTTAGCTCTTACTATGCACTGGCCCCTTAGATAGTTGGATGTGAACAATTCTTTTCTAAATGGCACCATTTCAGATATAATGTTTATGACCCAACCAGAGGGTTCAATGATTGAAAAAATCATCACCATGTCTGCAAGCTGCATAAAGCTCTTTATGGGTTCAGAAAAGCCCTAAGGGCATGATATAGTAAACAGAACTCACTCATCCAGAAGGGCTTCAAGGTATCAACCTCAGACACTTCTCCGTTCGTTATACATCAATCTTCAAGGACTGTTTATCTCTTGGCTTATGTTGATGAGATAATTATCAATGGTAGTTATTTTGAGTACATCATCAAAATGGTAAAAGAATTGCATAACCTCTTTTGCTCTGAAAGACCTAGGCACCTTACATCATTTCTTAGCTGTTGAATTACTTATAAAATACTGGAATGCAACTCTTGCAGTAAAAATATATTTTAGATTTTTTTCTTAAATCACACATGCTTGATGTAAAGCCTTGTTTTACACGTGTCACCTCCTTAGGTAAGAAGTCCAAGGATCTAGGTGAACCGATATCCGATATAACATAATATTGAAGCATAATAGAAGCTCTTCAGTACCTTACTATCACTAGACCTGACATAACCTTCATTATAAACAAGTTGCTCCATTGCCCTACTTTAATACACTAGCAGACTTTCAAAAGATTACTAAGATATCTAAAATGTATAGTAGATGAAGGGATTTAATTTAACCAGCTCCTAACCTACAACTTCAAGCCTTTATAAATGTAGATTAGGCTACATGTTTAGGTGAAAATAGATGAACCTATGGTTATTCAATATTCCTTGGTTCTGGCTTAGTTTCATGGTCCACTAAGAAGAAAAATGTTGCTAGATCAAGCACTAGGAGTTTGATTATAGGGCTTTAGCACATGCAATTACATAATTAATATGGATCCGTTCATTCTGAACTGAACTTCACCATGGTTTAATTCGAATTCCTATAATCTGATATGACAGTGAAGGTGCTGCATCCATAATTTCTGATCCTCCTCTCACATGCTAGAACAAACACATAGAAAATGATATTCACTTTTTGATAGATAAAGTTCTCTCCAAAGCCCTTGAAATCATGTGTGTTCCCCCACAAGAGTAGATTGGTGATCTTCTCACCAAAACTATTTCAAGGAATCAATTTTAATACCTAAAGTTGTACTACAATACCATATGCAACAAGTCCTAGAAGAACAAAGTTTTCAATTGAACAAATGATTAGGATGCATCAACTAAATGAAAAATATTTATTTATAATGCATAGTGATAACATAGCCCAAACAAGAATTGCAAGACTTTTATCTATAGCTAATATCAAAAAGTCAAAATATAAGAACTATGTCTATATTTTTTTCCCTTCTTTATAGTTCTAAAACTTCCAAAACAAGTAAGGGCACCTGTGCCAGCTGTGACTGGAGTAGTGTCACGTTGTTTCTTTGGAAAATTGCATTTCTTGGTATTCAACAAAGAAACCATAATTAGAAATTAAAACAATGACAAACCAGTTGGCAAAAGTCTATCTTCATGACCTGTACTAGGCAAATTAGGGAGAAACGGTTGGGTGAAATCCAAACAGTTACAAGATTGAAATTGAAAGAAAAAGTAAATATCACAAGGAAAGTAAATGAAAGTAACAACATATATAACAAATGACTCATTTTAACTAAAAAGGCTAACTGTAATTGTCCTACTATTTTAACCAATGTATGCAGATTGTCACTCTTGAGCTAAGTTTTTCTGTTGGAAGATTTAAAGTTATTTGTGATTGAATATCTGATCCTAACATTGAGTACCCAAGAACCACCATTGATGCGTAGCCAATAATTCATAAGATGAAGCACAAAAGCATAACCTTAAAAACAGAAACAACAATGCAGATGTGAAGTCAATAGCTCAAGTAGCTAAAGAACCATTTGAATATGAAAAAATATACATTTCACAAGTATAAAGGAGTTCCTATACTATGGAAATGCAGAAACTTACATTGGAGAATTGAAGTTTGTTCTTCATGGAAGTGTACAAAGTAGGGAAAACTGGATGAACATAGTAGCAAAAAGCATACAAGCTAATAGCAGTAGGGATACTATTCTAGTTAATAAGTATTGTTCCCTCATGACAAAATCTGATTCCATAAACAACACCACTCCACAAAATTGAGAAAAGGATAACTTGATACACATAAGAAAGAAGGCACATGTCCTCTAACCACAGTGATGGAAAAATGATGAGCCCAACAAGCACAACAAAGCAATTATGTCTAGCATTGCTAAACCCCATTAATTCAAAATCAAAATCTAGTAGTATATTATTCAAGGTATCTCCTTCTAGTATCAGAAACCATGTGGCAACTAAGTAAAGCTCTATATACATCATAAATGATACAAAACTCTCAGAAATAATAAAAATCAAACAAAACTCAAGAAAAAACAGACATGAAATTTATATTCAATCTCACCACACAAGAAAAAATCCCTTAGCAAAAGTTTTGAACTTGGTCTTTTACAAGGATTGAAGAAGAAATCGAAATGGGAAAGAGCTGCCAGAGAGAGGTGAGAGAGAGAGAGAGAAAGCTGTGATTGTAAAGAAGCCATACAAGAAATCTGGAGTATTCATTTCAAAACTTGATGCATGCCCAGAAATCAGGAACATTAAATTTCAAAACTTACTGCATGACCAGATTCGTGTGCACAGACCCTAATCAACTCAGAAAAAACTCAAAAATCATAAAAATTAGACAATAATCAGACAACAATTTGATAATGAAACCTTTATCTCTGGTTCTGAGCTGCAAAATTGAAGTAGGAGAGAGCTGTGATACAAAGCTGAGTGAGTGAGAGCTGCAAGGGAGAGTTTGCTGCCGTGAGAGAAACCTACGACAAAGACGAAAGAGGGCTACGAGAGAGTTTCATGAGAGAGAGTTGAAAGATAGATATAGAGAGAGAGTTAAGAAAGAGAGGTTCTTGAGAGCGAGCTAAGAGAGAGCTCGTTGGTGACCTTCGAGATCAAGAGAGAAGAGAGAGTTGTGAGATAGAGCTGAGCTGAGAACTACTGTGAAAGAGAGTGACGCGGGTTGGGAATTTTTCATTTAGTAGGCTTCGTGAAATTTTCATTTGGCGGTTTTAGTTTTCCATCACGTTTTGGAGTAAAATGTGGTAGTTGTGTGCTATTACAGCACCTAATTGTTGTAGTGACCGGTGGTGTTTTGTACCTGACCCGATGGTTAAAACCGCTGGAAAAAAATACTTGCCGGAGTTTTTTTTATCCGCGGTTAGGAACTACCGGAATGGAAAAAGTAACCGTCGCATGTCCCGTTCTGGGACCTTTAACCTCCGGTATTGGTTGAATTTTTTTCATCGCGGTTTAGAGAACCACAGGTAAAAATGTTGTTTAATTTTTTATATCGATGGTTCATAAACTGCTTGTATAGGTTTAAGTTTTAATATTTTTTCACCGGGTGCTAAAATAGTCTGCAAGTCCTGCACTGAAGTCATTATATACTAATAGTGAAACAAACAAAAGTTTGGGTAGTGGTCCCAACCTTCTGCTTGCTTCTGTCAAGCTTCAGTCGATGGTATATGTGTCCATAATATATGGTTTGTGCAACAAGAATCATGGTGGTCACTATATACAGTTGTACATCAAATGGTAATGTCAGAGAAACTAGTTTTTAATTCAGTCATTCTAGACAAACTTCAACAATCAAAATATTCTAAATTAATTTGGACATAGAAAAATCAAAGTAGTCATAAAATATTCGGCTTCAGATTGAAATCTTACCAAAGTCGTATAGTACTGAGTAGGAAGCGTCATGAGCAAGTGAAAACAAGTTCAGATAAGAAATCACAATCACATCTTTCCAAGTTCACCAAATGAAGAAATATAATTTTGAAGTTTGAGCTGAACAAGAACTACTCACAGTGACTGGTTCAAGCATGCAACCAAAGAGGTTGAAAAGATCTGTGCAAAAGAAGTGCATGTGAGCTAGTATTATATTGGTTGGGATATCAAGATAGATTATAATGTAAACCTCAACCATAAAAAACAAGGAAAATATAATGACATGAAAGATTGAACACATGAAGCATTGAATGCATAAAAGTTACCTTAAGTTTAGCATAAATCCCTGGGAAGCTATAGAAATCTTATCCTACTTTTCGCATCGTTTTCACCATTTTATCCTCAATAGAAGTTTTGACAGCTGAAATAACCCACAATATAGTTCCTCTTTTAATTTACTTGTTCTTTTTTCCTCCTGTGATCAAAATTTGCTTTATTTAACAATGAAAGTAAACAGTAGTTCCAAAGATTGAGACAGACCAACACGATCAGAGAACTTATTTCTCGAAGAGCTGCTAGAAGCATACCATTCTTATTTGAACAGATACAAATCCAAACTCAAGAACGAAGATACAAATGAGAGAACTAAATTATTTATTTTGACTGATAGAAGTCTTAACTTTCTTTAACTGCTTTCATAAACTACTTAAAATCTCTAAAGCAACTATGCAAAATATTGATAAAAACTTATAACTTCTAATAGTTGAACACCCCTTAATTAACACACCATATTATTAGATAAAAAATCTATATCAAAGCACTAAATCAAAATAACCCTAAAATCTAATATTAACCACCCAAAACTAAAATTGAACCCTAAATCACAATATTAACAACCACGTGGAAAATAAAACTAGAATCAAACCCAAAAACACAATATTGACAACTAAAATGAAAATCAAATACTAGAACAAAGTTCAAAAGTCAAACAAGAAATAATAACTCTAAGTTGTGCAAAGACAACATCTATGCTCTAGGTCGCAAGTTACAAAGAGAGAAGGAATCAGATAAATGGGGAAAGATATGGAGAATGTGAGAGAGATAAGGCATGAGATAAAGAGTGAAAGAGATAGAGAATGAAAGAGAGGGAGAGGAGGGGAAGTGAGAGAGAGAGACATTAGAGAGAGATGAGAGATGGATCTCCGGCTGCGCAGACCTCTCGCAGGTTAGGGGTAAAATAACTACTAACCTAAACAGAGACAAAAAAGAGAGAGAAACTAAAGATAGAGAAAAAAGCTATTGGAGATAAAAGCACTGACGGAGAGAGGGGGAGACACTGGTAGAGAGAGGAGAGAGGGAAAGGTAGTGAGAGAGGGAGAGGGAGGTGAGGGAGGGGAGAGTTTGAAAGGTAAGAGGTGCAGGTCTACTTTAATGGCAGACCTTGCGTAGACAAGACTCGTACAGGTTGGGGGGGTGATATATCATCTTATCCTGAAATGACATCATTTTTATTGAAAAAAATTGTCGATAAAGCTTAATAAAACCACCGATATAGATATTAGACAAATAATCTATACCGGCAGTTTTATCCGCCCTTAGAGATGGAAAAACCGCCAAGAAAAGTTTCAAAGCAAGAACCTTTTCCAGACGGTGTCTTTTCCACCGGAAAGAAACCGTTGGGGAAAATGTGTTTCTTAGTAGTGAGTGTTAATTGAGGTAGTGGCTTTTTCAATGCCTAATTAGGCTATGTCATGTTTCAAAATCCCTATCTCTATTTGCCAGAGAATTTATAGCAAAGTGGCTGATTTTTGGTGGAATAACTCTCCCTTTAAGAAAGAGAATTCATTGGGGAGCTTGGACTAATCTTCTTAAACCCAAATCCAAAGAAGGCATCGACTTTAGAGACTGGGAGGCTTTTAACTTAGTCTTATTAGCGAAACAGTGCGGGAGGATTTTTAAAAATCCCTCTTCACTATTACATGATGTGTTAAAAAGCAAATACTTTCACAATTCTGGTTTCATGAAAGCCAACACAGAGAGACGACCCTCATGGGCTTGGAGGAGTCTTTTGGAGGGAAGAGACCTGCTCAGAATTGGTCTTAGGTAGTGAGTGGGCAATGTTGAGAACATTAACATTTGGGAAGACCCTTGGGTGCTAAGAGCCATCACATTCAAAGTATCATCACCAAGGCACTCCCCTTTTTTCAGGGTGAGCGAATTACTCCGTCCGAATGGTTGGAATGAGAGCCTTATCGATTCAATGTTTCTACCAGTTGATGTCGAGGCAATATGTGTGCTATTCCAACTAGCAGGTTTGGTCGTGTTAATGAAGTTATTTGTCATTTTAGTAATACAGATGTTATTATATTAAATCTGGGTACCGACTAGCTGTCAACTTATTCAACTAGGGGAGATTGGGGAGGAAAAATTTGACAGGGTCAAGTAGTACTGATTACAATGCACTTGTCTAGAAAGATTTATGGCCCTTAAAAATACCACCAAAATTCTTTAAGTTCATATGGTGACTTCTAAATGAATATCTTGCTTGAAAAAGTAATTTGACTAAAAGAGGAGTTTTGACTAATGATATTTTCCCATTATATGAGTCTAATACGGAGTCTTCAGGCCATCTATTTTTTATGTATTGGTTTTACAACAGATTCGGGCTGAAATCTTCTCAGCTTCGAGGGAGAACAAGTCTTGAAAAATGGAAATCGATCCTCGGAGTTCATGAATAGATGGGATAGTAAAGATGAATATCCTTGCTTGTTTCATTTTTCATTTGTGGTATTCCTGGAAAGCTAGAAATAATAAATTGTTTAAAGAAATTTGCTTTGATCCTAAACAGGTAGCTATGTTGGCGAAAGAAAAATTTTCTGAGCTATCTCGTAAATCATATAGATCAGCATATCAATCTTTCAATAAGGAAGACTCTCATAACAATGGACCAGATGGTGTTCACTGAATTCTCAATTCTGGTGCAGCTAGATTATTGGATGCATGGGGTAGTATTAGATGGGGTTTATGGGACCTGGGGGAAATATCAGCTCTATAGGATTCGAAAATATCAACAATTCTCTCTCAATTTTATCAATTGAAGCTGAGGCTGTTCGGTGGAGCATGGAAGAAAGCTTGAAGTTTCACCCAAGCAATATACTTTTCTTCTCGGATTGCCTGAACTTAGTTCAATATGTTAATTGTAGATCGTTCAATAACCCTGAGATTAGTCCTCTTATTTATGATATTATTACTAGCAACCCTGAGATAGTTTTGGCTCTATTACTTTTGGTTACCGTCCTAGAGATAAAAATATACTTGTGCTAGAGAGGGCTGCTCTGTTGAGGAGTCTGTCATTATGTGTAGTCCTTTCTCAGAGGATATTCCTTTCGTGGAAAAGGAACTTATGTTTCTGGTTTGATTTGAGTAATGAGATTTTCTTTGACAAAAAAAAACATTAATACCAGAATTGAGTATCTAACCTAAAAGCTAAAGTTGTTAGGTGAAATGGCCCAACTAGGTGTTCAAAATGTTGTGTAATATGTGAGATTTGATTCACAACACTCTCCCTCAAGTCCATGGCAATTTTTCATAGAGCTTTTATAGGCTTAGAATACTCAACTAAGGTGATTTAAGTTAGCAGAGGATGTCGACTGAGACAGATTAATGGAAAAGGCTAATTTAGACAGATTAACATATGGGTCTTGTATTGAAAGCGTAAAAAAGGTTGGCCAAATACTTTAACATGAAGATTATGTTTGACTTCCTACATTGTTAAAGGATTAATACCCATTTAAGTTTTCATCCCAAAAGTTTAATTTCTTAGGTGGAGTGATCCAACTATGTATTTAAATTGATATTTATTCTCTATAATTTTAAGGTGCAAGGATATAGCATAATAATTAAGAGAAGAAAAGTTCACTGATTAATAGATATATATTAGTTTGGTTGGTGTCGTGCATACACAATTGAAGAGAAAATCTAATTAATGGAAACCGTTGGAATCTTTGAACAAAGAGAAATGTCTAGTTAGAAATTAAGCATATCCATGTCCTAGGTAGAGAGGTAGAGATGGAAAGTGGGCTGGTTCGACCCCTGAAACTGGCCCAGACCGGTACTATATAGAACTGGACCGTGCCCTGTGATAACTCAAAGATTTTAGAGTTATCTAAGCATTTCTATTCCTTAATTGTTGCTTATCTTAGGGGGACTTAGTATTTTATTTCTTAAAATCTTAGTTATTATTGTCTTATTTAGTTTTATGCTTAGTTTAGCTGCAATGCTAGCATCCTGAGTGTTTATAAGCAATTTTATGCGTTAGTGTTTCTTTTGTGCATGACCCCTTGCAAGCTTAAAAGTCTAAAGGAATGCTATAGCAGATCATGTTTCTATTATAGATATAGCAGCGTTGATGGGAGCTTAGCGAGAGGTTTATCGTGTAGTTCAGCTGGCACTGAAAAGCAAAGCAAGGCTGCTTGTGCTCAGAAACCGTTATTCCAGGTGTCAATAACGCCTGCGCCTGTGGTCCTCCACGGAATTGGAGCTCGACATGCGTCCTTATGCAAAGAAGAAACCCTAATCTCGAGGCCCCTTTTTATTGGATGTACACATTTTAGAAAGCATATCCGAAGGAGGAGCCAGTATTGGATTGCATGATGGAGACGCTTCGCAACAAGAAAGAAGAGGAAGAAGACAAAATATGAAAGAAAAGGAACAATGAAAAAGACAAGGCAAAAGAATATTCGTTTCTTCTTCTTCTCTCTCACTTGTTATATTCGTTTCTTCTTCTTCTCTCTCACTTGTTTAGCTTCATTTGTTCTCTATTTTATCTTCTTCTTAGTTCTTAGTCTGCTGGAAAAAATGGAAATGGGATGTTTCATTTTTTTTCTTAAGCTCACTATGAGCTAAATACTCAAAACTAGTATGGTAATGAACCTGGATATTATTTTATCTTGTTAATGAAGTTTATGTTTCTATAATCTCTTTAGCATTTCATCCAAGTATATTTAATGCTGATTTTTCATTACTGATTTGCCATCTTTACTGAAATACAAGTTCGATTAAAGTTTGACAAGATTTTAGTTTAATGGAAATGACTTGAATGATACATGAGTATTTGAATCGAAAATACATGAATATTGAATCATGTAGTTCTAAATACTTTGTGAGTAGTGTAGACATATGTGCTCACCTTATAAATCCTTTGGTTGGAATTCGAAGAATTAAACTCTAATATGAAATTAAGCTTAGACATAAATTAATTAAGGTTATAATTGGTGATTGCAATGATGATAGTCTATTGTACCTTTCAGCTAGGGTTAATGCTACTAGGTGTTATAGCAATCAAAATAGAGTTAATTAAGAAAAATTAATTGATAGTGTATTTGACCATATTAGCCCTTATTATCACTGAATATCTCATTAATATCAAGTTAGCTCACACTTTAATATTGTAATTTTATTTTACATTATTGTTATTAGCTTTATTAGTCTCAATTTAATTTTGACCCGATTGAACTATAATCATTGTTACTATCCTACTTACACATTAAATCTGTTTTGGTCTATGATATTGCACATTCACACTAGTCCCTGTGGAGATCGACACTCACTTATTACTTTATTACTTTTTAACGATACGTGTACGTGTGTATACACATCACACAATAAATTTTTAGCGCCGTTACCAGGGACTAGAGATATAATATTTTTATTTATATCAATTTATAATTTGTAAGCTTCATTACTGAGTTTGGTGTTACTTCTCTGTTTCAAGAAAGATAGATTTATTATATGCGCATGCAATAAATACTTGACTTCATCATTGATCTAGAAATAGATAGAACCTTGAGACAGTTAAGAAGAGAGCAAAGAGAACTAGCTGCTGTGAGAGAGATGGTTGCACCTGATGAAGAGGTGGTGTTGAATGATAACAGGAGTCGCAATGGCAATCAAGCTAACTATGGAAACAATGTTATAGTCATGGCCAATGACAAAGACAAAGCATGCGAAGACCATGCCATTCTTCAACCACAAGCCATGAATCCTGGGATAGTGAAACTAGAAATTTAAGCTCTCAATTTGAATTAAAGCCTGTGATGTTCCAGATGTTACAAACAGTAGGGCAATTCAATGGATTGCCCTTTGAAGACCGTCACATATACTTAAGACTATTTAATAAGGTGAGTGTTGCTTTTAAAATACCTGGAGTTTCTGAAGATGCATTAAGGATGAGGTTATTTTCGTATTCTTTAAGAGACAGGGCTAGAGCATGGCTCAATTCACTACCTCCAGACCTTGCCAAATTTTTTTGATGAAATATTTCCTTTCCACAAAGAATGTCAAGCTGAGAAATGAGATTACTGTTAGTCGTCGCGTAGTACAGAGGTGACTTGGGAACCATGAACCTATAATCCTAAGCTCCAATAAATCATATTATTAATTAAACTCTTTAATTAAATAATCTTAGTTATTAACTTCATTATTAGAGATTATAGATTATATTATAGAGTATTATCATGTAGTCCACTGATATAATTATTTCACATAATTCTGTCATTCAATTATTGGTTAGTAAATTAGAACTGATCAAAATTACTATTTTACCCTTCTAATTACCTCTTAATCCTTAAGTATTATTAATACACTAGTGAATAACTAATTTATAATCTTATTATATATTTGAGCTCAATAACCATTCAATTTCAGAATTAACACTTAAGAGAATCAATATACGATCCGTTAGGAAAGCTTGGATTCTAAATCTTATGAGATCATGTTTCCAGCCATTCATATCACTGAATCTCCAAAACAAAATTCACTAGCCTATTTTCCAAACAAATTTGAACGAGTGAATCAAAAAAGTCAGTAGACA
Source organism: Datisca glomerata (assembly GCA_003255025.1). Taxonomy (NCBI): domain Eukaryota; kingdom Viridiplantae; phylum Streptophyta; class Magnoliopsida; order Cucurbitales; family Datiscaceae; genus Datisca; species Datisca glomerata. The sequence continues at coordinate 332,183 of QANY01002751.1, forward strand.
TGCAAATGAGTTCATGACTACTCAGGATTCAGACTTATCTACATATGATCATCGACTTGATGTGTATTAAATCTTTATGATAAATGGCATGTTGATAAATATACTAATTCACATCGGTCCAGTCATATATAATCTCATTATATAAAGCACATTCACCAAAGATGTCAATACACATGCTTTGAGCGCATAACTCCTAACAATTACCCGATTCCATCAATTGGAGGATGAATCCATATATGAAGCATGTGAGAGATTCAAGGAATTACTAAGGAAGTGTCCACATCATGGAATTCCTCATTGCATACAAATGGAGACCTTTTATAATGGACTAAATTCCTATACAAGGTTGATGGTAGATGCTTCAACAAGTGAAGCTATTTTGTCTAAGTCTTATAATGAGGCTTATGAGAGTATGGAATGGATTGCAACTAACAACTACCAATGGCCAACTGCTAGACCAACAGCTACTACAGTAAGTAAGAGAGTTGCAAGAGTTCATGAGTTAGATGCAATGAGAGCCTTAATAGCTCAAGTTTCTTCCTTGACAAACATGATCAAGAATCTAAGTATGGCACCTCCAGAAGTTCAGAATGAAAATCAACGCATGTAGCTAGCTGTAAATCAAGTGGCAGAAGTCTCATGCGTTTACTATGGTGAAGAACATTTATTTGAGAGTTTCCATGGAAATCCATCATCTATCAATTATGTAGGGAATTTAAAAAAAATAGCAATAACAACCCCTACTCTAATATGTATAATCTTGGTTAGAGGTAGTACCTAAATTTCTCTTGGAACAGTTAAAGTGCAGGCTCCTCAAACACACAAAATAGAACAACATATCCTCCTGGTTTTGCCCAGCAAGCACAAAGGCAGAAGCAAGTAACATCTGAGCAATATGGTACTTTAGAACATCTCCTAAAAGAATATATCATGAAGAATGAATCAATAATTCAAAATCAATTTGCAATAATCCAAAGTCAGGTAATATCTTTGAGAAATTTAAAGAATCACATTGGACAATTAGCCAATGCATTAAATTCAAGACTTCAAGGAGCTTTGCCAAGTAATACCAAAAACCCTAGAAGAGAAGGGAAAGAACATTACAAAGCAATATATTTAAGGAGTGGAAAAGTGGCAATTCACACTGCTAATAGAAAAGAAGATAAAACTAAAGACAAAACCAAGGAAGCAAGTTAAAGTAAAGATATAGTAGGGCCCTCGAATGTAGCACCATCTATTATAGCATCCAAGGATGCAAAACAACGAGTAGAAGATGTAGAAAGGTCTTCGCCACCATTCCATCAAATATTGCAAAAGAAAATGCTTGATGGTCAGTTTGTTAAATTCCTTGACATATTAAAGCAGTTGCACGTAAACATGCCTTTGATAGAGGCTTTATAGAAAATGTCAAATTATGTGAAGTTAATGAATGATATTTTAACTAAGAGAAAAAGACTGAGAGAGTTTGAAACTATAGCCTCAACCTAAGAGTGCAGCATGATTTTGCAAAACAAAAGTCCTTGAAGTTAAAGGATCTAGGGAGTTTCACCATTCCCTGTGCAATTGGGAAAACTCTTTGTGGAAGAACCCTTTGTGACTTAAAAGCTAGTATTAACCTCATATCATTAACCATATTCAGAAAGTTGGGAATGGGAGAAGCAAGGCCAACCACTATCACTTTGCAATTAGCTTATCGGTCTTATTTCTACGCAGAGGGTAAGATAAAAGATGTTTTAGTGCAAGTTGACAAATTCTTATTTTTAGCAAATTCCATCATTCTAGATTATGAGGCAGATAAAGAAGTGCCCATCATATTGGGAAGACCCTTCCTAGCTACAAGAAGGAGAATAATTGATGTGCAAAAAGGAGAGCTCACAATGAGGGTCAATGACCAAGAAATGACTTTCAATGCCATGAAGTACCCATATAAGGAGATTGAAAAATGTGCAACCGTATATGTGATAGATTCCATAGTGATGGAGAAGTTGTGTATAAGTTGTAGCAATGCAACCCAACCAAAGTCAACATTGAAAATTCTAGATGAATGCTACAATGATGAGGAGAACGATGAAGTTACATGGATGGATGCAAGGTAAGACAACTTCATATGTAAGAAAATTGAGCCCTTGTAGTTATCTCATAGAACATTTAAACCTCCACTGCCTTCCATTCCATTACCATCCTTGCTTGATTTGAAAGCCCTCCATACACACTCTAAGTATGCTTATTTGGGTGAAAATAGTACACTGCCCATCATCGTTTCCTCATCCCTAACCAGTAAGAATAAGAAATTATTTCTTGAGGTGTTGGGGAGGTACAAAAGAGTTATTGGTTGGCAGATGGCCGACATCAAAGGGATAAGCCACTAAATCTACATGAATAAAATTTTGTTGGAAGAGAGATATAGCAACTGCATAGAGCAATAAAAAATGCTAAAATCAATCATGAAGGTGGTTGTCAAGAAGGAGATCATCAAATGACCTGATATAGATATAATTTATCCCATTTCTGATAGTGTATGGGTTAGCGTTGTTTAGTGTGGCCCAAGAAAGGTGGAGTCATTGTGATAGAAAATGAAAGAAATGAATTGATTTTCACAAGAACAGTAACTGGATGGAAAGTGTGTATGGATTACAGAAAACCGAATAAAGCTACCAGAAAAGACCATTTTCTCCTACCTTTCATGGACTGAATGCTTGATAGACTAGCTAGTAAGGAGTATTATTATTTCCTGAATGGCTACTCGGTCTACAATCAAATTGCTATAGCTCTGGAGGATCAAGAAACGACTACCTTCACATGACCTTATGGAACCTTTACTTTTAGAAGGATGATTTTTGGGTTGTGTAATGATCCAACAACATTTCAGAGGTGCATTATGAAAATCTTCACATACATGGTGGAACAAAATTTGGAGGTATTTATGGATTACTTATATGTTTTTGGTGAGTCATACTTAAAATTTCTATCTAATGTCTGTAAAAGGATGTGAAGAGACTAATCTGCTTTTAAATTAAGAAAAATGTTTGTAAAAGAAATAGAGGCAGATACGACTGAAATAGAAGTCATTGAAAAGCTCCATGCCTCTAGCACAATAAAAGGAATTAAAAGTTTTCTAGGACAAGCAGGATTCTCTAGAAAGTTCATTAAAGACTTTTTAAAAATTTCAAAACCTTTGTGCATGCTCTTAGAAAATAATAGGAATTTTGATTTGTCTGATGATTGTATGAATGCTTTCCATGAGATGAAAAAGGTAGTAATCACAGCACCTTATTATAGTAGCACCTGATTGGGAGCTACCATTTAAGCTTATGTGTAATGTTAATGATTATGTTGTGGGAACGACCTAGGGCAAAGAAAATGTAAGGTCATCCGTTAAATTTATTATACAAGCAGAACTATGTCTGAGTCACAATTGAATTACTCTACTACCGAGAATGAGCTCTTAACTATTGTTTTTGCATTTGATAAATTTAGAGCATATCTCATTGGTATAAAAGTAATTGTTTTCACTAACCACTCTTCTATTAAATATCTTATCTCAAAGAGAGATGCCAAGCCTCGTCTTATTAAGTGGATCTTGTTGTTACAAGAGTTTGACCTTGAGATCAAGGATAAGAAGAGAATTGAGAACTAGGTAGTAGATTACTTGTTTAGGCTGGAAACAAGAGACAAAGTTGTAACAGACTTAGGTATAACAAAAACTTTCCTTGCCGAGCAGCTACTAGTGATTTCACAACAAACGATCCTTGGTATGCTGACATAGCCAACTACTTAGTAAGTGGAGTCCTTCCCCCAGAGATTGATTCATAAGGATTGTGGAGGCTTTTCGAATAGATAAAAGCTTACTATTGAGAGGAACCATATATTTACAAGCAAGGTCCTAATCATATGTTTAGGAGGTGTGTCCTAGAGGAAGAGACCCAAAAAATATTGTAGTAGTGCCACTCCTCGCCTTATGGAGGGAATTTTAGAGGGATGCGAACATATACTAAGGTGTTATAATCAGGACATTTTTGGTCTTCACTTTTTAAAGATGCTCATGAGGTGGCTAAAAACCATGATATGTGCCAAAAAATAGGAAATATCTTAAAGACATGAGATGCCTCTTAACAATATCCTAGAGGTTAAGATTTTTTATGTTTGGGATTAGATTTCATGGGACCCTTTCCCCCCTCATTTGAAAACTTGTATATACTTGTGGCAGTGGACTATGTCTCAATCTGGGTTGAAGCTACGACCCTATCAACCAATGATTCCAAAGTGGTATTCAAGTTTGTTCAGAAGGATATCTTTACTCAGTTTGAGACTCCTCGAGCAAGTATCACTGATGAGGGCACTCACTTTTGCAATTAACTTTTTGAAAGACGTCTAGCCAAGTACGGGGTGAAGTATAAGACAGTTATAGCATATCACCTATAGACCAGTGGTGAGTTATCAAACAAGGAGATCAAGAGAATTTGAAAAAAAAGGATAATCCAAGCAGGAGATATTTGTGCATAAGATTAGATGAAGCATTGTGGGCATATAGAACAACTTATAAGACCCCTTTAGGAATGTCTCCCTATAGGCTAGTCTTTGGTAAAGCATGTCATCTACCCCTAGAGCTGCAGCATAAAGGCTTTTGGGCTATCAAAAAGCTCAATATGGATTTACAAGCGACATGAGAAAGAAGGGCTTTGCACTTAAATGAGTTGGACGAATTAAGACTGTTCTCCTATGAAAGTGCAAGACTGTATAAGGAAAACACTAAGAAATGGCATGAAAAGAAGATTATGGGCTGAGAACTTAGACTAGGGAGCCAAATGTTGCTAGCTAATTCAAGATTGAGGTTATTTCTGAGAAAGTTAAACTCAAGATGGTCTGGATCCTTCAAGTTAATCAAGTAAATGAGTAGAGAGTTAAACACCATTGGAGCAATGTGGTTGATCGATGATGAGTGAAGCCCAAGTCAGACTGAATACTATAAATCAAGTGCTATTGGGAGCAGCCCATGGATTAGGATAGAATATTGCATACTAGGTTATGATATTTTATTTTAGGAAGAAATATCTCTCTTTAAGTTTTTATCTTCATTATAAAGGTAGAATAACCTCTTAAAGTAAGATATCTTTAATAAATATTTTATTTAATCACAATATCTTACTTTTTAAAGGCATTGTCTGAATTGGTCGCTAAAGGAAATCTTAAGCGGGGCCCACCATAAGGACATTTGGCAAAACAACTGGAATTTATTGGTCTGTTGATTGCTGCAACGCTTGGAAAGTGAAGCTATAGCATGGAATATGCCATCTCAGTCAAATATTCCCTCTAATATTTGTGCCCAAAATTAATCAAATGCTTCAATTTTGTGAAATTTTAAATTTCCCTCTAAAAATATCTGTGGTAGAAATGTTTTTTGGTTTTATTTTTGCAGAATATTGGTGGGGGAAGCTATACGTGGCAGCCCCATAAGAGGTCCATTTGTCTTTAAATTTGTAGTACCTTTTCCATTCTTCTCATGCATTCTATTCAAATTTAAATCACGTTTTTCTTAAGCACTTGAGCAAATCCCTATTTTTACAGAAACCCTAAAGCATTTTCCATTCCATCTTTTTTTCTTTCAAAAGTAAAAATGAGCAAGTCCAAGAGTAAAGGCCAGCCTAAGCACTTTGTCTCCTCATAAAAATTTTCTAGTGAGGAAGCAGAAAAGAAGTATGAGGATGTTCAAGCAAAGAAATTTCATGAAGAGAAGGGCTTCATGATGGAGCTTACCCCAACGTTGTGTCTCCCTAAAGACATCATTGCAATTATCTAAGAAAGAAGATGGGAGAGGCTCTGTTCTCACCATGATGCCATTTTTATTATGCTAGAAGTGAGTTTTATGCCACTTTCAATCTGAGGGAAACAACTATCTTCTTACGAGGTACTCTTGGTACTGTTACGTTTAAATCTATAAATTTTTCTTTTGACTTGGATGCTGTTGATGATGAGTATGCTATTTTAGTTGAGAAAATTCCTGATAGTAAGCTTAATGAAATTCTAAAAGAGTTGACTATTCTTGGGACCAAATGGCATAATGTTTCATTTCGGGGGATGAAAATGTGTCTGAGGTCAGCCCTAACCCGAGAGAAAAAGTTTGGTATCATTTGGTTCGAACCTCTATCATGCCTACTACCCATATCCAGACTGTTAGTCAAGAGAGACTGGTTTTATTGTATACTTTGTTAACTGGAAAAAGTATAATCTGTAGAATTATCTGTAAGGAAATTGGAATTTATGTAACTAAGAAAATATGTTGTTTGTTCTTTCATGCTTGATTACTAAGCATTGTCTTGTTAATTTAGTTCCCTATATTCGCTCTGAAGAAAAATTGATCAATCATGGAGCTATTATTTTGGCTGCCATAGCCAGATTCACAGCTGAGAAAAGCAAGGAACTAGTGGAGCTTATAGAGTCATCTTCCTCACAGCCTGCAAGTGCTCAAGAACATTTTGACATCATGGACATTAACTTGATGCCCTGTACCCTATCTGATAAAATGAAGTAATAAGAAGCTGAGCAGAGAAAGTCAAGTCAATTGCTACATCATATGGAGTTGCAACATTGTGCCTACTAGGAGTACATGAAGGCTAGAGATAGGGAAATTCATAAAAGCCTCTAGAAAAATTTTACAAAGCCAACTTGGCCCCTTCCCCCATTTCTAGAGGTTATTCTTCAACCTTGGAAATGGAAGAAAATGAGGAAAAGGAGGCCGAGAAGGTTGAAAAGTATGAGGTTGAATAGGAAGAGGAAGAATAGCTATTAGAAGATGGAGAAGAGAATGAAGCTAGAGAAGAAGAGGAGAAATAGGTTGAGGTTGAAAAAGATGCTGAAAAGGGAGTTGGAATGGAAGAAAATGAGGAGGGAATATAAAGTGAGAGTGAGCAGGAAAAATCTGGTTTGAGAAAGGGAGAGGAAAATGATAGTGAAAAAGAAGATGGGGATGATGAAGTGAAGAGTGAAGAAGAGGTTGAACCAACCCCACCACCAAAGTCATCCACTAAAAACGAGAAAAATAAGGAAAAAAGAAAGTTATTTATTCCAAGCTTGGGGAAGGAAAAAGTTGAAAAGAAAAATCACATAAAATGGCCAAAAGCAAAGGTAAATCAGTGGAAAACAAGAATGAATCTAATGCATATGATTCCTCAGTGAGGGCAAAGAAAAAGATCAAGATTGATGCCAAAGAGCATGCCTTGGAAGAAAAGATAGAAGAGGAAATTAAATCTGCAAACAAGAAGCTTTGAGATTTAAAAGCTGCTTTGAAAAGAAGGGGTGTCCTAAGGAGCTCCACCAAGTAGTGAAAGCTGTTGGACTATTGCAGCATCCTGCTACACTAGCAAGGGGAGTACCTTTCCTATCCCTTTTATTTATCTTGCGTTTATTCTTTTTGTTGGCCGCTTTGGTGATTTCCGATTGCATTTATTTTTTAGTCAAACTCTGTAAGTTTTGTTTCTTGTCTTTTGGATTATATTTTTGTTGGTGGCAGTGACGACACTATCACTCATGATTTTGGGGGGTTTATACCATTCTTTTTATTGGTATATCTAAATTTTTTCTATCTAAGTATTTAGGTATTCAATTTTACATTTTTATTGCAAGTTTTAATTTTAATTTATTGACCATTACTGCTCAATTTTTTTAAGAAAATCATGTAAAAGTACTATAAAAAGGGAATAAAATGATTTGCAAAGCATGCTGAGTTAAGAGTGTGTGGACTTGTTCCCTATCTTTTGCATTTAGAAGTAGACTTAGCTGTTTTGGGAAGTTTATGATGGTTTAAACTTGAGTAAGGCTTAATACTCTAGTTAGGTGCCTCAATCTTCTAGGAGTCAGCTTTGCAATTGTCCTTAACAGAATAATTCAAGTTTAGAGGAGGGAATTTTTGTTAAGCTTTGTGATTATGTAAATTTGCTACGTAAAAATTCTTGCTTCAAAGAAAAATTGTATGAATAAAAAGTTTTGAAAAACTTCTTTGTTTTAGGCTGCTGAGTAACCAAGTGCTTTCACCATAAACGTTGTCATTCACCTTAAGTGTTAAGCAGGTTGGTTGGTATGTTTGAAATTTTAACTTTCTTTAAGATGCAAGATATGCTAAGTCTAAGGTAGGTAGTTTGTTTAGATTTGGGTTTTTTAAGTTTAAGTATGCATCACTTGAGAGTGAGTACTGGTTTACGTATGGGGGTGTGATAACTTTAAGATTTTAGAATTGTCTTAGCATTTCTAATCCTTGATTGTTGCTTATCTTAGGGGGATTTAGTATTTTATTTCTTAAAATCTTAGTTATTGCTGTCTTATTTAGTTTAATACTTAGTCTAGCTGCCACGCTAGCATCTTAAGTGTTTATGAGCAATTTTATACACGAGTTTTTCTTCTGTGGAGGACCCCTTGCAAGCTTGAAATTTAAAGGAATGCGATAGCAGATCATGTTTCTATTGTAGATATAGCAGTGTTGATGCAAGCTCAGCGAGATGTTTGTCGTGTAGTCCAGTTGGCACTAAAAAGAAAAGCAGGACTGCGTGTGCACAGTTGCCGTTATTCCAGGTGTCATCAATGCCTACGCCTGTGGTCCCCCGTGTAATTGGAGCTTAACACGTATCCTTTGCAAAGAAGAAACCCTAATCCCGATGCTCCTATTTATTGGATGTACACCTTTTTAGAAAGTATATTCGAAGGAGGAGCCAACATTGCATTGTACGAAGGAGACACTTCACAGAAGGAAAGAAGAGGAAGAGGATAAAAAAGGAAAGAAGATGAGCAAGGAAGAAGATAAGGCCAAAGAATATTCATTTATTCTTCTTCTCTCTCACTTGTTTTTGCTTCATTTGTTCTCTGTTTTATCTTCATCTTAGTTCTTAGTCTGCTAAAAAATATGGAAATGGTATGCTTCAATTTTGCTCTTAAGCTCACTATGAGCTAAATACTCGGAACTAGTATGGTCATGGACCTGGATAGTGCTTTATGTTGTTAATGAAGTTTATGTTGCTATAATCTCTTTAGCATGTCATTCAAGTATGCTTAATGTTGATTTTTCATTACTGATTGGCTATCTTTATCGAAATACAAGTTAGAATAAAGTCTAAAAGTATTTATTTTAATGTAAATAACTTGAATGATACATGAGTATTTGAATAAAAAATACATGAATATTGAATCGTGTAGATCTAAGTACTTTTTAAGTAGTGTAGACATATGTGCTCACCTTGTATACCCTTTGCCTGGAACTCCAAGAATCAAACTCTAATATGAAATTAAGCTTAGATATAATTTAATTAAGGTTGGAATTGGTAATTGCAAGAATGGAAGTCTATTGTATCATTGAGCTAAGGTTAATGCTACTCGAATGCTATAACAACTAAAATAGAGCTAATTAAGAAAAAGTATTTGATAGGATATTTGACCATACTAGCCCTCATTATCATTGAATATCTCATTAATATCAAGTTACCTTCATACTTTACAAGTGTTATTTTACATTACTTTTATTAGCTTTATTAATCTCAATTTAATCTTGACCTGATTGAACTATAACCATTGTTACTATCCTACTTTCACCTTAAATCTGTTTTGGTATATTCACACTAGTCCATGGAGAGCTCGACACTCACTTACTATTTTATTACTTGCGTATAAACATCACACATACCCGGGCCACCGACTCAGGCCGATCCATTTCGGACTTTGCATTATGAGTATGCAGCCTGGCATGGACCGAACAGGTCGGTTAAAACACTACATTTATATAAAAATTTCATGAATTGTGAACATATTGAAAGATTGAACCTTTGACATCACCCTCAATAAACACACTCTTTACCACTAGACCGAGATGATATTTGTTGATATATTGTTTATAATATATTTTCATTGTCTTTCAAGACATTTTGCCAAATTCTTTGTATAATATTTCTTTGAAATAAATGTATTTATTTAAATAAAAAGATAATATTTTCTGGTTTAAAAAGATATTTTATTCAACCAAAGAAAAATACATCATGGGCATACCCCAAAAATAAGACACAAAAACACAAATATTATTGCATGTCTTAAAATAATTGACTTGGATAGATTGTTGCAAGTGATTTATAGATAGAGTTGTGCCAACCTAGTTGAGATGTGCCTAATTTTTAGTGATGAAACTCTCAAATTCAATAAATAAAATAATTTTTTATGCTACTTCGGGGCTCCATTTTTATTATTAATATCTATAATTATTTTATTTACCAGTAAAGTGTTACGTGTTGTGCACGTGATAGAGACCATTAAATCTTTTATTCTTTTCCTCACATTTTAAGGTCATGGTCATTCCATGTAGGTAGGAAAGAAAAATCTAGCATTAAGTTTTACATAGATACTTTATTAAAGTTGTGAATACGAAGATTTAACTTTTAATCGGTGAATTAATTTAAACTAAACTTTATGTTATCTTATGTAGTGAGTGGACTAATTAAAATCAATATGAGAAAAATATGTGACACTTTATGATATTTGTACTTCTCACTACTTTATATTATTAGATATTTAAAAATGATTTGTTTTAACAACCCCGATGCATCATGGAATCACAAAAAACATAAGAAAATTTCACTATTTTATTAATGAGCATTCTTCCTTAAATATATTTTATTATTGTTGGTCATGGGGTTTAGAAATAGAAAACTTCACTAACGGTGTTTTTCTTGCAAGGATATGTTTATAAATCCTAATAAACGACTTACACGAAATGTGAGTGTATTTGACTGATCATGAATCTACATTTAAAAAATATTGGTACTATTAGTAATTCATAATTAATTATTCTTTGAATATCATAATATTAAATGTACAATTGGAAAACTAACAGTTAATTGTTATATGGAGTATAAAAGGTCGTTCTAGGGATTTAAGAATAATAAGTGAGTAATATTGTCCAAAAATAATTTTCATTAGCTTGCCACTTTTAATATATTATTGATTATAGATTATGACAAGTTTTTCTATTGAGATTCTAAAGTGATAAAACAAAGTTATTATAGGGTTGTAACATAACTTCCATCTAGCCTAGTTGTATTCCTTTACATTGCCTTCCTTCCCACCAATGTTAAACTCTCACCAATAACGGTCCAGCCCAAGCCTGGACCGTAACTTCACCATCTGGTTCGGCGGTCCATGCCGGGCCAGCCCAGGACCGGCCGAGCCAGCCTGTGAAAGGGGCCCGTGAACCGCCCGGGCTACTGGCCACCATCTCGGACTAGCTCGATCGCCACCCCTAGTCCTAGGTGATAAATCCCCTTAACCTTTGTGAGTTTTTTTATTGGGTTTCTTCCAACCATTACCCTTCTCTCTCCCCTTCCCCACTATATGCTTTGTTCATATATTCACACATATAAGAAAAAGCACAATTCATATTTCCACCGCACAATTAGAGGGTTCTCTTTGTAGCATCCAGATTTTTTTGTGGTCTGAAACACTCCATATATTTTTTGTTTTACCAATTTGTCTGGGTTTGATTTCCATAGTCCTTCCTAAAAAATTTATGGTTTTCAGATCTGGCTTTCTAATTGTTATTTTGGTTTTAAAAAGAAGAGTAATATTACTGCTAAAATTTGAGCAGCATATGTTCCAATGCAGATGAGATAATATTGTTGACCATATGATGGGGTCACCAGAGGAGGGTTTCTTGACCTTAGGGTCTCAGAAGCTTAAGTTAGAGGTGTGGAGAGAAATAGCTAGTGTTCTGGTAATGATTGAGTGAACTCACCTTTTTTTAAAGAAAGAGTATTAATGGGGGAGACACACCTTGGTAAGGTTTATTGAAGAAGTTTAAGGAATATTCCCAGTGTTCCCAATGGTTGGGAGGGGTGGCTGTACATCTAAGTTGACGTAAGATGACTTGAGGGGACTTAAAGGAGGTGCTCCTAACATGGAGGGCACTGATTGGATAGGCTGATGATAGGACCAATGCTACGAGGGCACATGTAGTACTCCTTTTGATTGGTAATGATTAAGATGATGTATACAGACTACCCTAAGTTGCATAATCCTAGATATATCTCTTGTAGGTCCTGACACACTCTCCCGCTGGCCTCTGGGTCATTCGAGCCAGTTCGGGTGCTTGGTCAGAATGGCTCGTCCTAGAGCTAGAGCTACCCTGTAGTTAGGGAGCTCTTGGTCTTAGAGCTAGAGCTACCCTGTAGTTAGGGAGCTTTGGCAAGACCGACCTGTACGATGGATAGTGTATGTAGGGATGTTCCACTTTAGAGTTGACCAAATTGAGAAACATAAAACTCCTTTATAGAACGGGTTTGTGAATACCCACAACAGTTGCCCTAAGTGTGGAGTTACATAAGGTTCAACGAATTAGCTCCAGTGACTTCGTTCTTCCTCTTCCCAAATTGTTCACAAGATGTTATGAGGAGCTGTGAGATTTTTCTACCATAGCACTGGCCTTTCCAAAATTTTAGAAGCCTTGCTTTGCGGGTCTTTTATTTTCTCCCTTGAATTTGTCACTCTGTAGTTTAATGATTACTAAGCATTTAATGCAACTCTGTTCGACGTGCATGGCGAGGAGGAAAGGGTCTATGTATCAAAGCATCGCTTGTTAATTTAGGGGCCGCATGATGTGACATTAATTATCTCAAGCATATCTCGCTCGTCCGTTAGATCTCTTCTATGGTTTTGATCCATTTTGAGGAGGAGAGAAAAATGACGATTCAGTCTCTCGTCCTTTTTATGTTTTACAGAATCTTCAAACTCCCGTCTATTTATCTCATATTCATCTTATCCTATAAGCACCGATCACCGCTGTGTTCATCATCGATCAATGCCCCTCTTCCAGTCTCTTATCTTATGATTTCTGGTAAGGCATGATTTCTGGTAAGGCATATTTTCTTCTATTTCTTCTTCTTCTTCATTTTCTATTTGAGGATGTTGGCGAGTTCTAGGGAGTGGGACCGCCCAAGAGGTGGGGTTGTTGTGCCGATCGAGGACATTGACCCTCGGACCGAATAAGGCTAAGACAAGCTCAAGCGGGACCACCGAGCATTGGGATGCCAATGAAATTCCTTCTTCTCTGATGGAGGACCTGGACGTGATGAGAAGTGCTTACCACGTTCCTGATTACGTCCAAATGAGGTTTTTAGATGAGGGCGAACTTATAAGTGCTCCTCAGTATGGGGAAATGACATTGTACCTGGTAGCCTTGAAGTGTGGGTTGAGGCTTCCCATGCACCCTTTCTTCAAGGGAATGATTCTCCACGCCTGGCCCAACTTCAGCCCAATTGCTAGAAGAGCCCCAAAGGTTGTTGAGTCCTCTGGAAGATGCAATACGGAGAGGTCCTTACTCTGGACGAGTTTTACTTCATCTTCTTGCTAAAGAGTTTCCCAAGAATAGGAATAGTAAGGTTCCTCCTAGAGACAAATGCTGATATTATGTCAGAAGTGAGGCTTGAAGAGTGAAGGGGATTATGAGATACATTCTGGCCTGATACAAGCATTGGAAGGATGGTCGGTCCATTGTCTCTAGGGAATAGGAGAGTCTTCCTATTAATCCAAGGCTCACCTATCGTGTCCCCCGCTACTTTAGGACGGTAGGCAACCTTATGATATTAGGGTAGCATTGTTTGCCCGCGCCTTTTATTGACATGACCTCATTAACTTGCGTAGTTAATGAGGTCATATCAGTAGAAGGTGCAAAAGTTTCCTGCTCAAGTTAGTAAAGCTTCCCGTGGAATGGAGGGGTTATTCCTTACTTATCTCTCATGACTCTCTATGCTGAGCGGGGTTGTACTTAGACCCCCTAGAGGAGGATGGAGTTGATTTGGTTGAGGAAACTCGATTAGAAGATCCAAACTAAAGGACTGAGCTCTAAGTGAAGAAAGAAATAACAAGTGGAAAAAAGTTAACAATTTGGTTCTCCTTCAATCTTGGCTTAATCTAGAGCTATTTAATTGTGTTTATTTTTTTGCATAGAGATGGCTGATAATGGAAAGGTCCTTCCTACAAAGAAATCCAAGCGGGAGCTTAAGGAAGCAAATGAGAAGAAGATGCTGGAGTTCGCGTCAAATGGGAGGAGTTAATGAAGGCCAAGAAGAAGGGCTAGGCTCATCTTAATGCTCTGTGATCATCCCACTAGCTTATGTCCCACTCAACACTCGAGGCACTCAAACGGGGCTGTCGCTGAGAAGGTTACCTCCAATAGGACCAGCCTGATCTTCCAACCTATCCACAAGGGTGGGACTAACCGGATGAGGACAAATCTTGATCCCCATCACGTATGTCCTCTCATTCTACCCCAACTCCCCCATCCCCTCATACCAGTTTGAAGCACAAGGCGCCAACAATCCCTCATCCACAGCTTTCGAGAATTGATCAACCAGACTCAATGTCCTTAGCTATTAATGAGGTGGGGAGCGCTATGGACTACTAGTCCAATCAAGCTAATCCCAAGAGATAATGTGGCCTTCTCCATCAAGTCAGGACGGGTGTGCCTAACAATTTCTTGGAGGACACCCTCGATGTAGTGCCACTTTTCCTTCCTCGATTTGTTGGTTGTTTTCTCTATCTTTTCTTATTGTATTGACTCTTGCATGTCTTGGCTCATAACTAAGCCATGCCATTTCACATTTGGTGATGTTACTCAGCTAACTGTGTCTCGTACTCTTCTTAACTGTTGTAGCCTTTGAAACCAAACTGAAAGCATATTCCATAAGGAACTAGTTAGGGGGTATGAGTAATAAACCAACTCAACTCCCCTTTTTTTTGGAAGCCTTATCGACATACAAAGTGTGTCATCAATCTTTAACAGTGGTCTTGCTTGGGAACCATGTCCACGATGAAGTCTGCAACAACATGTCATTTGACGACAGTCTTGGGCATGAAAAAAAAGGTCGAATGCATTTAGCTTTATCGCCCAATTAGCCAATAGTCATGAAGCTTCTGGCTTTTGCAACATTTGTTTCAGAGGAAAAGCTTGTCAGTATTTAGATTACGTGCACCTGAAAACATGATCAAAGTCACTGAGCTGCAATATAGAGGGAAATAGCCATCTTATCGAGCCCTGGTTAGCGTTTTACTGCCACCAACGTAGCTTTACTCACATATTACACTGGTAGCTACCAGTACTGTCCTCATCCTTGATGATCGCAACGCTGACTGCAGTTTTTGACATGACAAAGTATAGCGATAGTGTTTCTCCTAGTACGGGCTCAGACAGTAGTGGAGAAGACCCCATATACTCTTTTAATATGAAAAAAGCTTACCGACACTCATTGGTCCACTCAAAGGTCACATTTGTTCTTAGTGTTTTCAAGAAGGGCTAACACTTGTCCGTAGCTCTGTTGTATGAAACTGTTCAATGCCGCCACTAGTTTAGTAACACATTGAACTTCGTTAATGGTCTTAGGTGGTTCCATGTCCACCAAGGCCATGATTTTATCTGGGCTTTTTTCTATCCCACTCTCGTTAACCATGAAACCCAGGAATTTTCCCAAGCTTACTTATCAAGCACAGTTGCGGGGTTTAACGTCAACTTATATCTTCTCAGCGTAGCAATTGTTTCAGCCAGGTCTGTCAACCTTATATACTTTCGTGTTAAATTAATTCTTCTTGGGAAATTCCTTATTTATAATCCTTTGGTATGTGCCCCCTACATTTTTAAGCCTGGTCCGCATCTTGCATCATCCCTTTCGATTTCAAGTATTTCTATTTTTACTGACTTAGAATAGGAAGATGAGGAAAGTAAGACCCTTCTTTGAAGGTTTGCTGCCAGTGTTGATATGTCGAGATGTCTCCACAGTACCATAGTTGAGGTGGTTGATGAGGAGAGGAACGGGACACGCTGAATTCTTCTCAAGCGGCCCCTAATCCCCCTCCGCCTCATGTTGCTCCTGTTGTCCCTGCTCCCATAAACCCTCATGCTCCTGCTACCCATGAAGAGGATTTCCACGAATGTTCAATTTCTCCCTTTTCACCTCCGCAGTCAGAACAAAGGGAATATGTTCCTGTTCATTCCTCTGGCTTTCAAGGGGGAAATGAAAAGCCTTCTTTATGGAGATGGAAACACTTTGTAGGTGCTTCTTACTGTAAGTATGTCCATAAAGAAGAGTGTAATGACTATTTATAAGTGTTTAGTTATTTTTCAGACATTATCTATTACTAAATTTAATGAATAAATAATAGTTTTTATTTAATTAAAGTGTGTTTATAATTTAGTCAAGTCCTCAAACTATTATCAACATAAGAAGAATAAAGACTGAGAAAGTCTTCTAGACAAATTCTTCTAAAATAGTTCAGAACGTTATTCACATTCTTAAGATCGACTAGGCAATCGAATCCGAACGACTGTTAGGTTGAACCAATGGATGCCAGTCTTGGGGTATGGGAGTGGAGACTCAAACGATTAACCTAAATGTGTTATGAAACATGCTGAATAGACCAATAACAAATGAGGTTAGAGCAAAAACCGTTTACATAGCTCTAAATCTAATTGTTACACTTTAAGGGTATTTTTGTAATAACATTAATTCTGAGGTGAATAGGTAGCTTGACTTAGTTACTTTCTATCTTTGATATGTCAAAAGGGTAAGTTTAAATTGGCGGATAATTTCTCGACTGTTGGGATCGTCATTCAACTATGTTGGAGTTAATTCACATATATGCAAATTCGTGGTTGGATTGCGAACGCAACAATATAACCTTATGTTTTGTTGATGAGTGTGTGAATAAATATAACCTTCTCCTCCTCCCTTACATGTTGCCGTCGAATTTCAAATTGAAGGAAAAAAATTTTGATTTTTCTTATTTAATAGTTTTGAGAGCTCATACTCAGTTCCTACAATTTTAGAAAATTGGTTTTACCAATTTAGAAAATCTCCGATACATCCCAAAGATGAAAATCATTTCAACCTTTTTCTATTCGATTCAACATGTGATATGCATGATCGTTTGTCATTTTGTTTTTTAATTATTTAATTCGATTAAATGAATTTTAGATTTTTTTAATATTCCATCCACGAACCTTTCCTGGTTCAAACTTATTTTTATTTAAGTTTAAAACCACCGATCCAACAATTGGTATCAGAGCTATATGTTCTTGATTATGCATATAGATATTTGAAATGAACGTATCAATGAATTAATTGATATTGGCATATATTTGTGTATGGTAGATTCAAATATGTTTGAATGTGTTATGTAATTGGATCTCTATCTATTGGCTCTAAGCGTTTTTACTTTCAATTTAAAATTGATGTACGCCAGATTTGAGGTATAGGATTTTATGTAATTTATTTTATTATAAAAGTTTTTGATAAATTTGATATAATATCGCTCTACCTCGAAAATCGCCAGAAAACACAATTCGCGACGCCGTCACCGGAAGTTGCCGCCCTCAGAAAACTACCGCGGGGAAAGTCACCGGAAAAGTTGCTGCCTCCGCCGCTGCCGCCACTCGCCGCCATGCCACACCGCCTCCTGCTGTCCACTGTCGTGCCCTGCGTGGCGACTAGGATTTATAAAACTCTAAGCGATAACAATTAGAGTTGAGGAAACCTTGTGATGTTTCGCAAAAAAACCCTCAACTCATATTTTGAATTTTAAATTTTGAATTTTAGTTTTTAAACAGATAAAAGATAATTAAAGTTCAAAAGATACGGTATCAAATATTTAAAAGATAATTATCCATTTTATCTATTTTATCTTTCAAAATTTGATTTTAAAAGATAATTATCTTTTTTTTTATCCTTTCATCTTTTGGATTTTAAAGATAATTATCCATTTATCTTTTATGTTTTGAATTTTAAATTTTAATAGGATTATAATGAGATTATTTAATTAGGAAAATATTTTTCCTTAATTTAAGGGTTTTGATCAAAATTTAAATTTTTTAATTTTTGAAATTAGAAAATAGAAACTTGAATTTAAATATTGAAATTTTAAATTTTAAATTTGATTTTTAAATTTTAAGTTTAAATTTAAATCAGAATAAACTTTATTTTGTAAAGAGCTACAAATTGGTGGGACTTCCTGAAGGATAAAGAGACAATTACAAACGTCACGAAGATTAGTATTTCAATTAATGATAATTTATTTATTATTCTTTTTTAGGCTGTAATTAGAAATGAGCCAATAGAGAGGTTAATTTTGAATGAATGATTTATTATTAATCTTTTATCATCATGTAACATTTCATATAGAAATAGGGATACACCCATATCAAAATGTCATTTAGCATGTACATGCATCGTTGTAGTTTAATTTATAATGGGTCATAATTTAAATACAATGCTAATTTTATAAA
Organism: Datisca glomerata; assembly: GCA_003255025.1. Lineage (NCBI taxonomy): Eukaryota > Viridiplantae > Streptophyta > Magnoliopsida > Cucurbitales > Datiscaceae > Datisca > Datisca glomerata. Next base: position 350,478 of record QANY01002751.1, read on the forward strand.
AGTTATAAATTTTAAATGTTTTAATTTTTTAAACTTGTTTTTTTCATATTAATAAATTGTTATAATTATTGAAAAAACAACAAAAAACCATATTCCAAAATAAGTGGGAGAGTTGTTTACGTTGAAACGTTCTCAAGGTCCCCAACGCAAGCTTGATCGTGGTATGAGAAATGGTTTAGAGACGCCTTAGCGGTCCTCTCTTCAGTGGGAGAAACTTTGGAATCGTGTCGCTTTGAGTCATCGAGTTACTTAAGAAGCTAAAGTTTATAAAGAAAGTAGTGAGGTAAGACTGTCTCTAGACAGATTGTTAGTTCATAACAACTTTTAAAATCGATACATTTGTTAAACACTTAGACCGAAGCACAAAGGAATCCCTCACAAGGGCTAGTCAATGGGACTAAGGTGACGAAAACCATTGGAGATTGGTTAAGTTAGATGTAGTGACATCTTGAGAAGTGTTAACCAAACGAGAGAAGTCTAGATGCAATAGGAAGCAGCTTGGACGTTGTCCTTAGATGAGACAAGCTATCGTTGTTGATCGTAACGCCATGGAAGAAATATTTTTTATTGGATTTTTAAATATTTAAGTATTTACATCATGCATCATATTTTCCTAAATGATTGAGTATTTATATACACTGTTTTATTTATTCTTTTAAGTAATCATGTCGTTATCTCCACTCTCAACTATCTTAAACGCGAATAAACTTATTGGTGAAAATTACGTACATTAGAAACATAATCTTGATATCATGCTAAGGGTAGAAAAGAAAAAGTTTGTGCTCAATACTCCTTGTCCCCTTGAGCCAATTGTTAAATCGACTCAAGAGGAAAAAAGATGCTTATGCTTCTTGGCTGCGTTCTGATGTGATCTACATGTGCTACATCTTGACTTCCGTTAGCAATGTGTTGCAACAACAACATCAAATCATTGAAACTGACACTGATGTGATGTTGAGCATAGCTGAAATATTCAGAGATCAGGGTCGTCAAGCCAAATAGGCAGCTGTGTGAAACTTCATGAACTGTAGCACTAATCCGCGACCAACAACAAGTTTTTCGAAACCAAAGAGAATTGTGACTTTACAAAAATGCTTGCTGAAAATCAACGAAAGAAGGAAGGTCCATTTTCCCACGTAGTTCGTCGGTCAAACCAACGAGATTCTCTTCTCAAAGTCATAGAGAGATCTTTTTCTAGTTAGACTTCTATCAATGCAATGAAAGAACCATCCCTTCCTCTTTGTTTGTCCTGTCAGATAGAAAGAAAATGAGACCCCAAAGAGCCCTTCTTTACCACTTTGGCGGGTGGGGGTGAAGGGGGGGTTTACATACAACCGAGGCAAAGTGGTTTATGATTGAATCTCAGAGGCATTCTTATCATTTGGTAGATCCAAGTCCATGGCCTCTTTCGAGTTCACTCGGAGCTTTGGCAACCACCGTAGGAGGTGTGATGTACATGCACTCATTTCAAGGGGGTGCAACACTTCTCAGTTTGGGCCTCATATTTATCCTATATACCATGTTCATATGGTGGCGCGATGTTCTACGTGGATTTGTTAATCTGAATGAGATGAAGATCGTGGGTGCTGAGGTTGATGGTGAGACACAAGTCTTTATGAGTTTTTGAAACTCTGATGAAGGAACTGTAAACTACTGAGACACTATTTCTGAAGGGCAAGAGGAAGACTGGAGAGGTAAACTTTGCTGAAAGTAAGTCTTCCACATCTGACGCAAAAAAAAACACAAGAGAGGTCCCAAGAAGGCTAAAAAGAAGAACTCAAAAGCTACGAAAGGCAAGGGCACTGTAAAAGTGGACAATTTGAAAGGTAAGCGTCATCATTGTGGAGCTGCTGGTAATTAGAAATGAAACTACCCAGACTATCTCAAGGAGTTGAGATTTAAAGGTATAATACTTGTTACTGAAGCCTGTATGTGGCCGACCACTACTTTTTCTTGGATTGTAGACTCTGCCCACTAACCATATATGTTCATCCCTGCAAGAGTTCAGGGAAATTAGATGGCTCGACGAGGGTGAGTTCAACTTCCGTTTGGGAAATGAAACACTAGTATCGATTGTATCTATGAGAACTATTGGATTGTCATTTGATAACAATTTTATGGTTTTACGTGATGTTTATTATATTCTGGTTTTTGGGAAGAACCTTATTTCAGTAGCTAGTTTAATTGAGTAAGAATTCAATTTGAATTTCATTAATAAAAATATTGGTATTTATATAAATGAGTGCTTAATTACTACTGCACGTTTGATAAATAAATTTTTTTATGTAAAACCAATAGTTCTAACGATATGTGACATTGAAGTGAATGTTGATTCACAAAGGTATAGTAAAAGGTTGAAGTGTGACTTAATCGATCTAACCATGGGAATATTAGCCTATACAGGATTAAAAGACTTGTGAAGGATGGTCCTTTGCAAACTTTAAGTGTGAGATCACTATCCACATGTGAATCCTATATAGAAGGTAAAATGACCAAGAGACATTTTTCAGCGAAAGGATGTTATGAATACTTCGTAACCTTCACTGATGACTACTCACGTTTTGGCCATGTTTATCTAATGCCCCAAAAGTGTTAAATTTTGGAAAAGCTCAAAGAGTATAAGGTTATGGTTGAGAAGCAATTAGAAAAATAAATCAAAACACTACGATCTGATCATGGTGGAGAGTACTTGCTAGGAGAGTTCGAAGACTTTCTTAAGGAATAATGTATTCTTTCTCAGCTTATAACACCTGGAACTCCATAATAGAATGGTGTGTTAGAGAGAAGAAATTGAACTCTGATGGATATGGTTAGATTTATGATGAGTTACTCATCCCTTCCAGATTCATTCTAGGGATATGCCTTAGAAACAACAACATACATTATGAACTAAGTGATGCCAAAGACGGTGCCTGGCACGCCATAGGAAAGATGGAATGGAAAAAATTCATCGGTTAACCACCTTAAAATATGGAGGTGCCCAACATATGTTTTGAAACCGATGATAGGAAAGTTAGCTAGTCGATCAGAATTATGTGTTTGTAGGATATCCAATGGGAACGAAGGGATACATTCTTTTATAGTCTAACTCACTAGAAAACATTCGTTAGCACGAATGCACATTTATCAAGGAAGACTATATAAGAAGTATGAAGCCGAGAAGTACTCTTGTGCTAGAGGAATCATTGAGTGGGAGGACACATACTCCCTAATCAGGAACTTACGTTCATGGCTCGACGTAGTGGGAGGGTTATGAGACAGCCTGACAGGTACATATCTTATGAAGATACCTTAACAGTAGTCTCAAAAAAGGATGATGATGAACCTATTTCCTACCCACTAGCCATAGCTAGTCCTGAAGAAAACCTATGGCAAGAAGCCATGATCGTTGAGATACATTCTATATACTTGAACTAAGATCTAGAAACTTGCAGATCCTCTTGAATGGGTAAATCTTGTAGGGTGTAAATGAATCTATAAGGAAAAAAAAAGGCCTGGATGGGAATGTGGGGACATTCAAAGTTTGACTAATAGCCAAAGACTATACTCAAAAGGAAGGTATAGACTATGAGGATACCTTCTCGCCGATAGCCATGCTTAAATCCATCTAAATTCTCCTGACCATTACTGCTGCCCTCGATTATGAAATCTGACAGATGGACGTCAATACTGCTTTTCTGAATGACAATCTTGAAGAGCGCATTTATATGGCTCAACAAGACGGATTCATGGAAAACGGAAAAGAGGGCAAGGTTTGCAAAAGTGGACAAGTCCATTTTTGGACTTAAACAAATGTCACAGTCATGGAATATTAGATTTGATGAAACTGTCAAGAACTTTGGTTTTAAACCATTAGTGGATGAACCCCGTGTGTATAAGCTGATACATGAAGGGAAAATGATTTTTCTACTCTTATACGTAGATGATATTCTACTCATTGGGAATGATGTAGAAAAATTATCTGATGTCGAGATTTTGTTTGCAAAGCAATTTGATATGAAGGATCTTGGAGAACTGTATTTCTCTTAGGTCTTCAGATCTTTTGAGATAGGAATAACAGATAATTGGCACTGTCTCAAGCATCTTATATTGATAAGGTGATGGATCGTTTCAGTATATAAGACTCTAAGAAAGGATATCTTCCTTTCAGACATGGAGTCAGCCTCTCTAAGGAGCAGTCTTCCAAGACTCCTCAAGAAGAGGAAGACATGAGAAAGATTCTTATTTCTCAATCGTAGAAAGTCTCATGTACGCGATGCTTTGCACTAGGCCATGCATTTGCTAAGTCGTGGGAGTGGTGAGTCGTTTCCAATCTAATCCTGGAATCGAGCATTGGAATTCCGTCAAGCATATCCTTAATTATCTAAGGAGAACAAAGAACTACATGCTTGTATTCAAGTACTAACCCGAATATGACGGGGTATACTGATTCCAATTTCTAAACAGACAAGGATTCTAGGAGGTCCACTTCAGGATCGATGTTCATCCTGAATGGTGGAGCAGTTGTATGAAGAAATATCAAATGATTTTGCATTGTTAATTCTACCATGAAACCTGAATATGTGGTAGCTTGTGAAGCTGCTAAGGAGGTTGTATGGCTTAGAAAGTTCTTGAAGACTCTGGAAGTTGTTCTAGAAGCTAACAAGCCCATGAAACTTTCTTGCGATAACAGTGGGGCTATAGCAAACTCAAAGGAACTAAGGAGCAATAAAAGATCCAAACACATATAGAGCATAAGTATCACCTTATTAGAAAGATTGTTCAGTGTGGATATGTTGCAGCAGTACACATATCGACGATCAACAATCTGGCAGATCCATTCACGAAGACTTTAAGTAGTAAAATTTTTAATGGTCATCTAGATGGTATAGGGATATGAGATTGTACACGCCTACTTTAGTCCAAGTGAGAGATTGTTCGAATTATGTCCATCCAAGTGGGAGATTGTTGGAATTATGTCCATCCAAGTGGAAGATTGTTGGAATTATGTCAATAAAGTAGGGTGCAATAACTATTTATGAGTGTTTAGTTATTTCTCAGACATTTTGTATTACTGAATTTAATGAATAAATAAAAGTTTTCCCTTTAATTAAAGTGTGTTTATAATTTACTCAAGTCCTAGAACTATTATCAACATAAGAAGAGTAAAGACTGAGGAGTCTTCCAGACAAACTCTTTTGAAATAGTCAAGAACATTTTCAAAGTCTTAGGATCGACTGGGCAGTCGAATCTAATTACGACTGTTAGGTTGAACCAATGAATGCTAGTCTTGTGGCATGGGAGTGGAGACTCAAACGGTTAACCTAGAAGTATTATAGAACATGTTGAATAGACTGGTAACAAAGTAGTTTAGAGCAAAAACCATTTACCTAGTTCTAAATCTAATTGTTACACCTTAAGGGTTTTTTTATAATTACCTTAATCTTGAGGTCAATACTTAGCTTGACTTACTTACTTGCGATCTTTGATATGTCAAATGGGTAATTTTGAAATGGTGGATAATATCTCGACTGTTAGGATCGTAATTCAACTATATTGGATTTATGTGATTCACAGATATGAAAATTCGTGGTTGGATTGTAAAAGTAACAATATTACTTTATGATTTTGTTGATATATGTGTGAATAAATAAATCAGGCCTAGTATTCTATGAATTGACTCATTGATTAAGACTTGTGAATTGTACGAGATAACTCACTATTATATCTTTCTTATTCATAGTCAACAAATGAGTTAATGAAATAATAACAAGAGCGGTAAAATGATAATTTTACATCCCCACTCTAGTTATTGATATTCACGATTGCTAATATGTTAACATATTCTGTGGATCATGAAATAAAAGAGTTTATTTGCACCAATAGAAAATATAGCGCGCTTGAATCTACAGTTGATTCGGTATCGAACATATAGTGGAGTCGTCTGATGTTAAGATTAAATAGATCAGAAATTTATAAAGATAAATGCGTCGGGTATTTGAATTCTGTAATTTTATTCATGTGAGTCCATTCGATCTCAGGATTAGCTTTAAGTGAACATGAATAGAAAAATGGATATCAGTTGGATCAAAATGTATTTCCTACACCCATATGTGATGGGTGTTGTCACTTAATTAGTTAAATATGATTAATTATATTAATATTAAGTAATTTATTATTTTCTAATTAATGGATAATTAGTAAATAAAAAAAATCATTTATTTATTTGATAGAGATCAATTTGATTTATCAATTGGATTGATGAATTTTGACACCACACAAATTCTAAGAGGATATATACAAAATTCGGTCATGGTGGTTATTTTGGGATTAAATTTTAGAAATTTGAAATATAGGGGTATATTTACAAATTCTTAAAATTACTAACTATATATATGTGATAGCAATTTTAATTGTCACAATGGAATTGTATTAGATACAACACACCTCTAGAACACAGTAATTGATACTGATCAATATAACGTGTAATTACACAGAGAGAAAAAAAAGTTATCTCCCCCTCCCTGATATGTTGCCGCCGAATTTCAAATTGAAGGAAGAAAATTTTGGCTTTTCTTATTCAATCGTTTTCAGAGCCCACATTCAGTTCTTAAATAAATTCTCACGATATATATTTCTGATATTAACGAGTGGTTATTGGTCTGAAGAAAATTTTGAGAATTTAGTTCTTGAAGATCAAGCTTGAAGATTTGGATCTTGAAGTTTGAAGAACGTGAAGAACGAATACAAGAATTTCACTAATTCAGAAAATATCTTATACATCGCAAAGGTGAAAATCGTTTCAACCTTTTTCTATTCATTTTAATATCTTATATTCATGATCGTTTGTTATTTTATTTTTTAATTATTCAATTCGATTAAATAAGTTTTTAAAAAAAATTGATATTCCGCCCACGAACCGTTCGTGGTTCAAACTTATTTTTCTTTAATTTTAAAACAATCGATCCAACATTTCTCCCATCCCTTCACCTGTGAGCTTCCTCAATGATCCCCATTCAGCACATAAAGCGATCCACAGGTTCCATTCCAACGTGGACATGGCGACTGCCTGTAACATAATTGTATGGAATCAGCTCTACTCCCTAAGTCATGGTTTGATGAAGGTACTGGTCTTTTCATTTCTCTTTTTTCCACTATAAATAAAGGCTAATTTTAGAGAGAATATTTTTTCCTCTCTCAAGGGATTAGGCCACAAGACCGCTGACTTTTAATTTCCACATTTTAGAGAGAAAATTTTTCTTGCTCTTAAGGGCTTAGGTCACAATCTTAATCCTAAAAGAATTTACAAATCTTATAGAAAAAAATTCCACAAAAACAAAAGTAAAAATTTGACAAATACTTTTCTGAGAATAAAAATTATTTCTAAAGAAAATTCAATAAAAAATTGTTGATAAAACTAAAATTAGGTGTTTTAAATGTGACTAGAAATCAGAATGGTCATTTTCCAACACTTGTCAAGTAAAAAACTAAAATTAATCAATTAAAAATATCTAACGAAGAAAAATAAGAATTGTTTAGTATTATAGAATAATTAGATTATTATGAAAGTAGTAATGAAGATTTAGAAGAATTTGGATCCTCAGAATCTGAAGAATTAAACTCTTCAAGCTCTGACAGTGATTGTTCAGACATCACTATGTGACGTAAGGATAGTTGTTGTCAGAAAATTGTTAATATTTTAACTAAAAATGAAGAACAAGAAAATATTTTATTAGATTTAATTAGTAAAATTAAAAATCCTGAATTAAAACAATAATGCCTTGAAAGACTTAGGAAGATAAAAAATAAAATACTAAGTATAATAATAATATTGTAAGCTTTTCACAAACAAATTCAACAAAATTAAAAGAAAGAAAAAAGTTACTATTCAGGAACTTAAAAAAATAAAAAAAAATATTAAACATGAAATAAAATAATAAAAAGACTCAAACACAGAAATAACAAAAGAATTAAATCTTTTAAAAAATAGAGAATTTAATTAAAAATCATGAACTAGGAGAATGTAGTAAATTCGTATTTTATGATGATGAGGTTGAAGAACATGTTGTCAACATTCAAGATAATGATAACTTCTTTCAAATCATTAATCACATAAAAATTAAAAAAACTGTTACATAATAGTGAGAATATTAATCCAAGATTTTGATTTCACTTCAATGGTTCTTATTGATTTATGAGCTGATTTGAATTGTATGCATAAATGATTCGTTCATACCAAATACTTTAAGAAGGCAAAAGAATCTTAGTCTTTTGTAACTGGTACTAGAATGCATATCAATTATGAAATCTCTAAAGTTTATATTTGTAAGACAATGTATGTTTTAAAATATTATTTGACTTAGTAAAAAAATTTGACAGACAAAATTATTTTGGGTTTACCATTTATTTCTCTTCTTTATCCTTTTACATCAGAGTATGATGAGATAATTACTTATCCCATGGATAAACCTGTCAAATTCAAATTTCTTTTTTTCTCACAATGAGAAATTGAAAAATTTAAAACTAAATTCTATTTATAAAACTATGAATTTAATTTCATGTAGAGAAAAATAATTATATTTTTTACAAGATGAAATAAAATTGAAAAGAATAAAAAGAACAACTACAAAATCCTGCACTTCAAAAATAAATTAAAATCTTTGAACAAAAACTTTGTAAAGAATTATGTGCTGACATTCCCAATGCTTTCAGCACAGAAAACACCATACTGTTAGTCTGCATTACAATAAAAGATTTGATAAAAAGAATATCCCAACAAAGGCACGATTAATTCATATGAGTTATGAAATGTTTGAATTCTGTAAGAATTAAATTACATAACTTTTCAATAAAAATATTATTAGAATGAGCAAATCTTATTGGTCTTGCTTGACCTTTTATGTCTAAAGGCCAGTGAAATTGAACAAGAAATTTCTTGGTTAGTAATTAATTACGAGCCCCTTAACAATGTTTTAGAATTGATAAGATATCATATACCAAACAAAATGAACTTAATCAACATGCTTAGAGATGTTTTTGTATTCTCTAAGTTCTCATGAAATCTAGGTTCTAGCATTATGAGTGAAATGTAATGCCTTTTAGTCTTAAAAATGCTCCAAGTGAATTTCAGAATATAATGAATAAAATCTTTATTTAATTTACTTATTTCTCAATTTTTTATATTGATGATGTTTTCATTTTCTCTAGATAAATAAAACAATATTGGAAACCCCTTGGATTATTTGCTAAGACAATAAAACAAAATGGTTTAGTTATTTCTACGAGTAAAATAAAAAAGTTTCAATCAAATATTAGATTTCTAGGACTCATTTGTTGACATCAATTAGTGATGATGAATAAAATAATTTACCTTTAGCAAAATGTCATTGATAGAATAATCAAGAAATTTGAAAAAATAGCAAGTTCAAATGTCATGATGGCTCTCTAGCATAATGTAACGGTTATGGTGATTTACAATATTGATAATAATGACATTTCCAACATGAATCAATATTTAAAGCACAATAACCAAGATAACAATTATCAAATGATAACAATAATGAATAATGACTCTCCAATATACACAATGACTTTTTAAGGCAACAATTATGATTTTCAAGAATGAAGACACAAAGATCAAGATAATAATTATCGAAAATCTTTGTAGTTTATCTTTTTTCTGTAACTATTGTACTAATTGTCAAAATATTAGACAACTATTTGACATTTTTTTCTATTCTTAGTCAAGAAGTTGTAATGTAAAATGTGTTTACATTTGCAGAAAAGAATAGTGCAAGTAAGTGATGAGTTCCCGGCGAACTTAACTCTCATTGCCTATAAATAGGCTGCCCTCTCTCATTTGTTTCTCAGAACTAGTTTTTCACTCTTAACAATATTGAGAGACAACTTATTTTAAAAATAATGTATTCCTCTTCCTCCTCTTTTTTAATTCTTCTTCTTCTTCCTCAATGTTAATTAGTGAGTAGGAGAACTAATTAATTGTTGTAAAATAATTTCAATACCTCTAAGTTTATTTTCCTTCAATAAAATTATTGTGAATTTTTGCTTTAATACCCTGTCATTAAATACTTAAATTATACGCAATTTCACCTCATTTTGGTATCAGAGCTAAACTTGATAAGATATTTATCATTCCTAATTACTACTTAATTATTGTTCTTCACCGCCCAATCTGTGTATCCTTCTTCAATGTGGTATTTAATTACATTAGAAGAAAGTAATTAACAAGTTTGATGTTCTTTCTCAAGAGAATATATTTTTCAATTGTTTTACAAGATGTTGAGACTTGAAAGAAGTACAGACCATATTGATTTATAAAATTCTTTACTAGAGATTTTATGTATATTCTATATCCTATGATCTACGTGATGATCTCCTAAGTATTCAACATGTTATTCATTAATTATGTATGGTATTGTATTCATTGTAGACATATTGCTACAAGAAGAATTATTGGTTTAGTCCAGATTAGAGTTAAACCACTCACAAGGAGCGAGAGAGAGGGGGAGAGGGGNGAGGGAGAGAGAGAGATTAATATCTCTGTCTTGTTAGGCTTGAGAGATGGGAAATTTACAAATTTTAATAAAGTATTTTAAGATTAATTGAATCTTCACTTTTTAATGGTGCAATCCATTTGCCCGATTTGTCTATTAGTTTTACAGACCCTCATATCCTAAATCCTTAACTTAGAATGTCAAAACTAGTGATTATCAAATCCTTGAAGGTGCCCACCCCTAACTTTAATTTTTAGAATACATTACAAAGTAACTAAAACCAATATGAATTTTCAAGTCATAAATAGGAGTCCAAAAAATCAAACTATGTTGAATCAATCTAGCCAAATTAATACAAATATTAGAATCCCTAAAATCATTAGGTGGTCTGATATTACTTTTCCTACAAGTTGACTTTTAACCAATGAAATTCAATCCACTCCAATTCCATGACCAATTGAACATAATGATTATATCCAGTAGTATATGGATGGTACTGTTAAAATTAATTTACAATCTCTCAGTTCTAATCTTCAAATTAGAGAGTTTAGCCAGTCTAGCACTCCTAAAAATTCATTTTTTGAATTCACTATCAATACTAGTCAAGATCTTAGAATCCATTAATTAGAACAAGAATTAAAAAAAATTTAAATAAAAAATTTAAGACTTAATGGTATAGCCGTAAATTTTCAAGTCAGTCAGTCAGTCAGTCAATTTTTGATAATAAGATTAAACAATATGACAAATCTGAATCATCGACTGCCTTTGATATCTAAGGAGCCATACCTCATGTCAATCCCTAACTTTTAATTTTTAATTTAGACGCCTTAAGCCAAAAATACAAATCTGATTGGGAGGGTCTAATCCAACACTTGAATGACCCAGACAATCTCAATAGACATAATATGTTCATAGAGACATGCAATATAGATTCAAAAATTATCCTTGATGAATGGAAGACGTTCATGCAAGAATTTAGAATTGACAATTTTTTTCATGATTATATCGATGATATTTACAAAAAGAATATTAAAACAATTTCTAAGACCAAATGGGTCAAGGAAGACTCTAGTTAGGTGACTGCTAGTCATCCCCCACCTAGAAAATTATAATTAATCATAAAAATTATTTAATCACTGTTTCTCCTTTTAAGATTTCAAATGAGGAAGAACCCAATAAAAAAGTTGATGAAAACTTAATTACATTAATCAAAATTTAATAACAATAGAAAAAATATTAGATAAAAAAATTGAGAATAATGTTGATGATCTCCATTAGCCTAAATGTAATGAATCTTTAAAAGAAACTCATTTAATAAATCTCAGATAAAACTGCCTTAAATATTGTTTTCATCAATAAAAATATTGATAAAATGCTTCAAGAATTGAATAATAAATTGAAACAAATTGATTTTTCTTGTAAAGATAACTAAACTATTTTATTTTATTATCTTGGCAAATAATTCAAGATATTTCCACTGTTGTTCAATAAATTTAAAGAAAATAAGATTATTACTGATGCAAACAATTGAAAAATTAAATAATTGTTTCAAAATTTCATTTATTGTATTCTTAAATTTACTTGGAGCATTTTTAAAATCAAATGATATTACATTTCCGCCAAATGCAAGTTTGTATTTATGAATTTCATTTATTTGGATTTGTCAAAATGTATTAGGAATGTCAGCACTTAATTTTTTACAAATTTTTTCTTTAAAGATTTTAATTGTTTTTTAAGAGCATGACTTTATAGTTGTTCTTCAATTCTTTTAAATTCGATATCATCTTGTACAAAACATTATTGTGCAAGAAATTAATTTCACAATTTTATAAATAGAATTTTGTTTTAAAATTTAGCAATATGGATTACATGCTATTACTCCTTTCCAAAAAAATAGGAAAAACTCTCATCTTAATTCTAAAAGAATTTACAAACCTTATAGGAAAAAATTTCAACAAAAGAAAAATAAAAGTTTTGACAAATGCTTTTCGAAGAATAAAAATTATTCAAGGAAAAAAATTTTAAAAAAATTGTTGATAAAAATAAAATCAAGTGTTTCAAGTATAGCAAAAAATTATCGTTTTTTCAACATTTGTCAAGTCAAAAATAAAATTAATCAATTAAAAAAACTCTGAAGAAGATAAACAATAATTGTTTACAATTATAGAAACCATAAATTATTATGAATGTAGTAGTGAAGATTTAGGAGAATTTGAATAATCTGAATCTGATGAATTAAACTCTTCAAGTTCTGACAGTGATTCTCCTAACATCTCTATGAGATGCAGAGATAACTGTTGTCAGGAAATTGTCAATGTTTTAAATAAAAATGAAGAACAAGAAAATTTTTTGTTAGATTTAATTAGTAAAATTGAAAATCTAAATCAGCTCCTGAATTAATAAGAGACATTTAAATGAAATCATCATCTTGAATGTTGACAATAAATTCTTTAACCTCATTATAGAAATTGAGAATTTACTAGGTTCTCCTAATTCACTGGATTCATGATTTTTAATTAAATTTTTTATTTTTAAAAGATTTAATTCTTTTGTTACTCATATATTTGAGTATTTTAATTCTTTTATTCCTACTTTTATATTTGACAATTGGAAGGCATGAATGTCTTGTTATGTTTTTACTTTTATCATGACTTTTTTTCATCTACATACCATCTTACACCACCTAGCCTAAAGTAACTCGAAATACTCATGACTAAGAGAAAAATAAAACTAATCATACATCAATTAGAATTAGAACACAGTAGAATTAGAACAACTAATCTTACATCAATTAACGTAGACGCCTAAGTACCTAAACTACTAGAGTTACACATCGAATCTGAGAGTGCTCATACAAAAATAAGCACAAAATTTCATTAAACCGTAGACTTAAAACGACTATCAATTAAAACGCCATCTAATCGTAGAAGTTAAAGTTATTGTGTCAAACAAAATGTAACAATAAAAATACATATTTAAATGCTTCATGATAATTAAACATCTTCATAAATAAAATATTGTCTAAAGAAAAGTTCTCCTACCGAGGTAAAACTTTATACTTATAAATTACGAATCCCTATATACAAAATTAAAACTTATATTTCAAAATTACAATATTTTTTAGAGAAATCAATCAATGAAAATATATATAGAATACAACCGTAGTACATGAACGTAAGTGTTTATAAAAATGAGAAATATCAAAATTTACTTAGCATAATTTTTAATTTCTTATTATTATTAAATTTCTCCATCAAGTGTAAAACACGTAATTCTCTACTAGTATATACTTCTTAAATTCATTTTTTAAGTTTAAATTAAATGTTATTCTTTTGTATAATTTTACAAAACAGTTAATTGTTGAATTTTAATCTTCAAGTATAGGCTCTACGTGTATGATTCACAGCGATGTTTTTTACTTAAGAAAATTTCTACAATATATGTTAAAAAGACTAAAAAATTGAACAGAAAATGAGATATGCTATGAAGAACCAATCATTTTTTTTGTTTTCTATTACCGTAAATCAGTTTGGATGTAGGAAAAGCAGGCTTAGATATATTGACATGGAAACTTTAGACTTAAATTCTGGACAATTTATAATATGAACACATGTTCATTTTGAGTAAAGACATAAGATTCCTTAATATAAAATGTAGATTTCAAACACAATTTCGGTTTTGGGCTATTAATTAACTTCTCTAATTTTCTTAGATATTTTATTGCCTTATCAATATGCATATATTTAATGTTACACTGTCCAAATGAGTTCAGAATAATTAGTTAGTAAAGTCTTCAACGATAGGTTCAATTAGGTAAGAAAATAAAAGAAAAATAGAACCAAAAAGTTATAATTTACACAAATGATCGAATTTTATAATGATCCATCATTAAGTAAAGGAAAAATTACCCTTTTACAATCCAATTATTCTCATCAAACACTTTAAATTTTGAACTATAAAAGTTACACTTTAAATTCTCAACTATCTAAATTTAACAAAAAAAAAAAATCAACCCTAACTCTGTCAATTTACCGTTTAAATTAATCAAAACAACGTCGTTACAGACCATATGCAAGGACGTCGTTTTCTGTATGTGAGATAAAATACCCAAACAGCCCCTAAACCAAAACCAAACCCCATTCCCTTCCTCGATTCCTTCTTTTCCCCTTCTTCGAAATCCCTAATCCCCCCCTCTTTGATTCGCAGAACTCAGAGAAGAGAAGGATGGTTTTGGGTGACCGATGAAGCCCTTCTGCTATTTCCTGCGAAGCACTCGATCCTCGATTTCGCAAAGAGAAACCCTTCCGTTATTTCTTTTCTGCAATTTTGAAGGAGGGTTTCGTTCAAGTCTGGTTTGAGGTAATTCTCCTCGATTTCTGCTTTACCCCTTCTGCTATATCTTTTCTGCGATTTCGAAGAAGTTTCTCCCCCGCTGTGATTTTGAAGAACCGCTCTCCGAGATTTTGAAGAACTACTCTTTGAGATTTCGATTTCTGCTTATACCTGGTTTTCGTGTATATGAACTGCTCTCTAAGATTCTTATTCTTATTTAAGTTCCTCTCTACTATTTCGTATGAAATACTTCTAGTTTCTCTGGTATTTTTTCTCTACTTCGTTCTGATTTGTTGATAGCTATTTGATTCTTATGTGTGATTCGAATGTTCTTTGCGTGTGACTCTTATTCCGCATGTTATTCACTGATTTGGTTTGTGATTTGATATGGTCTGCCTAATTTTTTAGTCTACTTTTTAGTCGGATTTTGAATAGTCATATAATTTGAGCTAGGTCTATTTTTTCTTAGATTCAATGCCTTAATTTTCAATGAATATTGGCCTCCAAAAAGGGGAAAATGTTCTATATTGCTATTGTGGTATTAAGGCTTGAGTTCGCACATCCTCGACTGATGTGAATCCTGGGTGAATATTCTATGATTTTCGATATTATACTGTAAGTCATTATAGTTTGCATGTACTGTTAATTTCTTAATTTCGTTACATATGATTTTGGCCTCTAATAATAATAATTTTTTTGGAATTTTATAGCAAACTGATTCAGGATGTGGAATTACTGAATGGCTTGATCCGCCATTCAGTATGAATGTGTAATTGACGAGTTGAAAGACAAATTGGAGTCCATTGAAGGGAAGAATGCAAGATTGTACAAAAGGAAAAAAGTTTACTGGATTGTATTGATGGGCAATTATAGTTTTGTATTTTGATAAGCTCTGGGTTGTGCAAGTCATTTTATGTTTAAGATTATGAAACTGAACTTGTTCATTGCGATGTAATTGATTTAGAACTTGATGTATAATTTAAGATTTGTTCCATCACATCCTCTTTAAATTTTGATTTTTCATAATTTGGTTCAATTTGTAAGTGGATAGCAAATTGAAAGTATGCACAAGTGGAAATTGGCAATGCTAGAAATTAGCTTTCCATATTTTTATTCAAAGAGAAAATTGAATAATCTGTAAGTGGATAGCGAATAGCCATATATTTTGGCTTAACCCACCACCGTAATCTGTGAGGAATTATTTTGACTCTTCTTTCAGGCAGCAACAAGGATATATAGATCAGTAATATAACTTGAGGTAAATGCCTTCAGTAATATAATGAAGCTGATGAACTAATTGTCGGTCCACTCACTCGAGTGCCTTTTCTCTTTTCCTTCATTGGCCCTTTACATGTTCTGATATTGTGATATGCACCTCCACACCGATGACATCGCATGGTCTCATTTCTTACCACAGAAAGACTTCGCAATTTCGATTCAAACTCGTCAACATTTATTCACATAAAAAAGAGCATTGTCATTTTCTACCTCATTATCAGAATCCATCAACTCACCTACTACTACTGCTATGTTTTCATCACTAGATTCATCCTCATTTTCATCCTCTTCAGACAATGAAAGATGCTCAACATAAATATGAATAACTCTAATTGGAGTGATTGAGTTAATCATATAAAAAATATCGATGTCTCCACAAAAGTCGTAATCCCTTGTTAAAATCCTCCCCAGGTTTCATATAATGCAACTTTGACCGATATTTAATACCTAATTCATTCCACATAGATCATATCTCATGCACTGACATTTCATCGCTATCACAATTATCGACATGATTAACGCCACCTCCTTCATATATGGTGGTTCCATTAGTACACACAATGAGAATTTTATGTTACTCATTTTTGAAAAAAAATTATAACTTAATGACTTACTAATGAAAAGTAAAAGTGACAAGCATCTTATAAAGACAAGCAAGAGACAACATAGAGACAAACTATGGTAGACAAATAAAATAATAAAAAATGTGACTATATAGAGGACAAAGTGGGTGAAGTAGCTACTGTTATCTGGTATCTTAGTTATTAAAGATCTCGGGTTTAGAGCTTAATGAAGTAGAATATAAGCTCAAATTTGTAAGTTACTGCAGAATACCAAAACCCATTCTTCAACGCCGGTAAGTAAGATCTCAAATAATCAAGTATGATACTAGAAATCAAAATGTAGTTTACCAATAAAAAACTAATCAAAGTGTATTTTTATGATAACATTCAGCAAAATATAAGCTAGGAAAACCCATACCCAAGACTCCAGAAACCACCTCATTGGCCGAAATCTTACAGAATGGAAAACAAGAAATCACAGAAGGGGATTATCGATAAAAAAATCGCAGAAAGAAATTACCGATAAAAGAAATCGCAGTAAGGGATTACCGATCAAAAAACAAGAAATCACAGAAGGGGAGAGAAAAGAAGTAACAGAAGGGGAAAAGAAGAGATCGAGGAGAAGTTACCTCAAACGTGGACTTCTTGACTATGAACGAAACCCTCCTCTCTGAATTCTACGAATCAAAAGGGGAAGGAAGGGTTAGGGATTTCAAAGAAGGGGGTTAGGGATTTTGAAGAAGGGGAAAAGAAGAATCGAGGAAGTGAATGGGGTTTAGTTTTGGTTTAGGAGCTGTTTGGGTATTTTATTTCACATACACAAAACGCCGTTGTTTCAGACCAATATGAAACGACATCATTTTGATTAATTTAAATGATAAGTTCATAGAGTTAGGGTTAGATTTTTTTTATTAGTTTTAGATAGTCGAGGGTTTAAAGTGTAACGTTTTATAGTTCAAGATTTAGAGTATTTAATGATGATAGTTTGAGGTGTAAAAATATAATTTTTTTAAAGTAAATTACCATGTACAATTCTAACTAACTAAAATCTCTCCTAAAATCTGGTTATATCTGCAAAAAAAAATTAAAGGACATAATACAAGTTTAAACTTAAACTAGCTTGATTCTCTAATTTTCCCTAGAATATTTTTGTATTCATATTTACTAGATGATGTAAATATTCTTTTTTTTTGTTTTAATAAACAAATTCTTTACACGTTGGCCACTACAAAGAAAAATGATAGCTTCGCCTCTGATCAACAGTACCAATGGGGAAGGAACGCCCTACCCACTTAGAGGGCATGGGTTTGATCCGTCCCATGATCCCTCTTGCCAATAGAAAATTATTACAAGTAGTGGTCACAATGTGGTTTCACCTCTTAAGGCTTACATGTGGTGGGTCTTTACCCAACAATGGTAGAATTACCGGTTCTTTCAAAGTGAAACCCCTTTTGTTTTTTAGCATGAGAAACCCACTTTTTTGTTTAATAAGTGTAATCCAAGTCGTTTTGTGTATTAATATATTTTCTACTAATATTTATACTTGAATAATATTTTATTATAAATTCAACCAGGGGCAGAGCCAGGATTCGAGTTCAGTGGAGTCACTGGCTTGGCCCCTACTTGTAGTATTTATGCACACACACTAGGTGAGTTGGCACGTGTATGCACGTGCAATAAGAATTACAACATTCAAATTATTATTGCAAACAAAATCTATTTAAAGGCTTAGACACAAAATCATGATCAATTCCACCATAAATCTTATTGACTTGGTGCTAAGAAAAAAAAATAACTATAACATTCAAAACCTCTTACAAACAAAGTCTAATTTAAAGAATTAGATACAAAATCATAATGCATTAGCTCACTTGTAGTTAATGTGAGCACCAACATCATTTCAGTCACCCTAATTAACCAAATAAAGAATATAAATCATTAATCTAAAAGTGTACAATTCTCATAATACTCAGAATAAAATCTCACTAGTTTATTCTTTGTGCAAATATAAATCGCAGTGCATAAGAATCTTACCACCATTGTAGATATTAAAGAACTAACATCAGAATTAAATTCATTTTATTTAACATATGAATCAAAATATAAAAATGATGATTGTAATATTAATGATGGTAGTAGTTCAGCTACACAAGTAGGTAGTTCTATGAATATTTTTCAACAAATAATGAAATTTAAATTGAAGAATATTATTTTTACTCCTCATAGATCAGAACTTTATAAACTTTTTGAAACAAAATATAAAATTAAAGAAAATTGTGAATTAGATATTTTACAATGGTGAAAAGCAAATTCAACTAGTTATCCAATTCTTTCTATTATGGCATGTGATCTACTAACCCATTTGATCTCTATAGTAGCATCAGTCTGCTTTTAGTGCAAGTGGATGTGTAATTAAAGAAAAAAATAGATTAGCTCCTCATATTATTGAAGCCATCATCTGTGTTAAGGGTTGGAGTGATGTCATCAAAAGAAGACATCAACGATAAGACGACATCATTCAAGATTTTTAAGATTTAGATGTTAATGAAAATAAATTATAGATAATTCAGATTATTAAAGTCTTGTATGAGTTAGTTCTTATGGTTAGTACTCTTTTTCTTTTTCTGAGTTTTCCCCAATGGGGTTTTTTCAAGTAAAGATTTTAACGAGACTTGCCCGGGGGGTTAAATTTTGAGATTGTCTCAAGTGATTGATAAATAGGTAGGTACCAACCTAGTTGGGATGCGCCTAATTTATAGTGATGTAACTCTCAAATTTAATAAATAATAAATTTATGATATGTAGAGTCTCCATAATTATTATAACTTTTTATTTAAATGAATATTTTATTGAGATGTACTTAATTTATAACGATGCAACTATTTTGATTTAATGAATAAAATAATTATTTTAATTAGTATGACAAGTTTTTCTATTGAGATTTGAAAGTAAAAAAATTAATAATTAAAAGAAAAGTAACATGACTTTCATATAGCTTAGTGAGAATCTCTACACTTCATCTATTTTCCACTAAAGTTCAATTATCTCCAACTATATTATTTAACCAGGTTCATGCTGACCGTCACAGGCTCGACCCGTGAGTACATGAGTCGGTTCAGCAGTTCATTCCGGGCCGCCCTCAAATTCTAGTGGTCCGGTCCGGAACCGAGCCGAGCTTTACCGAGCCAGCTCTGTTGCCATCTCTAAAGGACGATGACACTTATTAGGGGATGGGGCATTGCCCTCTTTCATTTTATAAAATTTATTAATATAAAGAAAATTACACTTTAACTCATCATATTATCATTAATAAACACTTTAAATTCTAAACTATCATATTTTATAATTTAAATCTTTAACCAACTCAAATTAACGTGATTTTTATCATAGAAAACGATGTCGTCTTTATTATTAGGGATAGTATATCAGTAGTCAAACACAAAACACCCCCTTCTTCGGTCTTCCAACAAAGAGGCCCTTCCCCCCGAAGAGTTTAGCGATTTACAGAGAAGAGGCTTTGCCATGGAAAATAAACATTTCATAGAGGTAATGATGACATGTTGCCTAAATTCTAGGCATTACTGAAGTTGAATTTGAGACAAAAGTCAGGAAGCACAATTTGGTTGATAAATTTCTTTTAAATTGTCATGGTGAACTTTCTCTACTCAGTTCAGCTCTCTCTTTGCCTGTTTTGAGCATTTATTGGTATCAAAGCTTCTAGGTTCTATCTGCTGCCATGTTGCTAGCTCAAATGTAAGTTCAGAGCCACTTCTCAGGTTATAGATTACCTCTCTCGAAGTCATTGAATTCTGTAGTGGGGTGTGAATTTGATTCATGGTAGATACTAGGGTGGGAGAGGTTGGGGACACTGACGGCACCGATTTACCGCCACGAGAGGTTGTTTCGTAGGTATAGATAGATAGTAGAACGACTTCGAAGCGGGAGTGGGGTTTCCGACGAGCAATGTGGGTGTGGTAGTGGCCGGCGATGATCGGGATGAAGCGAACGACAATGAGTTGGAGAAATAATTCTGGGGTTTGTGTGGAAAAACCCATCTCTTCTAAAACGAATTTGGATTTTGTTATGATGACCTATTTGGGTTGTAAAATGAAATTTGATTTAACTCATTTGACTGGCATCTCTGTAAAGTACTGTTATTTGAGTAAAAAGGAGGCTTTGCCATGGAAAAAAAACATTTTCACAATTGTAATGATGGCATGTTGCCTAATAGTTACAATGGCGTTTCGTATAGGCCTAGACGATATCATTTTATATAAAAATTAATGTCCCTTATGAGAGTAACATCTAAGATTATTAACTGTGACTTTCATATAATTTAGAGTTTAAACTATAACATTTTATAGATTAAGATTTAAAATATATACTACTAATAATTTAATTAGGTAAAGTGTAATTTTTCCTATTCTATATAACAATCAATGTAAAATGTTTCGAATAATAAAAAATCTACGATTTGTCCATATAAATTTATAAAATTATAAAATGTATACTATTTTTATCCCGTTTAAATTTGCATAATTACGGGACTCTATTATATTTGTCACCCTCAAATTTGTAAAATAATCAAATTATATATTTTTGTCTCATTCAAAATTTAAAACTTATTACATTTATAATAAACTTTTCTTATTAATTATTATCTCAAAATAATATGGGGCATGAAATTTTTTTTTGCCACTTTCTATAAATCTTCTGGCCTCACCCTGTGTATGAATATATAAATTAGGATTTTCAAAGTAGACGTTGTAGTTGGTTTATTAACGTTTCATCTTGAGATACTTTTAAGTTTTGACCATGAAATATTAAAATAAACCAATTGCAAATGTATTGTGAGAATGAAAGCATAAAAATAGTGCTTTTTTTTTTTTATCAAAACTACATGATAATTAGGGAAGGTACATTATAGTTCGGGGGAGGGAAGTCACAATGTGTTGGGTTGAGAAAAACGTCGTGTAGAGGAGGAAAAATAGATTGGGCCATAGCCTAAGATCTAAGAGAAAGCCCATAAAAGGCCCCGAAACATCAAGTGAATGACCCTAGCCATAGGTTGAACCATGGTCTGAGGGCGAGACTCAACGCCTCCATGACTAAGGCTACCACGATGGTCGAGGTTCATATCCTCCATGACCGAAGTCCACCACCTCCATGTTGAGACCACCATGATAGTCGATGTCCATATTTTTCATGGACTGAGATTGAGGCATCTACTATTCATCTTACGTCACCATGACCAAGGGGTTATACCACACCACAGGTCCAATCCTCGGGCATGGGATCTTAACCCTTAACGCTAACGGAGTCCGGCACCACATCGATGGCCGAGGCTCATCTACATCCATTAGGGCAGCTGCTCATGGGAAATAATCTTTATATGAAAACGTCAGTTAAGGTAATTCCCCCAAGAAAAGCCTTAGTTGCCTTAAAGATGATAGTGAGTCACTTCATCAGAAAGGAAACTCCATCATCATGGATATTTTCCATAAATACCTCTCATTTGTTAATTAATAATAATGGAGAAGACACAATGAATGTGGATGAAATCTCATTCGATCTCTAGATATAGATTATGCTTTCCACTCATTTACGGTAAGCAATTTCTCATCACAACTATTATTATAAAACACTATGTTGACTTGATCGTTAGAATGTAGTAGGTGGAGCACCATCCAAGTGTCACACCTACTACTTTCACAATCATTCTTCATTTTATAGATCCTTAGACAAACCACCAAGCAATGTGTGGCGATCATTTGCACAGTAGATGTAAGTAGATTTTTTGCATCTATAGTTTCGCGTTGTAAATGGAAAGCATAGATCTTCCCATCTATCTAAATTGATCACACCAAAAGTACTCAACAACATGACTATTGTCGCGTTATAGTGGAATCGAGTCATGAATCTTATCGAAGAAGAAGAAAGAATAAAAAGAAGACGTGTCGATCGACGAGAAGCAGCTATTATCATCGGCTGCCATACATGTCGCTGTTTTCGTCAAAAACATTTCCATGGCTATCGCTCTTAGCAAACATTGAATCGCCGTCATATGTTGCCACCACCATAAGGGTAGATTGATCGAACTGATTACAAATGATTGAATTGAATTGACCATTCTTGTTAGGCTTGGTTTGGTTCTTTCAAGATCTGCTTTGAAGACTTCAAGATTGGTATTCAAGATTGATCTTCAAAATTGATTTTAAAGTCTTCAAGATTGATTTTCAAGTCTTCAAGACCAATCTTGAAGACTTTAAGATGGATCTTCAAGAGTGATCTTCAAGAATTGGTCTTGAGGTCTTGAAAATTGATCTTGAAGGGTTTTCAAGATTGGTTTTGAAGAATTCAAGGAAAAACTGAAAGTAGTTTGTTTTGGCGGATTTTTCCTAAAACATGAAATGATTACAACATTATGTTTGGGTTTGATACTATAATTTTTTATTATTTGTTGTTTGATAATTATGTAAGGTTAATATAGTAATTGTGCCTTAAAATTTAAAGATGGATTTATTTTAGGCATTAATTAGCCTATGTGTGTACATGGGCAAAAACCCCTTCTTCTACACACATCTCCTTATCTATGGTAGATTGATCATATTGATTTCACCCGACCGAATCGAATTGATCATCATGGCTAGGTTTGGTCTGGCTTGGTTCTTTTATTGAAATTGGTGCGATTTGATTGATAGAATTATAGAACCTATTAAAACACTTTCGAGTACAAATTTTAGGTAATAACGAACTAAACTCAATTGTGCACATCCCTAGTTACGGTAGTTAAAAATCACATTCATTCTAAAACTGTGTGGCAAGGGTCCATTGAGAAGATTTCAATGAGTAGACTAGTTGGAGTAGTACAACAATAGCTTGATGTAATATGGTTTAAAAAGTTCGTTCACAAATCCTTGTAAAAGAAGGGAATGTTATTGTTGGTCTTGAAGTCTTTAAAAATGGTTTTGAAGACTTTTTAAGATTGGATTTGAAGAATTCCAAGAGAAATAGAAAATAGTTTTGTCAGATTTTTTTAAATCATGAAATGATTACAACATTCTATTGTGATTTGTTACAGTAATTTTTTACTATTTGTTGTTAGTTAATTGGGCAAGGTTAATATAGTAATTGTTCCTTCAAATTTAAAGATGGATTTTTTTAGGCATTTGATTAGCCTATGTGTACATATCGTCCCTTCTTCAACCCACATTTCTTTATCTAGGCAGGTTGGTCGAATCGATTTCAACCGACCGAACCAAACTGATCCTTCTAGCTAGGTTTCGTTTGGTTCGGGTTATTTTATTTTAATTGGTTTGATTTGATTCAGAGTATTATAGAACCGATCAAATCACATTCAATTACAAATTTTACGTAATAACTTACCAAATTGAACTGTGAACATCCCTAATTATAATAGTTAAAAATCACATCCACTCTAAAATTGTGTGGTAGTGGTTGAGTGAGAAGGTTGTGGTGAGTAGTCTAGTTTGAATAGTACAACAGTAGCCTGATGTAATATAGTTTAAGAGTCCATTCGCGAATCCTTGTAAAAGAAAGAAATGCTAGTATTTATAATAACAGCTAAAACTCCATGTAATTAATTTTTTGATCAGTTATATATTTTAATTAAATGTAGGTGCTTCAATTAAATATACTAAGATAGCCAAAAGGTCTCACACGAATTTAATCACATAGATGCACTTTAGTGAGCGTGGCATCCATGAAGGCATGGGGTGCCTTCACAAAACTCCTAACGGAAGTGCTTTTACTAGACCGCATCTTCCCGAGGCACCCTGATAGGGACGCCTCTATAAAGTACCGTGATGAAGATGCTTCCGTGAGGGGCCTTGAAGAGGGTGCCTCATGCAGCGCCCTGATGAGGGCCCCTCCACTAGGCACCTTGATGAAGGCGCCCTCGATGAGGGTGCTTTGTGTAAGTGCCCTAACGAGGACGCCTCCACAAGCCCCGGATGAGGACGCCTTCATGAGTCGCCTTGACGAGGGTGCGGTCCATTTCAATAACTTAAATGATGATGGTTGGTCATGAAAGTATTTTTATGGGAGATACTTATGTTGGGGTCACATTCGATGGATCAACATAGTGATAGTCAAATTTCATATATATTTGACCCTTATGTAAGTTCAATGTGCAGTCATTGGACTTCCACACATTCTTCAAGCCCTTTGACGAGATAAAATGTAATAAGGAAAACTGTTACTTAAAAAATTACGTTTGACAAAGCTGCTCCATGTTATTTCACCCTTCTTTTTTTCTTAAACTTCGTTGAATATCACGTAGCCCCCAATTGTAATTACCGAAATATGGTATTTCATTTGTAATTAAATTTCATTTGTAATTAACAAGATATAGTAGCCCCCAATTTTAATAATAATTTTGCACTTCGTAGCTTCCAAAAATACAAGGATTATTAAGTATGTGAGACTAGGTGTATTCAATGATCGGTCTAGTCAAATTTTTAGAGAAAAATTAGACTAGACCAAGAATTACGATTCAGCATCCATAACTATTATGCTTCACGAACCATGACCTTCTGTAGAACATCACTACATCACTCAAGATCTCTAAGTATTTCATCATTTATTCACGCACTAATAAAAGAACCAATAAATGAACCTAGGAAACTTTCCCTTTATCATAATCCTCCATAAAAGGAAACTAATTAAGTTAAGACACTTCCCACTTTTTCATAATCTTTCATAAAAAGGAAACTAATGAATTTAGGACACTTTCCTTTGTTCATAATCTTTCGTCAAAAGGAAACTTTCCTTTGTTCATAGTCATCGTAAAAGGGAAAGTAACTGATTAAAGAAGCTTTCCTCTTTTCCTAATCCCTCTTCATAGTTTAAATTTCAGACATAGTGATGATATTTTCACCGAATAGATCAGTGAAAACTAATCATTCATGTCTCCCTCGTAAATAGTAAGTCGACTCATCTAAATGACATGTCAAAATGTACACATGACATTTAAAGACAAGTCCATGTGGCACTTAGGTGGCATGATAACACTGATGTATAGTTATAGTTAACGTGTTTGTAAGGGACGCCCTTAGATCTATAAATGAGGCGAACCCATTAATGAATTATGTGTTAAATATTATAACCTGCCTTAGAGCTTAGTGACAAAGGGTCGGAGGATATTCCTTGCTTGGGAATAATCTAGGGTTGTGGTATGATATGATTAGGACAATGTTACGCTATACCAAGATAGGAAAACCTCCTTGAAAGGTATTGTCTCCTTAGGCATCTTGGAAGTGCCCCCTTCTAGTATGGGTCAATAAAACCGCCTAGGGAAGCCCGAGGACGACTGTTCATTGAGCCACTCCAGAGGGAACCTTGGGGGCGGCTCCACCTTATTCCACCTCGGGGGAACCCTAGGGGCGGCCCCCATGCCACATTGGGGGAACCGCGGGGGAGGCTCCCCCTTTGTGCAGTATAATTCTAATGTATGTGAGTTTATTATCCAGCTACTTGATGTCGTAAAGGCACGACTAGTTGTGCGCATGAAAAGTGCTCATGTGTTATGAATGCTACGCCACTTTAAGAGTGTAATCACGTTTTAGGCGTGATCACTTTTTAAGCATGATCATGTTTAAGGCATGATCACATGATTTCCATGCCTTTGCAAAGGACGGGTCTGTGGTCCCCACTTGACCCCATCTATATAAAGGGTTTTTTTGTGACATTATAGGGATCACCAATTCCACACTTCCCGAAGCAAAACATTAGAGAATATCCCTCTTTTGGAGTTCTCACCAACCTTAGAGTAGTAAAGGCATTTATCACCTTCCGGTGGTCGTCCTAGGGTGCTTGCATTCACCCTTCCGGTCACACATCTCCCACGTTCTCAGGCTTACTTCTCATAGACTAGGTCACTCAAATCACACATCATCCGAAAACCCCTAAGCACCCTCCTTTTCATAAAATTTTACTCCTTGACAAAATGTTATTATCATCACTGAAACAAGCTCATGTGTCTAAAATTGATTGTGTTGTAGTCTGAGTTAAGTCTGTCATCAATTATAGCTTCAACTATAACTAATATCACTATTACATTATGCCATTTTAAGTTTGGTCATCGTGTCACCTCTACATTAAGGAATTTGCGACACAAAGACATCTATGCATGAAGGCGTTGTGCGCCTAGGCGCCCCGATCTCATGCACGTCAAGGTATCGGGCATCGGGCTTAGACGACCTGGCCTCCTAGACAGTAAGGTGCTTGGGCACCTGAGCTCATGGGTGTCAAGGCGCCTGGGTGCCCTGAGCTTTTGGCCGCCAAGGCACTTACGCCCATTGGCAACCTTGTCGAGCCTAGTACTTGGACGCCCTTGTAACACTTGAACACCTTCATGCCCGAGTACTTCCATACGCACCTATATATTAATTTTCATTAAATCATAACATTTTAAGTGTTAACAAACCTTGTTAATTAACTTTTTTGAATTCCATGATACAGGTTCTTCAAGCATCAATCAGAATTGCCATTTACCTCACTATACCCAAGTCATCAAGGCGCATTTTCAGTAATAATTTTTTGGTTGCGCTTTTCATGATTGAATAAATAAATTTATGACATGCATAATACATTGACTTCTTCTTTTTTAATCTATATTACTATTATTTTTAAAATTCCTCTCCAATAAAAGTAGTTGTTCTAAAATGACGAGCTCTTCTTGACAATAAGGCTAGATTAGTTCCTCCTCAAGTTGAAAAACCATGTGCTAGTTGTGATCTATCTCGTATGGTTAATACTTAAGAAAATACAATTGGTATAGGCATAGATTCTTAGAAAGCCTTCCTACTCGATAAAGAAGTTGAAGCTGATAAAGGAAATTTTGTTAATCCAAAAAGTAATCTAGCAATGAGTAATGCTCGCGGTGATTTTGCTATTTTGCCTTTTTGTAAGGCAGGTCACGCACTACAATAAAAAAAGGCTACGATAGCAACTAAAAAATGTTATCATAAGATTTTGATAGCATTTTTAAAAATGCGATATATACCAATGTTATTAAAAAGTCTACTACCTAGGATAGTGGTTTTTAAAAGCTATAAAAAAGCCTTTGATAGCGTTTAAAACTGCTATCAAAAGCTTTTTATAATATTTTATAAATGTTGTAGTAGGTCTTTCATAGAATTTTATAAATATTATCGTACGTCTTTCATTGCCTTTTATAAATACTATCGTAGGACTTTCATAGTCTTTTATAAATGCTATCGTATGTCTTTCATAGAATTTTTCATTACTTATTGTTTTAATATGTTATTAAATATTTTTTATTACTTATACTTACAATTGTACAAATATAAAAAATAAATAACTTCTAAAAAAATATCATCATATAACAAAATCACATATCATTTTATTTAATTAGTCAAAATTGTTACGTACTAATTGTCTACGAGAAATCACATCTCAAAATGATAATTACATATTAATTTTTACATAGAGCAAGTAAAAGTAATTTATCCAAAACAAAATTTAGTATAAGTTCACATCTAAAAAAATTCTATAACACATCGCTTAAGTATTATGGATCTAGAGTCATTGGCCATAAGAAGAGAGGAGTTGGAGGTCCTTTAGGTACTGAAGGTGGAGGTACCTTAGGAGGTCCGCTTGGTGGTTTTCCTTAGTGAGGAGGTGGTGGCGCAAGTAACTGTCTTGGTGATGCTTCAAGAACCATTGTGTTGTTGGCTATAAGAGCATCTTGTGGCTTGCTTGCTGGAACTTCTAGAACTTTCTCTTGCTGGAACTTTCTGAAACTTTCTCGTTGTTGCAACTGTCATTTCAGACAACAAACAACAATAAGAAGTTGCCTTGAAAATTTAGAACAAGTTAAAGGAAAAAATGATTTTTTAAATTAGAAAACCCAAAAACAAGAAATATCGAGAAAATAAACAAAAAAAGTTTTACGTTTCACACATCATCCCCGAAACTAGAGAAATTAGTCTATGGATGTTAGTCTCAAGATAGACATAATAAATTTTTCCATACATAATTGTCAACTAAACGCCACTCAGATCTTTTTTCCATTTATTTTCCTTTTCCTTCTCTTTTTTTCTTTTTTCATTTTTTTCCCTTTCTGTTATTTTCTTCTCTCTTTTTACCTTAATTTTTTTCCTTTTTCACAATAATCAACCTATCCAGATGGGAGATCTACTGCTTATAAGTTGCAGTTAAATTAGGGGAATGAGGATGTACATACAGTTACCCCTGTGATGTTTTTAAAGGTAAGGCATCATTAGAGATAGAGCAAATGATAGAGTCTGACATAATTAGGTAGTGTGAGCAGTTCCTAAAAGAAGAAATATTGGAAAGGACAGACTTTAACCAATATGCTAGATATTATACCAACTACAATAGTTGCTTATTAAACTCAACTAGATTTTCACTATGTTGTATTAATTCCATATTTGATTTCAACTTTAAATTTTCTTTGGCAACAGATGAATGAACTAAGCAGTCTCTCAAATTTAAGTCTGAATGAGATAGAAAAAGATTAGCTTCAAAACATTTCTCCACAGCCTACATGATTTACAAAAATATGATTAACAACCAACCAACAATTTACAAAGATTTTTCTACCTTAAGTACTCTACAATAAGGTCATCCAGCTCAAATTCCAATTCAATTCCTAATTAAAATAAAATGTCTAAGAACTCTCTAAATAAGAAATTGTAAAAAAATTAGTCAATTAAAACATGTTAGCAGCTAAACAAACATGTCAAACTATATAATCCTTGACCAACTGACAATGTCAAACAAACATTTTAACTAATATCATATCATTATATTAGGATAATTTTCTCTCTCTCTCTCTCTCCCTTCACTAGAAAAACAAAAAAATCATATACACATAAGGATAATCTTCTACTTGCCTAAATAGATGACTTACATACTCCATCACCTTAAAAGGGGTATAGCCAAAAAATCATTCCAAGATCCACAAAGAAGTATTCAATAGAGACCTGCCAAAGGCATATATTATAAAACATGATAATCAGTAATCACTAATATAGATAAAGCAAACATCACAATGCTTCTAATAAAGCTGTTAAGAAGAAAGTAAGAAATTTTGGAAAAAGTTGCAGCATCAGTGTGCTTCGGAAGTAGGAAAATAGATAATAGATATAACACTGGAAGCAGAAAAAGGCAGAAGAAAATATTTAGAACTATTGAGAATTTAAGGTGAAAACATAAAAATTTATGATGCAGGTTTTGAAAGACATTGTACATATAAGCCAACCTTGTTATCCCAATTAACATGTATATGCTTGACAATTTTGAATACTCTAACCAAATACACTTTGGTGAATATAGTTTAACACAGAGTCATAAAGGTAAGCTCAATATATAAAACATATAATATAGAGGAAAAGTTAATGAAGTAGAGCCTAATATATACTAAACATCTATAAAGAAGGGGCCACTGAGATTAAAAGTCATCCAGTTCGAGAGAGATAGAATATCATGTTTGCATCCAGAGAAAAAGAAAATCCAAACTCTAAACTTCAAATTGAAGAAAAATAGGTTCAACTGAAAAAAAACATATTAAAAGATTATAAAAAGAGGAAAAGGAAACTCATAAAACACTATTTCATTATATACTCGCTGTTGCATTATTTGTATGCATCCTTGATATAAAAATTTAGAGCAATCCTACCTAATCCAGTAGAACGTACCTAATTGACACATGAACTTTAGTCTTAGATTCTTACTATATAAAGAAACAAGACAGAGTTTTGTAATATTCATCAAATGTTGTTGCCAAACCATGTGGCAAAATGTGGTGGACCATCTACTGAAGAAAAGATGTAGATGGCCTCATAGAAAATTGATGAGCCTTCAGACATTAATCAAGATGTGTATGTATATTTTTCTCTTTCTCATACCTTTGTTGATATTCTAAAAAACATTTTATTTGGGCATGGCTAACCGTCTAAGGCTAATACAAAAGAATTGTTCAATAATTTAGGATGACTAATGTCATTTTGCAAGGTTGTTTGTTTTCCCCGATAGCTTCTTTAAGTTATTACTAAATGCTTTCGTATTCTGGTGAACCACCATGGCCGAACTTTCATGAAGTGGCTGAGAGCTTCCCATGATCTGTGAATGAAAGTAAATCAACACATAAGGCAAACAAAGTCAATGCATGCGTAATGGACAGCTAGTGCAAAAATCACTCCACGCGTAATAGCTGCTAAAATTGCTCTGACTTAATAATAGCCAATCAAATTTATTGTGCCAACATTAAGTTAAATTTAAATACCCAATAAAAACTTTTCTGAAACATGCTTGCTAATGGTTTAGTTGACTCGATGAAGAATTCAAAGTGCAAGAGGGTAAATTTTTGTGGTTGGGTATGTTATTTTCTTAAAGACATTCCTCCTGAATCAGCTAAAGGAACCCAAGTCCTTGGTCCAACTTTTTGCAATCCAACAGTAGAATTAGCTACGTTTATTGCATTTTGGCCAAATCGTTGTAGGGTAAATCGATTACCCTTTCGGGTAAGGACATTAGATTATGATATTTGTTGCCATGAATAAAATAGAACAAATATTGGAGGTTATTGTTGAGATAACCGTCACGTGTCATTCGGTGATTCATTCAGGGGTCTGTAAAAAATTAAGAACGATCATGAAAATAATAGGCAGGGCACCGGAGGGTGCCCCACCCACTACACTCTTACGGTCAAGTCAGTAAAGTGTTATAATATATTAGCAGTATGGAGAATTACTTATCATTTAAATGAAGATCATCATATATTTATAATGATTTGTATCAGTCAAACGTTCCGGTTCAGTGTATCTTTCTCTTTATTCTGATAAGGAATAAAGATATTTATGGAGAATATTTCTCGAATCAGGATATTTTGGTTATCATATTATCCTCTTTAACAACCCTTGAGATTAATTCAAAAAACTCTTGAGATTGCCTTTGTGGAGGTGTTTGTACATATCATATCTTTGTATGACTGATGATCATATTTTTGTTGTGTCGGGGAAATGATCTCAGCAATCTCGAGTAGTCGCGATTTCTAGGTATGAGAGGAACTCAATCATCCATGTGAT
This sequence comes from Datisca glomerata, assembly GCA_003255025.1. Lineage (NCBI taxonomy): Eukaryota > Viridiplantae > Streptophyta > Magnoliopsida > Cucurbitales > Datiscaceae > Datisca > Datisca glomerata. The sequence continues at coordinate 382,239 of QANY01002751.1, forward strand.
CTCAGCAGTGTAAGCATAAGTGAAGTCATGCCCATCACCCTGGTCGTGGCCTCAGACGTGGGGGGGGGGGGGGGGGNGGGGGGGGGGGGGGGGGGGGGGGGGGCTCGGTCATCATGGTGACCTCAGTTAAGGAGGAGTCATCGGTTTTGACTTAATGCGGACCCTCCCATAGAATGGGAGTATTGGACTTTGCTCAGAAATATATTGAGTTGGCCTTAATCCAGGTGATTTTTCTCCCCTATAGTTATCATCCATCCACGATGATTATCAATTATGTTAGAAAATAGAATGACTTTAGGCCACATCAATTGGGTTATGTCTGGTGTAATACACATCATGTTACACACCAACTCGTTATGATCAAGGTGTATAAAAAATAAAAGAGAAACCAGACTCGTGATTTTCTGCATCATTAACACTTCAAAATTGGGAAGTGGGTAATAATAGGATGATAAAATCTTTTGGTGTTAGGAAAATCATGGCAGCCTATTATATGCCAACGTAACAAAAAACTAATGAGAGTTATGGCAAAAGACTACTCAAGTATGGATAGAATTCTTGACAAAAGATCTTGTATATCTTCCTTTAGAAGATGTTTACCAAGATGACACGACACTTCATTTCATAACACTATTTTTACTTATAAGAATTTACAACAATCTGTATTCTGACATGTTATCTTTTTCCCTTTCAGGGCGGTGCTGTAATGATATGAGGTTCAAAAATTCATATGATAAAAGGTGTACCACAGAAATCCATATGATCCATATATTGTTGCCCATCAAACCGTGTAAGCTTTCTTGATGTTCTCTTAAGCTATGTAGAGAAAGGATGACTTATACGAATCCACTAAAGACCAGCCCTAAGAACCCTTGAATTAATGAGCTACACGCAATTCGAAAGTTAGGAATAAATTGATGTTGATCAAATTAGAACTCTAAGGAAAATTAAGTACTTGAAACTCTAATCTTGAGACACTACAAGGTTGATCACTCTCTTGATAAGTTGAAATTCTGTATTCTATCAAGAACACAAAAAAACAAAGAAAAATCTCACTGAATAATATTACTAATAAAAAAGTGACATTTTTTATATCATGCCAGTCTTTATATATGAAACCTTAAAACAAAATAAACCTAGAAAATAAAATAAAATAAAAACAAACATAAATCCTATGTGAGCCCAAAGTCCAAGACCCAACAAAATAACTTAAAATAAAATAAAACCCTATTTAAGCCCAAACCCATAAAATGCGAATAGAGTATCATTGGTGGTGCTTTGAAACCTTCTAGAACAGCCTCTTTGTCATACACTTCCATAATTTCGCCTTGTAAAGCCTATTTCATCCTCTTTGTTCTAGCTCAAGTCAATGGACCGTCAATTCTTTATAATGGATCTTGCTAGTATTTTGAAAGAGCACATCGATCTTCATCATCCCCTCCCTCTTCGAAAGTATTCGTCCTCAAATCACCTACATCAAACAAAGATAATTAGCCACATTAAAAGTTGCACTAACATAACCATAGTTTATTGGCAAATTTAACTTGTAAGCGTTATCATTGATTCGTTCCAAGACGTGGAAAGATACATCTCCTCTAGGCTGCTATTTTGATTTCATTTGTGTAGGAAACCTCTCCTTATACATGTGCACCCAAACCCAATCTCCAGGTTAAAAATAACATGTAAACGCCCATTATTTTCTTTCTTAGCATATTGCTCATTCTTCCTCTCAATGTTAGCTTGAACCTTGACATGTAAATCTTTCACAAAATCTGTCATTTTCTTACCATCAAGATTAGCATGCTCATTAGTAGGCAAAGGTAAAATATCCACTGAAGTTGAAGGATTAAAACCATAAACAATTTCAAAAGATGAAAATGAAGTAGTAGAATGAATATATCTGTTATATGCAAACTCAATGTGTGGCAAACACTTTTCCCATTATTTTAAGTTCTTTTGTATGATAGCACACAACAAAGTAGTGAGTGGCATATTAACTACTTTAGTTTGTCCATCCGTTTGAGGATGTGCAACAATGGAAAACAAGAGTTTAGTTCTTAATTTACTCCATAAAGTACGCCAAAAATGACTTACGAACTTTACATCTCTATCACTAACAATTGTCTTAGGCAAACCATTCAATCGAACAACTTCTTTAAAGAACAAGTCATCAATATATGTTGCATCATTGGTTTTAGAACATGCAATGAAATGAGCCCTTTTACTAAACCTATCAACAACAATAAATATATTATCCTTACCACTTTGAGACCTTGGCAATTCTGAAACAAAATCCATAGAAATATCAATCCAATGTTGGTTAGGCACGGGTAAAGGGGTGTATAAGTCATGTGGTTTAACTTTAGATTTTGCTTGCCTACATGTAATGCACTTATCACAAACATATTGCACATCATGCTTCATGTTAGGCCAATAAAAATACTCATGTAGAATATCTAAAGTCTTAAGCACACCAAGATGCCCCGCATCAAACCACCTCTATGAGTTTCCCTAACAAGCAACTCACGAACAGAACAAATAGGCACACTTAATTTATCTTTCCTGAATTGAAATCCTTCACGCATATAAAAATCACACGCACACTTATCACATGCATTCCATGCTTGGCTCAAATTAGGATCAGTAGCGTATAAATCCTTAAATAATTCAAAACGAAGTAATTTAGTTTTCAAAGAAGTAATGCATACCTCCTAGACAATGCATCAGCCATAATATTTTCCTTTCCATGTTTGTATTTTATTACGTAAGGAAACGTTAATATGAACTCCAGCCACTTAACGTGTTTTTTGTTACGCTTACCTTGGGATTTCAAGAACTTCAAGCTCTCACGATTGGAATGAATGATGAATTCCCTCGGCCATAAGTAATGTTGCCACGTTTGAAGAGCCCTCACCAATGCATAAAGCTCATTGTCATAAGTAGGATAATTGAAAGCCACCCCATTTAGCTTTTCACTAAAATAAGCAACCCCTATTCCAATTCCAGATGCATCACATTCTATCTCAAAAGTTTTATCAAGGTTCGGCAAACACATCAAAGGTGCATTAGTCAACTTATTTTTCAAACTCTCGAATGCCCGATCATGCACATCATTCCACTTAAAAATAACATTCTTTTTAACAAGTTCATTCAAAGGTGCAACAATAGAACTAAAATCTTTAAGAAACCTTCGATAAAAACTTGCTAGCCCATGAAAAAAATATCTTACCTCGTTCGCATTCTTAGGTGTATGCCATTCCCTTATTGCCCTTAACTTTTCTTCGTCAACACTAATACCTTGCGAACTAATAACCAATCTAAGAAACACAACAGTTTCCATGCAAAAAAATGAGCACTTTGTAAGATTAGCATATTGTTGCGCTCTCAAACACTCTAAAAACCTCATATAAGTATTTCACATGTTCATCAAGATTTTTGTTATTAAATAAAATATCATCAAAGTAAACTACCACAAATTTTCCTATGAAAGCACGTAAAATATGATTTATTAACCACATGAATGTACTAGGTGCATTAGTTAAACCAAAAGGCATTACTAACCACTCATACAATCCATACTTAGTTTTAAATGTTGTTTTCCATTCATCTCCATCTTGCATGTGAATTTGATAATATCCATTCTTTAAATCAATTTTAGAAAACAAACAAGAGTCATATAATTCATCAAGCATATCATTTAATCTAGGGATTGGATGTCTATACTTTATCGTTATCTTGTTAATTGTTGGATAATCCATGCACATACGCCATATTCCATCTTTCTTTGGGACTAAGATGACAGGAACCGAACATGGACTAAGACTCTCCCTCACGAAGCCCTTTTGAACCAACTCATCCACTTGCCTTTGTATCTCTTTGGTTTCCTCAGGATAAGCTCTATAAGCGGCTCGATTTGACAAGGTAGCACCGAGTATGAAATCTATTCGAGGCTCAATACCTCTTAAATGAGGTAATTCGTGGGGAATCTCCTTAGGAAATAAGTCCATGAACTCCTGCAATAAAGACAACACAACACTAGGCAAAGTGGGGTTAAGGGTCATTAGTAGAAAAATAAATATCCTTGTACATAAGTACAAGTAGTTGGTGCCTCGCAACCAAAACACTCTTAATCTCACTTTTTCCAGCAAATGCACTCTCTCTTGTCTTTCTCTCCTTTTTGTTCACTTTTTTGCTTTCTTTTTCTCTCGACCTCACTCTTTTCTTTAATTTTTTTCTCTCACTCACACACACACACACACACACACTCTCTCTCTCTCTCTTTTTATTTCCCTCTTGATCACAAATCTTTTTTTCTCCTTTTTACACTCATTTGCTATCCTAATCTGATCTTCACAAGCTTGTAAAGGTGTGAGAAGATTAATAGAAAAATTGGTTATTAAATGTGAAGGAATAATGATTTTTGTATCCATTATACGAAGTATTCCTATCAGATTACCATGGTCGCAAGGATGATATGACCAACATGTATCGGTGCCACATCACAAAGAACCATCATCCACATATTTTTCAATTGAAAACGAAACCAAAACTGTTTTGGTTACCTTCATTTCTCTATATTCATTCGGCCACTATAACTTGTAAGGCCTAGGATGCTTCAAGACATTCAATTTCTGTTTATCCACCAACAACGTACTAGCAACATTAGTACAACTTACATTATCAATAATCATAGTACATATCTTATCTCTGATTAAGCATCTAGTGTGGAAAATTTATTCTCGTTACTCCTCATCACCATCATCCTTAGGTCGTATGCTTAGTGCTTTCCTAACAACTAACAAATCACCTTTAATCGGTCCTTCAATTTCAACATCAGAACATTCCTCTAATGGTGGCATCTCATCCTTGCATGGACTATCACTTTCAATCTCACCATTCTCCATCACAATAATTACTCTTTTGTTTGGGCATTGAGAAACAGTATGTCCAAAGCCTTAGCACCTAAAACACTTAATATCTCGTGATTTAGAAGAAGATTTAATTTCAGTTTACCTTTAACAAGAATAATCGACTCCATTGGCTTGGCTTCTTCTCTTAATTTTGTGGAGCCTTTGTGATCTTTTCAATTCGGCTTCCATGAAGAATTAGAAGTCGAACCAGAGTGGAACCCCTTTGATTTGAGTTGCTTCTACACTTTAATGGCATTGTGTAGCAACTCCTCCATCTCTATACAATGATGCAAATCCACCGCATCGGCAATTTCTTTATTTAAGTCACCAACAAACCTCGCCATGGTAGCCTCTTGGTCTTCGCCAACATTTGCCCTTATCATGGCTATTTCCATATCCTTGTAATAATCCTCCACGTTCATAGACCCTTGAACCAGCCCTTGCAACTTTCTTTACAAATCTATGTAGTAGTGACTAGGAATAAATCTCTTGTGCATCACCACTTTCATGTCCTCCCAAGTGTGAAATGCCATCTCCCCATTCCTCTTCCTATTGAGCACCAATTGATCCCAACAAATACGCACATAATCAACGAACTCCATGGCTGCCAATTTGATTTTCTTCTCTTCCAAATAATTATGACAGTCAAACACATGTTCAACTTTTCTCTCCCACACTAAATACATCACCAGATCCTTCTTCCCTTGAAATGCAGGGATCGTCATTTTAATACTTCCAAGATTGTTATCCTATCTTTTAGATCCAGTTTTGTTTATGTCCTTCCCTTCAAAATTCTCCCATTGTGGCAATGCAATTGCAGCAATCTTTCTTGGTGCGACACTTCCCGCTATAGACAACTCATAAAAAGAATAGTCTCAGAGAAATGAGCCTTTGTCTCATCAAATTGCGCTCTTATGGCCTCTACCATAATATTCTTCCCACGCCACCACGACTTTAAACATTGATGCAGAGTAGAGGAAACGTAGTCATGATCATGAATCCACAGCTTCTAAGTAGTAAATGATGTAAAATATTAGCTTCTATTATGTGGAAACAAGTTGTCGTACGAATAAGGCCAATTTACAACTCAACCTTTACATGCCCCAGTTACCGAAGATAATCTAGTTATCATAATAGGTATATGTAGATATCGTATTTTATCCGGTCTAATACATGAAATATACATACTTTATATTTTGGCTCATATAATAATCCAAGACTATATGTATAATTTGAAAACTAATCCAATACTAAAATAAGAAAAGTGGTCCAAGGACTAAAAAAATAAAAATTGAAAAAAGGGACTAAAAAATAAAAATTGAAAAATAGACTAAAAGTAAAAAAAAGGAAGTCATTTTTAGAGTGAGAAAGAGAGGGGTTGGAGTGAGAAAGAGAGGTGATTTTAGAGAGAGGAAGAGGTTCTACACTTCTATTATCTTCATCTTCTTCCATTCTTTTTCTCAAGGTAGCTTAATTGTTTGGTACATTTGCTCATAATATATTTTGTTCATCTCTCTTCTTCATATGAATGTAGTTGATATCTTTTATATTTTTTTATACATAAGTGGATTGTTCATTCTTTATTATTTCCGCTCATTTAAATCTTAACATTTTAATTTCATGCTTTGATGATTTCTTTACAAGTTGGATATTGAGATGTCTTTGTCATCAACTCAATTAATGAGGATGATGATAAAGCTTTTGAGGGGTGAAAAAATTAACCAACTGTAAATCAACCCTTTTAATGGGTTGAAAGTGTATATTTGATGCAAAGATCCCCTATGATAATTTCTCACACATAACAATGCATAAAATAGAGAGTAAAACTTATATACAAGATTATGCAAATATCTAAGTTGTGAAATTTTCAATTTTTCTACAAGTCTTTTATTTTTAAAATATTATGTTCATCGTTTTGTGACATTTGTTTGAACTAATTATCATCAATGATCATCTCCTTTGCTATTTGATTAGCAATGACTAATGAAGGAAGGGAAAAAATGGTAATTAGTAGACTAAGTAGTAAAAAAAATAGACATATTTATGTTAAAAAAATATATTGTTTATTTTTCATCATTTTTTTCAANTATAATCTCAACATTTTATGTTTTCTATAATTTGACATCCTATAACTTATCTCTATTCTTTTACTTCCCTTATGTTGTAATTATAATGCGATTCTTGCATTATTCCCTTATCACCATAATTAATGTTTATGTATGTGTGGATTATAATTTTAATAATTAGATTTAGATTTTGTTACTTCTGTTATTTAATTTTCACTAAAACAAAGCCAACGATGGATTTTGAGATTTTTGGGATACCAAACTTCTCGAACTACTAAGGTGAGGAGTTATTCTTGGGATACCGAGAATAACTCTAATAATGCTTTGATTTAAAATGATATAAGAATACAAAAAAATAATTTTTTTTAATGGTCTTTGAACCACCCATTAAAAGTAAATTTTTTTTTTATTTCTATGATATAAAATGCATCAAATGGGACATTCAAAAATGAATCTCTTTAACCTTTGCCTTAAACTAAAAAAATTGGATATCATTTGATTAAATTTGGTAACCATTCTATAATGGGTGTTGTGGGGTGCTAATACCTTTCCCACACACAAACGACTCCCGAACCAACTTTGAGTTTTCGTAGACAAAAAATTTTCATCTTAAAATTGGGTGACCAATCACCCTAAAATGATTGGTGGCGACTCTAAATTTTTTTTTCCTTAAAAAATGAATTTTTTAATCGCCGCTCCGCGTCGCACACACGTTGTGACAGCTTGGCGACTCCGCTGGGGAACTTATTGGTCTAACTTTTTTTAGATCGATAGAGAGTCAAGCTACAAATTTATCACATTTTGTCCTTCTTGTATGGCTCTTTGTTTGTTTATTTGATTAATTGTTTTTGTTTTTCATGCTTATAATTTGTTTTTAGATGTATGTTTGTTTGCATAATTCCTAATATTCACACACATATACTAGCCCCATACTTGGGCTTTCCCTTTAGGATTAGCGAGAATGAGTAGTGGAATGCCTTCGTGGAATTGAGGTTCCCGTGCAGGCTCATGAAAATTCTCACTCAGGTCGACCCTTTCGGGATACCGTTTGGGGGCCCCTGTTACTCTATTCAGATAACAGTGTGGACAACCTGGGAGCCTATTAAGAGATTTTTAGAGCCCAACCACACATGGAATATGTTTTTAGATCCCACATCATGACCAACGTTAGATTTCTGCTGAAATCATGATTAATTTTATGCATGTATATATGTCTTATGTCACTTAAACATGTCTTCTCTTCATTGTTTTGCTTCTAACTTCATCTTTCTGTTTTGCTTCTAAATTCATCTTTCTGTTTTGCTTCTAACTTCATCTTTCTGTTTTGCATACATGCATCATGCTGTGTAATGGGATTGTAAAGAAGTATTCAATTCATTCATATTTTAGAGACCATGACTCCCACTTCGAGTGTGATAGAAGATCAAGTTACGGTAGCCCAATAGTTAGAGGAATAGCAGAAACATAAAGGAGATTGTCTGAAAAAGGAAGACGTTGTTCTTCTACCATCAATCACTAAGATAAAGTTCTCACACATTGACTTGGAGAGGTTGAAGAAGATATGAGAGGATTTTTCATCAGAGCAAAAAAGTTTGTTTGTCAGAAAATATGGTCACATAGCTTATCTATTATATATTGTAGTCAATGTTCCCGTCCTTGAAGCTTTAATGCATTTCTGGGACCCTCATTATAGATGTTTCACCTTCAGAATAATTGATCTCACTCCCACAATTGAAGAATATCAAGCACTACTGAATGTCCCGTTGCAAAATGCTGACAAAGTTTATAACTATGACAAAAAGCTCACGTTAAAGAGAGCTTTGTCTAAGCTCTTGGGTACTGTCCATGCGTCTGAAATTGAGAAAAGTTTGAAAATTAAAAGGGGAAATGAGTGTGTGCCGTTGAATTACCTCCTAGATCTCACCCAGAATTTCTTGAAGGAGGATAAAGGCATGACTCTTTATGCTCTGTGTATTTATGGTACCGTGTTATTTCCAAAGATCCAAGGTTATATGGATGATAAAGTGATAAAAATGTTCCTTCAAGTCGAACATGGTGTTAACCTTGTTATCTCAATTCTCGCTGAGACTATCCGTTCTTTGAATCACATCCGAGTGTCTGGAAAAAGAAAGTTCATCGGCTCCTCAACTCTTTTGTGTATTTGGATTATCAGCCATCTAAGATGTCCGCTAGATTTCAAGTGTCCTCAAGTTAAGTTCTCAAGTCCATGGATGAAAACGAGGATCCCTATTGCAGAATTTAGAATGGCCAAATGGAATCTGCAGTTTCCCAAAAAAAGGGCTTGACTCTCATATCTATCCAAGTTGAAAGATGAGGATGTTATTTGGAAATCTCATTGGATGCCGTTCACACCAATGATCTACAGATGTGGTGATTTTCAATGGGTTCCGCTCCCGGGACCATGGGGTTGTACTGGTTATGCTCCACTAATGGCATTCTGTCAATTATACATGAGACAGTTTGTCCCCACCACGCATGCATTGAAAGATATTGAGGTTAGTTACGATTCTCAAGAAATTGAACAAAAACTACAGCAGCTGATTGGAGCTTGGAAAATAACAAGAAAGATGCGATATGAAAAGAATCGCATGAACTGCACAAAGGAGTATGAAGGATGGCTTGAGAGTAGAAACAAAATAATTATTGCCTTACCAATTGAGGATGTACCATCAGCCAAATCACTGGAAGTTCATCAAAAGATTGCTAAAAAGGAGGAGCTAGATTAGTTATATGAGGAGCGTCAAAAAGTTCTAGCCCTTTTGGAAGAAAAGAGATGACTAGCAGTCGAGGTGAATTTGTCTGAGAAACACAGAATCGAAGTTGAAGAACGACTCAAAGAGTTAAGAAATAAGGTTGAGGATCAGGGGTATCTAAAGCGGAAAAACTCAGAGTTGGGAACTGACACTCGCCAATTGGGCTACAAAATTAGAAAGATGGCGGAAGACAATGAGAACTTGCGAGGGGTAATCTACGAGAAAGAGGATCAAATCGTGAAGTTAGAGAGGGAAAATAAACTGGTATGAGAAATTCTAGAAGAGGTGAAGGGAACTGTTGATAAGAAAAATGCTTACATCGTCGAGTTAGAATAGCAATATGACGCCTTACGACGAATCATTGATAATTTGCAAGTTGATTTAGAGAATCAGAAAGTTAAAAAGACTGAGTCAACAAATGATTCTGAAGAATTATTGAAAGTCATCGCAAGCCTGGAGCACCAAGTTAGAGCTTATCAGAACGTGGCAGAGAAGTTGGCAAGAAACAATGACGCTAATGTCAATATACTGAGATATGATTATCAGTTGCTATAACAAGAGTACAACTCGATTCGACAACGATCTGGGCAGGCTGTGGAATGGCTTAAAGGCATGTCTGTGAGAGCGGACAATTTGGCAGAACAAGCTTCATTTTTGAAGAGAAATGTTTTACCCATCCATCCTAATAGGGAGAACTTGTCTAAATTTTTGGAGGAAGTCAACTGGAATTTTGGTCATTTTGGTCGTTTTGTATGAACTCTTGTTATGAAGTAATATAATTGACTTCTACATACTCAAATCTAGTGGATGGCTCTACTAACTGAATGAAATTGATTACTTTAGAACTTTCACTTTGCATAGTATCATTTCTCATGCATAAATTTACTCTCATTATTTCTTCTTTTTATTAGCAAAAATCTACATCTCATTGCTTTATTTTTATTTATTTTAAAGAAATTTTCCAAAGATAGCCCGACAACTTCGACATCCCTATCGAACTCGAGCTCAAGTTAGGGTCATGGACGAGCAAGAAAGAGAGCAATCACAAGAGGAAATGAAGGAAGAGATTAGGGAGATAAAAGAGCAAATGGCTAAAGTCCTCGAACTCCTCGCTGCAAGTAAGGGAAATGCCTGTTTTGAAAATCCGCAAGGGGCTCAATCATCACAAAATCAACTGCCAAACGATACTCCACTTTACTCTCCTGGGTTCACTCCAACCTATCAACGTCATCAGGTTGACCAGTTTCAGCAAGCTTCACCACCAATAAATTTCCAGCATCATCCATTTTCAAATGTCCAGGAAACAATGCAGACAGGGAAAATTGGATACAACCCATCCGCGATGGCATGTGGTCACAACCAAGCTTTCACTCCACAAGGCGAACTCATTAATGAGCCAATCATCATAACCGTTGTTGATGACCCAAAGATGCAGAAGCCTATTACCAAGCCAAGTGATGACCCACGATCGAAAGATAAATTGGACTTTCTGAAGGAGAGATTACGTGCTATTGAAGGATCTGATGTATACGGTACCATTGATGCCACCCAATTATGTTTGGTCCCTGATGTGAACATCCCACATAAATTCAAACTACCTAAGTTTGAAAAATATGATGGTAGTACATGCCCCAGAAGTCACCTTATGATGTACTGCAGAAAAAATGACTGCTTGTGCAAATGATGATAAGCTGCTGATTCATTTCTTTCAAGATAGCCTGATTGGGGCCGCATCTCGTTGGTATATCCAATTTGATAACCAACATATTCGGAGGTGGAAATATCTAGCAGATGCTTTTTTAAGACAATATAAGTACAATATAGACATAGTCCATGATCGTTTGGACTTACAAAGGATGGAGAAAAAACCTACAGAAGGCTTTAAAGAATATGCACAAAGGTGGAGGTAATTAGCTGCTCAGGTACACCCTCCATTGTCAGACAAGGAGATGGATGGAATGTTTATTAACACCTTGAGACCTCCATTCTATGACAGAATGATTGAAAAAGCTTCAAACAACTTCTCTGACATCATAGTGATCGGTGAAAGGATTGAGTATAGGATAAAGAATGGAATAATTTTAGAAATCATATCAGATACTTCGTCAGTAAAAAGGGGCCTCCATTGAAGCGAAAAGAAGTGGATGTGCAGATGATCAATTCCGGGTATGGGGAAAGACCCAAGTCTACGACATCATATGTGGCTAATATCTCACAAATTCCGTAAAATTATCACTCTCAACAATCAACATTTCAAAATAACTCAAGACCCGATTTCAGACCACCGGCTCATCAGTAAAATATTGGTCAGGTTGATCAGCCTCTGAGGGGAAATAGAAATAATCAACGTTTTATCCAATATGATCCAATCCCCATGTCATATACAGAACTCTTACCTCAATTGATACAGAATAATCAATTGGTGTCAATTCCTTATGAACCTCTACAACCATCATACCCAAGGTGGTATGATCCGACTTCTCGCTGTGAGTATCATGCTGGGGCAGTAGGACATTCGACTGAGAATTGCACGACATTAAGAGGTTGAGTACAGGCACTGATCAAGGATGGATGATTGAATTTCAAAAAGGCTAATGGGAATCCAGATATCAATTCCAACCCTCTACCAAATCATGGGAATCCTGCCGTGAATGCAATTGAGGAATATTTTTCATATGGAAAGAGGGACGTGGAAGATGTGAGCACGTCAATGGAAACACTTTTCCATCTTCTTTTTAGAGCAGGGTACACCTACCCAACATGCTCAGAGGATGAGGGCGTTTCTAGGAAGCCTATGCATGACTTCGATTGTTTGTTTCATAAGAAGGTGACGGGACATACAATTGAGGAGTGTGCTGATTTTAAAAAGGAAGTGCAAAAGTTGTTGGATGCAAAGATACTTACAATAAGACATTAAGGAGAAAGGGAATACCAAGAAGATGACTCGTTAGTCCTCATGATAACTAAAGAATCATCTGAAATTAATGTTGAAATGTCATCCTATATCCCAAAACCTCTCACAATACATTACGAGGAAAAGTCAACTCACACCACTACATCTTATGCTCCAATGCCTATCACCATTCAAATAGTGGGTGCGTTCACTTACAAAGATTCAAGAGCAGTACCATGGACGTACGGATATGAGGTTATTACAAGCAGTAACAAAAAAACTCAAGAGCTAAATCTGTCTGACCTCGATCTCCCCATAACTAATATTTCAGGAGTAGATGAGATGACGAGGAGTGGCAGATGCTACACGCCAGAAGTTTTGAAAACGGATAAAAGCGATGTGTTTGAAAGGCAAAGGAAAATGAAGGCCAAAGAAGGCGACAATGGTCATGAATTCCAAGGAGAAATGCATGGCGGCCAAGTTATAGACCCAGATATAATAAGAGGTACGGAGAAAGAAAGAGCAGTGTCTGAAGAAGAAGTATGTGAATTTTTTAAGGCCATCAAGCAGAGCGAGTATAAGGTGATTGAACAACTTAATCGCTTACTTGCTCGCATATCTTTACTGTCATTCTTTCTGAATTCTGAACCACATTGCCAAGCATTATTGAAGGTTTTGAATCAAGCATATGTCTGTCATGACATTACGGTGGAGAAGTTGAGTGGAATTGTCAGAAATATTACCGCACCGAATTTTATCACTTTCACAGATGATGAAATCCCGACCGATGGTACTGGGCACACCAGAGCTTTACATATATCCGTAAAATGTAGGGATTATATTGTTGAAAAAGTATTGAATGATAACGGCTCATCTCTAAATGTAATGTCAAGATCCACACTAGCAAAGCTCCCAGTGGACGCAACACATATACGGTCGAGCATGATGATAGTAAGAGCATTCGACGGTACCCGAAGAGAAGTAATCGGAGACATAGAGATACATATTCGAATCGGACCATGCATATTCAATATTGTTTTCCAAGTGATGGACATAAATCCAGCGTACAGTTTCCTTTTGGGTCGACCATGGATTCACTCTGCTAGGGCAGTACCTTCTTCCTTACATCAGAAGCTGAAATTCATAATGGATCATAAACTCATTTGTATATATGGGGAAGAAGATTTTTTGGTATCCAAGCCAGCCACCATGCCATATGTCGAGGCGGCAGAGGAAGCATTAGAGTGCTTATTTCGATCATTTGAGATTGCGAACACCACGTTTGTTGCGAGTGGGAAACCCTCTCCAACGCCAAACCTATCAAAATCATCTAAGATGGTTGCAAGGTTAATGATCAAAGGGGGATACCAGCCAGGTAAGGGACTCGGGAGTGAGCATCAAGGCATAAATAAGTTAATTGACTGGGACAAGAATGAGCAAAGGTTTGGACTTGGATATAGACCGACCAAGGCTGATAGAGGGAGAGTGGAAGCTCAAAAGAAAGAAAAGAGGATTGCTAGGCTTGAAAATAGGGAATTCGATGTGGAAATGGCAATCATACCCCATATTCCTTTAGAAGTGGGGGAATTTCATTCGAAGAACCGGTTATAGTAGAGCAGTACAACCTTGAAGATGATTTCGTCGACCTTTCAATATCCGTAATCCTGGGAAAATCATCAAGTTCAAGTATAGAGGACTTGGTTCTCGATACGATTCAGATCGTGAACTTAACAATTGGGATGTCACAGAGCAACCAATGCTTCTCGAGAATTTTCAAGAGTAATGTGTTCATGCCAAAATTTTAATGATTATACCCAATGCCTTAGGAATTTCATTGTTATGGGCCTATGTTCTCGTCTATTTCATGTCATCTCTTTGAATGAAAATCTAAAAACTTGTTTCGTCTCCTTTTGCTGATGATAAATATAATTCCAGTTCTTTTTGTTCTTCCTTTTATGTCTACTTTTTCCATTTCTGAAATGTTGTCCATACTCATGCATTGTTTATTTATTTTTTTTCTTTTGCCTTCTTTTCATCCAATAATCCGATTCAGGTTCGAGAACGGTGATTTTGAAAATAAGAGCATAAGCAACAACTTTGACAATCACATTCTTAGCGTAGAGTCAGGTGAAAATGACGAGAATAATTTCAAACCATCTTCGGAAATGTTAAAAATTGTAGATTCAGATGAAAAAATAACTCAACCATATCAAGAGTTAACGGAGGTGATAAATTTTAGATTGGAGGGAGAGACGAAAGAAGTCCAAATCGGCACTTCTATGACAAGCCAAGGCTGCCGAGAATTAATTGACTTACTCAAAGAGTATATTGATGTCTTTGCATGGTCTTACCAAGATATGCCAGGTCTTGACACTGATATCGTGGTTCATCATTTGCCACTTATGCTCGAAAGTAAACCAGTGCGACAAAAGTTAAGGAAAATGAAATGAGACATGCTGGTACAGATCAAAGAAGAAGTTAAAAAGCAAGTAGATGCGGGTTTTCTAGAAGTAGCAAAATATCCTGAATGGGTTGCTAACATAGTCCCAGTGCTGAAGAAAAATGGGAAAGTAAGGGTGTGCGTCGATTATAGAGATTTAAATCGGGCAAGCCCCAAGGATAATTTTCCATTGCCCCATATCGATGTCTTAGTAGATAACACTGCAGGACATTCAACCTTCTCTTTCATGGATGGTTTTTCGGGGTATAACCAAATCAAAATGGCTCCTGAAGACCGTGAAAAGATGACTTTTATAACTTTGTGGGGTACATTTTGTTATAAGGTTATGCCATTTGGTCTAAAGAATGCAGGGGAAACTTACTAACGGGCAATGGTAACATTGTTTCATGATATGATGCATAAAGAAATCGAAGTGTACGTTGATAATATGATTGCCAAATCACGTCAAGGGGAAGATCATACGATCACTCTACGAAAACTATTTGGACGGTTGAGAAAGTTCCAGTTGAAGCTTAACCCGACAAAATGTACATTCGCAACGTCTTCAGGGAAACTACTTGGTTTCATCGTGAGTAAGGAAGAAATAAAAGTTGACCCTGATAAGGTTCGAGCCATCATTGATATGCCGCCACCTCAAACTCAAAAGGAAGTTAGAGGTTTCTTGGAGAGATTAAATTACATAGCCCGTTTCATCTCACAGCTAACTGCAACTTGTGAACCTATATTTAAACTTCTCCGTAAAAGTGATACAGAAGGATGGAATGATGATTGTCAAATTGCTTTTGAGAAGATCAAGCAATACTTGAAAAATTCACCCATACTTGTTCCTCCAACTCCAGGGCGTCCACTCATTTTTATCTTACAGTAACAGAAAATCCATGGGTTGCGTACTTGGTCAGCATGACGCTTCTGGAAGGAAAGAACAAGCAATATACTATTTAAGCAAAAGGGTCACAAATTATGAGGCTAATTATTCGATGTTGGAGAAAACGTGTTGTGCATTGACCTGGGTTACTCATCGGCTTAGACAATACATGTTATACCACACCGCTTGGTTAATTTCAAAGATGGACCCCTATCAAGTATATCTTTGAAAAGCAGTCACTTTCTGGATGGATTGCTAAATGGCAAATGTTACTCACAAAATATGATATTGTCTATGTCACGAGGAAGTCAATAAAAGGAAGCGTACTTGCTGATTATCTGACAGATCAACCAATGCAAGATTATGAGCCTATGAAGTTTGATTTCCCTTATGAGAGCGTTTCAGTCATATTCAAAAATGAAGAAGAATCTGCAGACCCAGAATTGTGGACAATGTTATTTGATGGTGCATCTAATGATGTAGGACATGGAATTGAGGCAATCCTCATATCACCTAAAGGAAATATTTTTCCATTCACGGCAAAACTATGCTTTGACTGTACAAATAATGTGGCAGAATATGAGGCATATTCCATGAGAATTCAATCAACTTGTGGTATGAAAATAAAGAAGCTTCGAGTGTACGGAGATTCGCTATTGCTGATACAACAACTAAACGGAGAATGGGAAGCTAGAGACTCTAAGCTAATACCTTATAAAAATATGTCACTAAGTTAAGTCGAACTGTTGAAGTGGTCTCATTTGACCATATACCCAGAGAGAATAATCAAATCGCAGATGCGCTGGCAACTCTAGCGTCCATATTTGCTGCAGACTTTAAGGAAGAAATTCAACCCATAAAAATTGAGAAGAGAGATTTTCTTGTTCACTGTATGAGCATTGAAGAAGAGTCAGACACAAGACATTGGTATTACGACATCAAAAAGTATATAAAGAATGGAGAATATCCATCCAAAGCTTCTGAGAATGATAAACGCACTACTAGAAGATTGTCCATGGGTTTCTTCTTGAATGGTGAAATACTCTACAAAAGAAACCATGATATGGTGCTCTTAAGATGTGTTGATGCAAGGGAAGCGAATCAAATCATAGAGGAAGTTCATGAAGGAATTTGTGGAGTTCATGCTAATGGATATATGATGGCCAAACAAATCTTGAGAGCAGAATATTATTGGTTAACTCTAGAATCTGACTGCATCAAGTACGCCAGGAAATGCCATAAATGTCAAATTTATGCGGATAAAAATTCACGTACCCGCATCCCCTTTACATGTAATGGTCGCGCCTTGGCCGTTCTCTATGTGGGGCATAGATGTCATTGGTCCCATCACACCTAAAGCCTCTAAAGGGCATCGTTTCATTTTAGTATCTATAGATTATTTTACCAAATGGGTGGAGGCAAGTTCTTATTTGAGTGTAACTAGAAGTGCGGTTGTTAAGTTTATTAAAAAGGAGATAATTTTTTGATATGGTCTACCTGGAAGGATCATCACAGATAATGGGACAAATTTAAATAACAAGATGATGAAAGAATTATGTGAGCAATTCAAAATTAAGCATCATAATTCATCTCTTTATCGTCCCAAAATGAACGGAGCAGTGGAAGCAGCCAATAAGAACATAAAAAGGATCATAGAGACGACGACGAAGGTTTATAAAGATTGGCATGAGATGCTTTCGTTTGCACTACATGGGTACCGCACATCAGTCTGAATATCAACTGAGGCAACACCATTCTCTTTGGTATATGGCATGGAAGCGGTCCTTACAATTGAGGTGGAAATTCCCTCCCTCAGAGTCTTAATAGAGGTGAAATTAGAAGAAGCAGAGTGGGTACAGACACGATATGAGCAATTGAATTTCATCGAGGAAAAAAGGTTGACTGCATTATGTAGAGGGTAATTATATCAAAGAAAAATGATGCACGCATATGACAAAAAATTATGTCCCCGATGTTTCCGAGAAGGAGACTTGGTGTTAAAAAAGATACTCCCATATCAAAAGGATCACTGAGGGAAATGGACCCCAAATTATGAGGGACCTTTCATTGTCAAGAAGGCCTTCTCGGGAGGAGCTCTCATGCTAACAAACATGGATGGAGATGATTTACCGCACACGGTTAATTCTGATGCAGTCAAGAAGTACTTCGTTTGACCGCTCTAAGTATGGGAAAAATGAAAGTTAAAAAAAATGTTCAAAAAATAAAGCTGTCTCGAATACTGGAGAAATTCTTCTTACATTTTTTTTCCTTTTTCCAAACCATCGTTTGTAAACATTGTTCATCATCAATGAAGAGCCTTTTTTTTCTTTCTCAGTTGACAAATACATATACTTTATCTTTTCCTTATTTCCATTCTTTCGTATTCCTCTCAGTTCTAAGATATCATTAATTACTCTTGAAATAACTCAGAAGCATAAACATGTTTAGGTGAAAGCTAATTGAAAAAAAGTTTGGAACTAAGAAAGGTGATCTGAGTGCAAAATAAAATCTAAAAAGTCATCACGAGAAAGGTCAATATGCGCATAACAAAAGCTAAAGTGCAATTGGAGGATTACCCAATTAGAAGTACAGAAGAGAAGCAGAGAAATTATTCACTACTGACATGGAGCCAAATACTGGAGCATAAACTAATAAATAAGGATGTATCATTTTCCTAAAAACATGCTCGATACTTCATTGTGAGTCC
Organism: Datisca glomerata; assembly: GCA_003255025.1. Classification (NCBI taxonomy): domain Eukaryota; kingdom Viridiplantae; phylum Streptophyta; class Magnoliopsida; order Cucurbitales; family Datiscaceae; genus Datisca; species Datisca glomerata. The sequence goes on from QANY01002751.1 coordinate 400,915, forward strand.
ATGATCCTAGGCCAAGTGATTGTTCTAAAAGGTGTTGGATATGGCTAAAAATCATCATATAATTTTCTTATAAAGGTTCATAATCATGCATGGCATGCATGCATTCAAAATCACTACTTTATATTTATGTTCAAGAATTACAATGCATAGACATACACCACATTAGTTGTTCTGACAAATTCAGGTGCATGAATCACTTAATGATATTCTTTCAAAATTCACATATGACTTTCCAACATTTAAAGCATGCATTAGTCTAGCTTTTGTTGTCATGAGACTTGCATAAGTCAACTTCAACATCAATTAATATGGTTAAATCGAACCCGCATTGAGTTAAGGTCGAAGCCCGGCGTCAGCGCCTGGTTCATTTCAATTAATATGGTTAAATCGAAGCTGAATTGAGTCGAGGTCGAAGCCCGGTGTCAGCGCCTAGTCCATTTCCTTTTCAATTAATATGGTTAAATTGAACCCGAATTGAGTCGAGGTCGAAGCCCGGTGTCAGCGCCGGGTCCATTTCCTTTTCAGTTAATGTGGTTAAATCGAACCCGCATTGAGCGAAGTCGAAGCCTGTGTCTATCTAGGTCCATTTCGCTCCCATTCCATCTCATATAGCCTTATTTAGTCGAGGTTTCTATTCCCTATTTCATATATTATTTTCTTGTACCAATCAAAATACTTATCTACGCTTTTGTACACATTCTGAGATCAAAAGCGTGCTCAAAGCGGGGCAGCTGTAGATACCGTATTTTATCCGGTCTAATACATGAAATATACATACTTTGTATTTTGGCTCATATAATAATCCAAGACTATATGTATAATTTGAAAACTAATCCAATACTAAAATAAGAAAAGTGGTCCAAGGACTAAAAAAGTAAACATTGAAAAAATGGACTAAAAATAAAAATTGAAAAAAAGACTAGAAGTAAAAAAGACAAACCTTAATTTTGCCTATAAATAAGGATGAGGTCTTCACTTATGGGGGGATCTTTAGGGAGTAAAAAAATGAAGTTATTTTTTAGAGTGAGAAAGAGAGGGGTTGGAGTGAGAAAGAGAGGGGTTGGAGTGAGAAAGAGAGGTGATTTTAAAGGGAGGAAGAGGTTCTACACTTCTATTATCTTCATCTTCTTCCATTCTTTTTCTCAAGGTAGCTTAATTGTTTGGTACATTTGCTCATAATATATTTTGTTCATCTCTCTTCTTCATATGAATGTAGTTGATATCTTTTGTATTTTTTTATACATAAGTGGATTGTTCATTCTTTATCATTTCTCCTCATTTAAATCTTAAAATTTTAATTTCATGCTTTGATGATTTCTTTACAAGTTGGATATTGAGATGTATTTGTCATCAACTCAATTAATGAGGATGATGATAAAGCTTTTGAGGGGTGGAAAACTTAACCAAATGTGAATCAACCCTTTTAATGGGTTGAAAGTGTACATTTGATGCAAAGATCTCCTAGGATAATTTCTTACACACAACAATGCATCAAATAGAGAGTAAAACCTCTATACAAGATTATGCAAATATCTAAGTTGTGAAATTTTTAATTTTTCTACAAGTCTTTTCTTTTTAAAATATTGTGTTCATCATTTTGTGACATTTGTTTGAACTAATTATCATCCATGATCATCTCCTTTGCCATTTGATTAGCAATGACTAATGAGGAAAGGAAAGAAAAATGGTAATTAGTAGACTAAGTAATCAAAAAACAGACATATTTATGTTAAAAAAATATATTGTTTATTTTTCATCATTTTTTTTAATTTATTTATTTATTTAATAATATTATTATTATTACTATTATATTATATTATAATATATTATATTATATAAAAAAGAAAAAAAAAGGGTGCAACAGAGGAAGCTTTTCCTCTGTTGCACCAAGTTAGTGCAACAGAGGAAACTTTCCTCTGTTGCAACCAACGTTGCTTCCTCTGTTGCAGCAAGAGCTGCATTTGCAGCTCTAGTTTTATATATATACTTGTTTTTTTTAATTTTTTTAATTTTTTATTTCATTTATTACATAATATGGCTTTACTTTATTCTTGTATTATTATTTTTTTTATGCATGTTTTATATAATCTCAACATTTTATGTTTTCTATAATTTGATATCCTATAACTTATCTCTATTCTTTTACTTCCCTTTTGTTATAATTATTAACATTTATTTACTTTACATGTTTATTTATTTAGCATTCTTGCATCGCCATGCTTATAATGCGATTCTTGTATTATTCCTTTATTATCATAATTAATGTTCATGTATGTGTGGATTATAATTTTAATAATTAGATTTAGATTTTGTTACTTTTATTATTTAATTTTCACTAAAACAAAGCCGACGATGGACTTTGAGATTTTTGGGATACCAAACTTCTCGAACTACTGAGGTAAGGAGTTATTCTTGGGATACCGAGAATAACTCTAATAATGCTTTGATTTAAAAAGATATAAGAATACAAAAAAATAATTTTTCAATAGTCTTTGTACCACCCATTAAAAGTAATTTATTTTGTTCATTTCTATGATACAAAATGCATCAAATGGGACATTCAAAAATGAATCTCTTTAACCTTTGCCTTAAAATAAAAAAATTGGATAGCATTTGATTAAATTTGGTAACCATTTTATAATGGGTGTTGTGGGGTGCTAATACATTCCCCATACACAAAAGACTCCCGAACTAACTTTGAGTTTTCGTAAACCAAAAATTTTCATCTTAAAATTGGGTGACCAATCACACCCTAAAATGATTGGTGGTGACTCCAAATTTTTTTCCTTAAAAAAAATGAATTTTTTAATCGCCGCTCCTCGTCGCACGCACGTTGCGACAGTATATCGTTGCATTGGGTATAACGTTGATTCTAGATCCATTTTCTATTAAGGCTCACCTTACATATACATTGTTAGCAATTGCAGCAACATACAAAGGGCAGTTATGCCTTTTCGCTTAACAAAATAATCTGAGTTGGTGGATATAATGGCCCCTTCTTCATTTTAACATATCCTCCTGAAGGGTAGCTTGCAAAGCAACAATGCATTTGCTAGTTTGTTCAGAAACATTCAGTAGCGTCTTAGTTACCTGTCTCCTTGACATATCCTCTAACTCCAACATGTCAAAAGCAATTGTTACAATCCATGTATTTAACAGTTTTTCAATAAAGGTTACATCCCCCTTCGTCTGACGTTCATCATCATTTGCTTCTTCTATCATTGTGACATATGAAGTAGAGCCACCATCATTCATACTGATCATGTTGACATTTTCATGTTAAGGTAAAGGTTTTTGTCCGACAAGTGCTACATTTTACTGTCCCCCTTTTTAATTTCCCATCAAAGATTCGCCTTATGTAATATATGGGATAGACTTTGAGTGCCAAATCATCAGAGAGTAGGGCGGGTGAAAATCAACAACACAATCAGTTATAGCCGCCTTTATTCACTCTTCATGGAGCATTTTTGAAAATACTCATGCGTAATAAATACATTAGACCTCTTGTGGTTGTTGATGTTCGACATCACCAAAACTTGGTGTGGAGTGGTAGCCCAAGTAGGGTTAGGTACATTGCCAAAATTATCTGCTTCAATGGAGTTAATAGGTCTAGGAAGTCCATTAGTAGTCTTGGGTGGTGGAAGGTTTGTTGGAGGATTGGTTTGTGGTTGTTCATGGCCAAGTGTATGTGGGTGTAAGGTCGCCGATGGTGGAGGGTTTGGGAAGAAGAGGTCATTCTTATAGTTATCATTTCTATAAATCTTCACATCTCAACATTGGAAGCCTGTAATTCCTGAATAGCAGCAGCTTGATCTTGTACGATGTGCCAATAGATTTTTCATTAGACATGTTACAATGTTCAGGTTAAGCCATAGTAGAACTTGAAGATTGACAGACTATACTCCTTAGTGCAGTCTCCAAATGTAAGGGTTGAGTGAAAAGGTTTTGGTAAGTAGTCTAGACGGAGTACTACAACAATAGCCTAGTGAAAATTGGTTTTAAGAGTTAGCTCATGGATCCTTGTAAAAGGAGAGAATGCTAGTATTAATGGATAATAGTTAAAACCTTGTAATTAATCCTTTTATCAGTTATATATTTTAATTAAATGCAGTGACTTCCATTAAAAACACTAAAGTGGCTAAAAGGTCTCACATGTATATAACCACCATATATGAACCATGGTGAGTGTGGCATCCATGAAGGCATGGGGTGCCTTCACAAAACTTCTAACTTAAGTGCTTTTACAAGACGATATCCTTCTGAGACACCCTGACAAAGTGCCTCCATGAATTACCTTGATGAAAATGCTTCCATGAGGTGCCTCGACAAGGGTGACTCATGCAAGCACCCTAGATGAGGGCGCCTTGTATATGCGTCCTGATGAGGGTGCCTCGTGTAGGCGCTTTGATGAGGGCCCTCCATGAGACCTCTATCAAGGTGCCTCATGCAAGTATCCTTATAAGGGCACCTCCATGAGGCGCCTTGACGAGGATGTGGCTAATGACATTAACATAAATGATAATGGTTTCACATGAAAGTTTTTTTATATGGGAGATTCATATATCTAAGTAACATTATGTGGGTCAATATAGTGATAGTCAAACTTCATGTACAAAAAGAAAAGAAAAACAATAATAGTTATCCTCAAAACATTTAGGAAAACTTTCACAAAAATATTTAAAATAAAAAATATTATTTTGGGAAAAATATTTATGGACAAAACTACCCTAACTTATTTCATAAAATTTCTAAGTTGTTCTATATATGTTAAAGATTAAAAGTTTTAAATTAAAGAGTCTATCATAATTTTAATTTTTGGACCATATTGTCCACACTATTTTTGGAATTCCTTAATTACCCTCAACCTAATCATTAAAAAACTTAGTTCGGGAGAAAACGTTTGAACTTACTAAAATAACTAGCAATTCAATATAAATTAAATAACTAGACCTTATTTATTAATTCAATATGCAATTTGGATTTTTTTTCATACACGTTTAATTTTATTAATTATCAATCGATTGTAATTTTTGTCTAATAAAAAAGTTCTAAAATGCTTTTTATTCTATGACTTCTTTTATTCTTACTCAATTAATAATTTAAAATACATCATACAATAAAATATCAATTAATAATTTAAAATACATCATACAATAAAATATTAAAAGATAACTCCATTGTTGTCAGTGAATCAAAAATTTTAATGCTTACAACGTTAGGAGAAAATAAGAAATAGTATTCATTTTATGTATACTAAATCTCAAAATTTGCAAAGAATTATTTGTCAATTTTTAAATTACCTTGAGAAAGAAACATGTAGCGAACAACTATTTTAAATTGTTATATGTAAATATACAAGTATGTACATACATATATGTAAAACCACTTTTAATTCATGTTGAAGCATATACTCATGGGGTGGGTAGAGAAAACTTCAAAACGGACAACCCATTCATTAGATAGAGAAGATCTCAATTTTTCGTAATCCGCTGTCGAACTTCCTCCTTCAAATTCAACAAGCATTCTAAACAATATGCCTATAAGAGGACTCGAACCTCCACGCTCTTTAGCACGAGATTTTGAATCTCACATGTCTATTATTTCACCCCCAAGTCATCTTGAAAGTGAAGCATATTTCATGAATGTTATATTTATCTAGTGTGATGTATGGAATATATGACATAAAAATTCTTACTTTTTGTGTGCAATTATTTTATTAACCCTTCTTTCATTTTTTACCCCATCGAATTGTAAAAATGGCCCCTCTGATTTTTAAGTTTCAGTCATTTTATGAATTTATATCAGTTTTAGCCTTATTATTTTTTCAGTTTTAACATTATTACTGAAAATCTCTAATTCCAGCCATCTCGCCCTTTCCTCATTTATCTTTTAGATGCCCATAAATCCCTAACACTCATCTCTTTAACCTCCACGGCACCACCTGAGGCCTTTTCTATGCAATCGGATGGGGATCAATTGATGAAATATTGCTTGATTACTTGCATTGAATAAGATGTGTTCAATACTATTGAAATTGAAGCAATTTTACAATAGTTTCAAAATATGATATGTTGCCGATGATAATTATCTTTTTCTTATGATTTTGAGGACAATTATAAATTTGAATGTTAATAAAAAGTTGTTAAATACAGTTTTATAACTTGATATTTCTTTTTCTCAAATACATATAAGCGCACGCACACATATATATTTTAGAATAATATAAAAGACATCGCAAATAGGAGAGGAGCCAGTGAACTTTAATGAATCTAAGGTGGGACAACTGGAAAAATATGTAATAAATTCGATTCTCATTTGTTTGCAAGTTCTGTTTACTAATTTTATGAAGTGGGACAACAAGCACGAATATCATCTTGAAAATAGTATTCCTCCGAAAGGAATCTTAGTAGGAACCCATACGAGCACGATATATACATAAATTTTTCATAATTGTAAATGAAGATAAAATTGATTGAATATCTATATGGAAAACAAAGGCTGAAATATGGGTCAGTTTTGAGGGAATCCTAATGACTCACTCTCTCTAGCTTTCTCTACTTGTTGCCTTATATTTCTCTGTATGTGTGTTGGGCTAAATTTCGTGTCTCAGCTCATTAGGTTGAACCGAGATACCTAGACCTTAAGGGTGGGCCCATACCAAAATCTACATCTTTCTTGATTGGTGCGTGAGCGTGTCAATTCAGACCAAGTTAACCGAATAAAATAATTACTTCGTTATCTGACTTTTTCTCAAGTGATGTTGGGAAGTAGGGAATGGATCCTCCCACAAAAAAGTTATTTTGCCAAAACTAAGAAAGCACACGCAAGGGGATAAAACTTGTAATTGAAAGAAACTGAACTCTTATTGAAATTGAAAATGGAGAAAATAAGTTTGATTGAATAAATAAAAAAATGCAACAATTTTCAAGAAAACATAAAATCAACTAAAATTTTAGAATAATTCCTAAGAGCTATAGAGATAAGAAATTGAAATTGAGAACATTGAAAATTATAATTGTAGTGTTGTGTTGTGTTGTGGGGTGTGTGTGTGTTCAGATGCTTTTTTCTTCGGGCTTGAGGTATTTATATAGGCGTGGGAAGCTTGACCATTGGAGAACTTCGGTGAAGATTTGCTTACTCTAGTGAAATCTGTAACTTTAAAATTTGAACATATCTTATGAAGATAAATCGGTCTACTTCTGCTTAAAAATGAGTCTTAGAGATGATAATCCAATCATCATGTTATCTTCATCTTGAATTTCACTCCTAGGATGTAGATGAAACAAATACATTTCTCATTTGAAATAGATTTCCTTGCGACGATGAGAAATATCCTCCATGATTATCTTGAATGGTAACTCCGTATCTGACACAAATAAACAAACTTCCAAGTATATGCTTAAATTGGGTAGAGTATAAAAAATGACTATGTCATCTTAAGAGCCAAGCTTGACCTCATGTTGACTGGTTTAGGCCTTAGGCCGAGAGAATTGTTCTTGTTTCGTCTCGCTTGGGATCTCTAAGCCTTGACTAATCATGTGCTGACTGGTTGAAGTATTAGGCTAAAAGACTTGAACTTGTATCGATTGGTTTGGGTGCCCTAGGCCTTCAGTTCTTACATTGTCTAGGACTTCATGAAGATTGTCGAGTTAATATAGGTCTCCTAGGTATGACCCATGAGGAAATGGTCTAGATTATATGAGATAGACTTAGTCTTTTTATCTTGATCATTGCTCTTAGGACCATATGTTGAACTTAGCTCTAGGTATTACAGATGGCAACATTCTCCTTTGTGTTTGTTTATGTTGCCTAAAGTCATCTTTTATAGGAAGTCTTTGTTTAACCAAACTTCTACCTAGGCCTAGCATCTCATGATAGTCCTATACAAAATAACATTTGAACTCTTTCAATAATTCAGTAATGTCTTTCTATAAATTAAGATTTAATAAACCACTCATAAAGGTTGACTAATAGTTATCACACTCCTTAGGTTGACATTTATTAAAGGGTGTTGCACCTCGGCCTTTAAGTCATCCATTTTGCTTAGAGCTGGCTTTAAGTTCTTCAAAATCTACTTCTTCTTCTTGGGTATCATTTTCCAATAGATATTCAACCCAATTACAGTCATTTTATCATCCAACCTCTTGTTGGCCAAATAAGCTGTGAGCCTCCATATAGTGTCGTCAATAGTCACTTCTTTCTCATTTTTGGATGGGTTCATTCTCAAACGTCTTCAATTGTTGGCATTGGTAACCTTGTCACAGTTGGCGATATAACTCAATACATGTCTTTTCTTGATAATACGTTTTAAAATTCTTCAAGGTCGTGATATCATAAGGACGGCCTCGGTTGCTCTTAAAGAGAAACTGTATCAAAATAATTTCTTCTTCATAATACCCAGCCTTTACTGCATTGGTCGAGACTAAGAATGGTCTACTATCAGCATGTACAACTTCTACTTTCTCCACATTCTAGAATAATAAAAGTTGGTGAAATGAAGATGGCACGCATAAACTCACATATAATTAATTCCTCTCGAGTAGTGCATTATAATGGGCAAAGGTATCAGCAATAAAAAATGTTTTCATCAATATTTAACTCTATAGTCAATTCGATAGGAAAAACTCTCTTATTTTTTGTGATTCCTACTGTGAAAAACTTACTAAAAGTTCAGCGGGAACCAGCTCTAGTAATTTATACATAATCTCTTCAACATTGCAGCAGGCAAGATGTTCACTACAACTCCATTATTGACTTGCACTATTTTGGTAAGTCTATCGTCCATGTGTGCATAAATGTATAAGGGTTTTAAGTGTTAGACTACATGATCCTTTGGTCTTTCAAACACTATCTTCTCTTCCTACATTAATCTCTTATTGATCCCTTCAAATTTTTTACTTAAGCTATCAATATCCTTAACAATATGTGCTTTGCCATCCTTTTTTCTATCACATCCCCATCCATCATCCCAAGTTGCCAGGTCGAGCATCAAAATACATTGCAGGAACCAACACCATGTTACACTGAGTTGGTGGTAAAGACCTAAATTGGAGTATGTGGTCACTTGTATCATCTTTCAACATGTCTCTTAACTCTTCATCTTCTAGGAGGGGGAATTTGATGCACCCTCGACCCTAAGGCCAGCTAATTACTCCATATCTTGGGTTTTGGGCACATGAAACTCAAATTCCTTATAGATATCTTATTATCTCCTCATCTTCTAGTAAAGAAGACTGTGGTTCATATTCGGCATCAAGGCTTGTAGATGGCTTGTCACCTTGAGTTTCTAGAGATAAAGGTTTTGGTGCATCTTCATCCCTGAGACCGACTGACCTGATCTCATGGGTGACTGCATGTGAGACTCTAATCCCATGAAAACATCATCTTTTTTTCACTTCAGGCTTTGGGTGTTATTTTTTCCTATCAAACCTTAGTCCTCATATAGGTTGGTTCTGACATGACAACTTCTCTACTGCTCTCTGCCTTCTGCATCCTTCTTTTTGAGTTCTTGTTAGTCTCATGAGGTTGAGAAATCTTCTAAAGCCTATACCATCGGCCAATCTCAGTGATAGGTGGCCTAACCATCTAAGGTGTTTCACTCATTTCTGAAACTACCCTTTGTTGATCCCTGTGCTGATCTTTGTGGTGTTCCCTTTGTAACACTATAATCTGTAGGCTAGGATTCCTTAGTCTCTGATGATAATATCGGTGATGACTATTGTGCTCCCTATATCTCGGCCAATATTTTGGTTCAGGCAGTGATCATTGTAGCCTTTGAAACGCAGACTTAGAACTATCAGGCCCATGATTATAAGGTGGAGATCGAATGAAACCTTCCCTCCTACTTATTCGACTCCTACGTCATTGATGAATTTCCCTTTGATCATTCGGAATCTCATGTTTGCATTGGCCTCATAACTTTACTTATTTCTCTTCTTTTACTTCTATTTGCTTTACATCTGAGCATAGATTCTCTTTCGGAGAACACCTTGTTTCTTTACCTTTCGAGCATTGGCCAAGGTCTATCTTTGACTCAGACATGTCGATCCTACCAATGTCAGATGTCACCACATGCATCCCTGCCATGGAAAAAGGGTTATCATCCACACACATTGCCTCTTTTACTTTCTCTAATAAATGTAAAGTCCCATTCTCAAACAATTTTTGTATTACATTATGAAAAGCCACATAATTAAGAGTAAAATCGCTCCAAACATGATACCACTTAAAATAAGCCTTCTTCAAATCCTCAGCCGATTGAATCACACGGATCTCAAGAAATTTTATCATTTTGTCCGTTAGGAAGTGATAAAAAATGTGGTCATCTTTAGTTATATCAAAAGTATACACCCCTTCAACCTCGCACCTATTTCTCCTTATATCATGGGCAAGTTGAGGCACCTTTTGTACCTCGCTAGACTTAAACAAGGCCTTACATGTTGGAATATGTCTATAAAGTATCTTGTAATAACTATTTATTTATATTTAATTTTTTCTCAGATATTTGTATTACTGAATATTTAATGAATAAATTGAAAGTTTTATTTTAAATTAAATCGTGCTTATAAATTACTCAAGTCTTGGAACTATTTTCAATGAAAGAAGAGTGAAGACAGAAGCATCTCCAGCTGAACTCTTCGAAAATAGTTCGGAACGATATTTGCAGTTTTAGGATCGACTAGACAATCGAATCTTATTATGTTTGTTAGGTTGAACCGTTGGAAGTCACTCTTGGGGCATAAGAGTAAAGACTCAAATCGTTAACCTACATGTTATGAACATGTTAAATAGACCTGTAATAAATTAGTTTAGAGCCCAAAACCATTTACCTAGATTTAAATCTAACTGTTACACCTTAAGGGTATTTTCTTAATTACCTTAATCCTGAGGTGAATACGTAACTTGACTTGGTTAGTTGCAATCTTTCATATGTCAAATGAGTGAGTTCAAATTGGCGAGTAATACATCGGGCGTTGGTATTGTAATTTAATTAAGTAGAAGTTGTGTGATTCACAGATATGGAAATTTATGGATGGATTGTGAAAGTAACAATATCATATTATGCTTTATTGATGGGTGTGTAAATAAATTAACTTGACCAAGTGTTTGATAAAATCAGTCACTGAATAAGACTTGCGAATTGTACGAGACAATTCATTATAATGTCTTTCTTATTCACAGTTAATAAATGAGTTAAGGAAATAATAACAAAAGGAATAAAATGTTATTTTTATATTTTGCTCTTGTTACTGATATTCACGATGGGTATTATGTTACAATATTTGAGTACCGTGAAAATAAATAGAGTTTATTTACACCAACAAAAAATGTAGCGCGCATGAATCGAGTCGAACCTATAGTGGAGTTGTTCGATGTCAAGATTAAATAGGTCAGGAATTTATGGAGATAAATTCACTGTGTATTTGAATCCTAAGTTTTATTCATGTGGATCCATTCGGTCTCAGAAATAGCTCAGACAACAGAAATAGAAAAACGAACTAAGTTGGACCAAAATGTGTTTTGGTGCCAAGGCATATTTCCTACAACTATATGTGATAGGAGATATCACTTAACTTAGTTAAGTGTAATTGTTGTATTGAATTAATTACTTATTATTTTCTAATTATTAGATAATTAGTTAAATAAAATTATTAGATAATTAGTTAAATAAAATAAATTAATTAATTAATTGATAATGATCAATTATATTTATCAATTGATGAATTTCGATACAACTAAACTCTAAAAAGATCATGTAATTTTTTACAATAATAGATAATTAAGAGAATTTTTAAAAAAATTGGGTATATTTGTAAATACTGAAAATTACCCGTTGATAAATATCTAATAGCAATTTGATTATAAATAGATAATGAGGATAAGATACAATTATTGTTATCAACACACAAAAGGAAGAAAATAATATTTTCTCCTCTCACTGCTATTGCTGCCGAAATTAATCTGAAGAATGGAAGATTTGATTTTTCTTCTTCAATCATTTTGAGATCTCACGCTCAAATTTCTATGTAAAATTCTTCTAAGATATATTTCTGAAATTAATGAGTGGTTGTTGGTGTACTAATTCGTAAATCATTCGTGGAAGATCAAATTCGTGATTTTAATCTTAAAGCTTGAAGAATACGAAGAACGCTCGAAGGAGTTCCACCAGTTTAGAAATTCTCTGATACAGATTAAAGGTGAAAAATTATTTTCCCTTAATCTATTCGTTTTAATATCGTATATGCATAATCAAACTAAAATTGGTTTTAAATCATCTCATATGATTAAATAAGTTAAATCGAAAAAAATTTGATATTCCGCCCACGAACCATTCGTGCTTCAAATCTAATTCTCTTTAATTTGAAAACTGATCGACCTAGCAATTGGTATCAGAGCATAGGTTTAAGATTATGCATATAGATCATTAAAACGAGCGTGTCTTGAATTTTATGGATATTGGCATATGTTTGTATGGTAGATTCAAAATTATTTTGAATATGTTTTGTGATTGGATACTGAATTATTGGCTCTAGGCATTTTTTATTTAGAATTGATGTACGCCGAATTTTAGGCATAGATATTTATGTAATTTAATTATTGCAATGTTGTAAATTTTAAATTCGTTATAAATTCATCATCGCCTCGAAATGATCACTGGAAATCGCAATAATTAAATTACATAAATTTCTATGAAAGGGCTCTAAGTCTTGTAATTAGACCACCAGGGTGTGATAAAGGATCTCGTCCAAGTTCAGCTCCATTCCTGCGTGTATGCTCAGCCCCACGTCCATTTTCAGCTCCTAGATTTGCATCATTCTCCCCATCTTGACAAGGATTTGTTCTCAAATCAACACCTGCATCAAATGGAGACAAATCAGCAACAGTAAAGCTTGTACTGACATCGTATTCACCTGTAAAAATATATTAGTGCTTGATGCGGGAAGGACTTTTCTCATGAGTGGATTATCGATTTTTTATGAGTCCTAACTATTAGTTATTCTACATTATGGGGTAGAGATGAATTAAGTCAAGTTTGTAAGCATTGTCATTAATGCGTTCCACCACTTGAAATGGTCCATCACCCCGAGGTAGGAGTTTTGAACGTCGCTGCTCCAAAAAATGCTCTTTTCTCAAGTGCAACCATACACAATCTCTTGGTTCAAAAACTATCTTCTTGCGTCCCTTGTTGGCTTGATTGACATATTGTGCAGTCCTCCTTTCAATATTCAACCATTCCTTCTCATGAATTTGCTTCACAAATTCAGCCTTCTTTTTCCCGTCTAAGTTTACACTTCCACTCAAAGGTAAAGGAATTAAATCCAATGGAGACAAAGGATTAAAACCATAAACAATATCAAATGGTGAAAATGTTGTTGCTGAATGTGCACTTCTATTGTAAGAAAATTCAACATGTGGCAAACAATCTTCCCACATTTTCAAGTTCTTCTTAATGATAGCACGCAATAAAGAAGACAAAGTTTTATTCACTACTTTAGTATGACCATCAGTTTGTGGATGATAAGTAGTAAAAAACAATAACTTGGTTCCCATTTTTCCCGTCTTCCAAAAGTAACTCAAAAACTTTGCATTCCTATCAGAAACAATGGTTTTAGGCATGCCATGTAACCTAACAATTTCTTTGAAGAACAAATCAGCTATATGTGATGCATCATCGGTTTTATGACATACAATGAAGTGTGCCATTTTAGAAAACCTGTCAACCACCACAAAAATTGAATCTCTCCCCCTCTTAGTTCTAAGTAAACCCAAAACAAAATCCATAGAAATATCAGTCCAAAGTTTACTAGGTATAGGCAAAGGGGTGTACAAGTCATGAGGTTTTAATTTAGACTTAGCTTGTTTACATGTGATACATTTTTCACAGATTCTTTGCACATCACGCTTCATATGAGGCCAAAAGAAATGTTCATGCAAAACTCCAAAAGTCTTAGCTACTCCAAAATGGCCCATCAATCCTCCTCCATGAGCTTCTCTCACAAGCAATTCACACAAAGAACACATAGGCACACACAATTTATTTTTCCCTAAACAAAAATTCATTATGCCTATAAAACTTATCAATTGCCACTTTTTCACATGCATTGAACACATTACCAAAATCAGAACCTTGTGCATACAAATCCTTAATGTATTCAAAACCAAGCAATCTTGTGTCTAAAATTGAAAGTAAACCATACCTTCGGGACAATTGTACAAGACAATTCACTATAATGTCTTTCTTATTCACAGTCAATAAAAGAGTTAAGAAAATAATAACAAGATGGGTAAAACGGTAATTTTACATTCCGCTCTTGTTATTGATATTAAGGATGGGTTATGTTAAAATATTCTATGGACCGTGAAAATAAATAGAGTTTATTTACACCAACAAAAAATGTAGCGCGCATGAATCAAGAGTTGATTCAGCATCGAACTTATAGTGGAGTCATACTAGGATTAAATAGATCGGGAATTTATGGAGTTAAATTGACCTGATATTTGAATTCTAAGCTTTGTTCATGTGAATTCATTTGGTCTCAGAAATAGCTCAGAGAATAAGAATACAAAAATGAACTAAGTTGGACCAAAATGTGTTTTGGTGCCAAGGCATATTTCCTACACCTATATGTGATAGGTGATGTCACTTAAGTTAGTTAAGTGTAATTGTTGTATTGAATTAATTATTTATTATTTTTTAATTATAAGATAATTAGTTAAATAAAATTAATTAATTAATTAATTGATAATGATAAATTATATTTATCAATTGGATTGATGAATTTTGATATAACTACAACTCTTGAAGATCATGTAATTTTCAGCAATGATAGATAATTAGGGAAATTTTCAAAAAATTTATAATATATGGGTATATTTTTAAATACCAAAAATTACCATTTAGTAAATATCTAGTAGCAATTTGATTACAAAGAGATAATGAGGATAAGATACATTTGTAGTTATCAACACACAAAAGGAAGAGAAAAACGTTTTCTCTTCTCATTAATATTGCCGCCGAAATTAATCTAAAGAATGAAAGATTTGATTTTCCTTCTTCAATCGTTTTGAGATCCCACACTCAAATTCCTACGTAAAATTCTTCTGAGATATATTTCTAGAATTAACGAGTGGTTGTTGGTGGACTAATACACAAATAATTTCTTATAAGATCAAGTTCTTGATTTTGATCTTAAAGCTTGAAGAACACGAAGAATGGAGTTCCACCAGTTCAAAAAATTTCTGATACAGCGGAAAGGTGAAAAAAGTGTTTTCCCATTATCTATTTGTTTTACTATCATATATGCATGATCAAAGTAAAATTGGTTTTAAATTATTTAATATGATTAAATAAGTTAAATCGAATTTTTTTTTACTTTTTGCCCATGAACAGTTCGTGGTTCAAATCTAATTTTCTTTAATTTTAAATTTGATCGATCTCATCATTGCAAACATATTATGGATTATTAGTCAATATCTCGGTCACGCCAAGCTCAACGGCCTATTCCTCAGTTGCTTGCTCTTCCACTACAAATGCGTTGATGTCAAGATTTGGGCCTTTATAGTACGTCCCCGTGATGAATCACTTCTTTGGTACTCTTTCTTTAATATTTCCTCATATATGGTCACCCTAGATACCAACTCAAATAAGTCTCTAAACTCCATTACTTCGAAATTCTTCCTTAGCTCAGACTCAAACCATTCTGAGCTAATTTCACGAACTCATTTTTTAGGAGGATAACCCCTATATCGATTTTTAGCTCTTTTGAATCGTGCAATGAAATCTTCAGCCGTTTCTCCTTCTTTTTGGCGTACCCTCACCAAGTCAACAATGGACACCTTAGGCTCGGTCTTGTAGAATTATTCATGAAAAACTGCTCCATGACTTACTAATTTGGAACAAAGTTGACATGAAGGTTAATATACCAAGTGAAGGTCGTGACAATAAGAGAATTGGCAAATATCCTCAATATCAAAATTTTGTTACCTCCAACTTCACCACATTGGGTCATGAATCAGCCAATATACTCCACGGTGGATTGGTTTTTATCCTTCAGGGCGCCTATAACCTCTCAGAATTTAAAATTTGTCCATGAACTCGGGATAGAGCTTCATGTTCATGGGTTGTTGGTCCTTCTCATTACAGGATCGATCACATCATACATAATATTCTCAACATCCCACTTCTTGGTGTTGACTGTTATGGCCTTGAGCTTTCCTCGACCTACCATGCACATTGGCATCCTGAACGTCATTCCAGCAAATCCTCCAATTTTGGCCATAAATTTCATCATTTTGCCCCTAGGCTGGTTATTCCACCTTAATGGTGGAAGCTAGTATGGAGTTGACTACTCAACTCGCTCTTGCTCAATTGGCTGCACATGCGGATGTATTGCTTCAACAACTTCTTCTATGCTCTACTACAGAATATGAAACTCATGTTGCATACTATTAGTGATAATTTGTTGAAGTCTATCACCCATACTTTGGATGATTTGTTGGACAACCTTACAACTTCCCACAATTTTTACTCTATCAGCCTCCTTATCAGGGACCATATCCCTTTCAAAAACTTTGGATCCAATGCCAGCCATAGGCGCCTATTGCTCAATTTCCTAAGCTTGTGTCTTTGATATCTGAGTAGGCCAAAACTCCTAAACAAGTCTCACTAGTGAAAATTTGTCTCTCCGCTCATTTGGTCGAATTGAGATACCTAGGCCTCAAGGGTGGACTCAACCCAAAATCTATGTCCCTCTTGGTTGGTGCGTAAGCGTGTCAATTTGGCTCAACTTAGCTGAATAAAATGATTATATAAATATCAAGAAAATGAAAAGGGGAAAACTTGTAATTGAAATAAATTGAACTCTTATTGAATTGAAAATAGAGAAAACAAGCTTGATTGAATAATTTTTTTAAAAAAACTAATAATTTACAAGAAAGCATAAAATCAACTAAAATTTAAGAATAATTCCTAAGAGCTAAAGAGCAAAGAAAATGAAATTGAGAAAATTGAAAGCTAGAATTGTAGTGTTGTGTGTGTGTTCATATGCTTTTTTCTTTGGTCTCGGGGTCCTCATATAGGCGTGAGAGGCTTGGACCTTAGAGAACTTCGGTGAAGATTTGCTTACTAGCGTGATATCTGTAACTGTAAATTTGAAACCATATCTGATAAAGATGAATATGGTTTACTTCTACTTGAAAACGAGTCTTAGAGAATATAAACCGCTCATCATGTTATCTTCATCTTAAATTTCAATCTCCTAAGGTGTAGATGAATCAGGTATATTTCCCATTTGAAATAGATTTCTTTGAGATGATGAGAAATATATTCCATGAGATTTGAACCGTAACTTAACATCTTACGGAAATAATCAAACTTTTGAATATATGCTTAAATTGGGAGGAGTATCATGTCATCTTAAGACCCAAACCCAAGCTTGACATTATGGGCCTTAAGCTGAGAGACTTGTTCTCGTGTCGTCTAGCATGGGCTCGCTGACCCATGAGGAAATGATCTAGATTATATAAGGTAGAACTTAGTCCTATATCCTTACTTCTAAGACCATATGTTTTTTTGTCAATATAAAAGGAAATATTAATCAGGATCTAAACTTGCAAGAAGTTTGACACCCACAAAGACAGAGTGTCCTTATATACCTGAGTATATCCTAAAGAACCCAAATGGGGAAGATGATGAACAAATCAATTATAAATTTAGGGCGAAAAATGAAAAGAGATACAATCCATGAAAGAGTATAAATATTTGATATCATCAACTATGATGTTTAAATCCGCATATGTAGCTTTATCCTTCTGAAGAGTATTAATCAACTCCAAAAAGTCTGAATGTATACACAAAGGAGCCTTTCTAAGTCAATTAGCAAACCTCTAAACCCTATATGATGGCCATTGATTCCTTCACCAATTCACCATCAACTTGGAGAACATGTCATATCCATGATGTAGACCTAATTATCTAGGTGGAAAAGCACCCAGCCCATGCCTCATACCTCATCCTTCCATGTTGCGTCCATAATCAATCTCCACAAGTTATGCTGCCCCATGATTTTGTAACCCATTAGATCCATGTTCAAGTCTTCTTTGGTTACCGGCTTGTCCCGAGACAGCTTATATTCCTCCACATGGTTGTTGTCTACTATAATAACCTCATAGGGATCAGGATTTACATTCTTGAAACAAACATGATTTTTGACCTTCCTAATATGCCATAAGCCAAAAGGCACCCATTGAATACATTCCTCAAAGGAGACAGATTTGATACTGGCTGACCAAATTTTTTACCAAACTTCAAAAAGATTGCAGCCTTTAATCCTCATAAAAATCAATCAAAAATGGACTCTCGTACCAAAATGCTCTAGCAAAGTTGCACATAAAAAAATGTTCCCCAGACGCCTAACCTCCACATCTTCCTACAAGAACAAGCAAATCTATCTTCCATTCATTATCTTCAATGAGTTCGTTGACCACAAAAATAAATGGGGTCTAGGGATCATCCAAAGATATGTCCTGATTTAACTGGGTAAATAAATACCATCCTTTGTTAATGTCACATTACCGTCAAAATGGCTAAAATTAATTTTAGAAATAACCTCCACATCTTCCTGCATGAACACAACATGAACACAATAGCTAAAACAGCAGTAGCCACAGATATGATTCTCAATCAACAAGGGAAAAATGTAATATGTGTTTATGTAGCTATTGGTCAAAAAGCATCTTCTGTGGCTCAAGTAGTGACCACTTTACAGGAAAGAGGAGCAATGGAATACACTATTGTGGTAACTGAAATGGAGGATTCTCCGGCTACATTACAGTTCCTTGCCCCTTATACAGAAACGTCTTTGGCTGAATATTTTATGTACCGTAAACAACACACTTCAATCATTTATGATGATCCCTCCAAACAAGTACAGGCTTATCGCCAAATGTCTCTTCTATTACGAAGATCGCCGGGCCGCGAAGCTTATCAGGGAGATGTTTTTTATTTTCATTCACGCCTTTTGGAAAGAGCCGCTAAATCAAGTTTTCATTTAGGTGAAGGAAGTATGACTGCTTTACCAATAGTTGAGACCCAATCGGGAGATGTTTTGGCTTATATTTTGACTCATGTAATTTCCATTACCGATGGACAAATATTCTTATCCGCCGATCTATTCAATGCTGGAATAAGACCTGCTATTAATGTGGGTATTTCCGTCTCTAGAGTAGGATCTGCAGCTCAAATTAAAGCCATGAAACAAGTAGCTGGAAAATTAAAATTGGAATTGGCTCAATTCGCAGAATTAGAAGCCTTTGCGCAATTCTCTTCTGATCTCGATAAAGCTACTCAGAATCAATTGGCAAGAGGTCAACGATTACGTGAGTTGCTTAAACAATCACAATCCGCCCCTCTAACGGTGGAAGAACAGATAATGACTATTTATACCGAAACGAATGATTATATTGATACATTAGAAATTGGATAGGTAAGGAAATTTCTCATTGAGTTACGTACTTACTTAAAAACGAATAAACCTCAGTTCTAAGAAATCATATCTTCTACCCAGACATTCACCGATGAAGTGGAAGCCTTTGAAAGAAGCTATTCAGCAACAGATGGAACGCTTTCTACTTCAAGAACAAGTATAACAAGAAAAAGTATAAATAAATTCTTGATTTTTTTATCTTTCTTTTATTTATATAATTTCAACAATAAATAATTAATAATATTAATAATAATTAACTATAATTCATATTATAATTGATTCATTTTATAACTTTTATATTTGAGAATTTCATTCTTTTCATTTTTTAACTAGCAATTATTTCTAATTTCTATTTTTAAAAAATATAGAATAAAAATGGTGTCTCTTATTCAAATCATGCAAAATACCCCTTTTCTTTACATAGAAATATATATGAAAAAAAATTGGGTCCAATAGGATTTGAACCTATACCAATGGTTTAGAAGACCTATGTCCTATCTATTAGACAATGGACGCATTTCATTCTAATTTTTTTTCTTATTTTCATATTTCTTTTCTTGTTTAATATGTGCGAGAATTCCATAAATTTCCTGTCAATTATTATTTAGAAATAAAATAGAAATAGAAATAAAATATAAAGAGTTTTTCTATTATCAATTTTTCTATATTTTTGATTTATTACTCTATTAAAAAATTCATAATGAATAATGGATAATATAAAAAATAAAGAGATAATTAGAATATCAAATATATAAGATAAGCGGGTAGTGGGAATCGAACCCGCATCGTTAGCTTGGAAGGCTAGGGGTTATAGTCGACCTTCATTCATCATTTTTAACATCTCTAATTCAAAACCGAACGTGAAACTTTGGTTTCATTCAGCTCCTTTATGGAAGATGGATAAATTCCAAGATGTAAGATGTAAACGAAATTACAAAAAAAACAAATTCGACTCATAACTTCTATGTCAGCCTTTCTATCTGAATGCATTCAAAAGGACCTGCTTTATAAATGACCCTTATAGAAAAAGAGGATTATAACAATTTTTCTAGTTACTTCGTTCCCTATTTCTATTTGAGAAAATCCTTAGGAAAAGTATTTTGTTTCCACCGAGCTAAAACAATATGTCGATGTCTATAGTAAACTAAAGACATTGTTTCATAGCTATTTTGTTTTGCTTCAATCTCCCTTATACCAATCGAAAATTGAAGATTGAGTTACGATTAGAAATAGACCTGTCCACTTTTATCCATGGATCCTTTACTCGTTCAATTGGAAGTATTGATCCAATTTTAAAAAACTATGTTTCGTAATTTAATGATCCAATTTTTTCAATTTCTAAATGACTCTTAGATAAAAATGACGAGAATTTTTATTTTTCCTCTAATCTTTGATCGAAAGGTAAAGGATAAAATCCTTTTAAGAAATAAAGTTTTTGATTGGAATATTAATTAAACCGAAAGACCCTTTAACTATTAAAGGGTTAATAGAACGAATCACACTTTTACCACTAAACTATACCCGCTACAATGTGATTATTGCATATAAATGGACCTTTTGTCGAACACTAAAATAGGTCGTAGTAAGAAGTAATCAAAAAATAAGATCAGGAAGTAATCATGAAAATGAGAGCGTTGACGTATTTTCATCAGGGAGACTAATGAGATTAGGAAAAGAGGACTCATTTAACTAACTAAATCACAAGTTTTTTTTATTCTAGTAAATGTAAATAAAAAAATAAAGAATAGTAAGAAATGGCACTTTGATTCTATATCATAGGAATCGAAATAATTCTTCTTATGATTGTTGTGTTGTTTCAAAAGCTTTTTTTGTTTTCAAATCAAATAAATTATTTTATCTATGATTCATTGGAACAAAAAGAGCCCGACTAGGTACTGACCAGGCCAGGCCGTGAAAATAAAAAGGGACTTTTCGTATGAAATAAAAGAGGTACTTTTATTTATATTAATAGATATTTTCTTAAATAGATTTTATTAACATTGAATATATTGGCATTTATATATTATAATATTGGATATTGGATTGTAGATATCTCTTTTAAGCCCTCACTTTATCTAAATGGAATTTCTGATAAAAAATTTTATATATTTTTTTAGCTATATCTTTATATAGCTAAATAATTATATATCTATATAATAAACAGAGATAAAGAAGGGCATTTTTCAAGCCTACTTTTTATGTAATGTATCATAGTAATTATCTTTTTTCATTTTTCAATTGGGGAGAGATCGCTGAGTGGACTAAAACGTCGGATTGCTAATCCGTTTTACGAGTTTTTCGTACCGAGGTTTCAAATCCCTCTCTTTTTGTGTCTGTCGATGACTTGGTATTCTATATTTTTTTTAGTTCCAGAAAGATGTAGAATAGATAAAATCTTAAGAAGATTTGAAAATCAAGCAAGGAAAACTAAAATCTTATTTTTTATTCTTCACGTCCAGGATTACGTCCCGGGTCATTAGATAGGAATCCGAAAATGAGAGAGAAACAAAGAATATCACTATTGTATAAACAAATAGTTTGAGAGTAAGCATTACACAATCTCCAAGATTTTTTTTTTGGAAAAAAATAAAGAGAATAGATTCTCTATTTTTATACCGCATACTCTATTTTGACATCAATAACTGAAGTGATTTCTAGAAATATAAAAAAAATTCAAACATTCAGAGTCGAGTCGTTCATTACTAAAAAAATTCATACCAGCAATTATATGTTGTGGGGCACTCTAATAGGGTCGTTCAATAGAAAAAAAAAGTTTGAATAAGAAAATGAGAGTGATCTAGATTTATCCCAGTTATACAAGAATTTCAATATTTGACTCAAGGCTTCATATTCTATGTAAGACTTATCTGATCTTAGAAATTGTTAGAAATTTTTTTGAGTAAATCATGAATTTTTCTAGGACAGTATTAAAAATCTCATCGAAAACTTACAGCAGCTTACCACACAAAAGCTAATAGAAAAAAGAACAAAGGTATGACTGGCATAACATTTACTATTGGATTCAAAAAAGCGTAGGCCTCGGGCAATTTGGCAAAGAAAAAACTACTTGAATAAAGGACAGAATGAAGACAGATACATAAGATATTAAGCATAACAAAAAAAAATTTCTTTGTTCTTGAAGATAATTGTATTTATTTTGATTTGATTGAGTTAGTTGAGTTATTAATAAGTAAGGTCAAAAAACCTTTCTTTGATTTTCACTCATCTAATA
Source organism: Datisca glomerata (assembly GCA_003255025.1). NCBI lineage: Eukaryota > Viridiplantae > Streptophyta > Magnoliopsida > Cucurbitales > Datiscaceae > Datisca > Datisca glomerata. Next base: position 423,631 of record QANY01002751.1, read on the forward strand.
AAAAATCCTTAAATTCTCAAATCAAAAGAGAATAGAAGAAATCCTACTTTCATACAATATTTTAATTGAATTCTATGTAATGATCAATAAATTTAGTTTCATTCAATATCTAAACATATCAAAATCCTAGCAACAATCTAATTTATTCTATAAATGTTTGGACTGGAATTGACGAACAACCAATACCAATATTAGTGTTGAATAGAAATGGGGTGTGGCCATGTGTTAAGTCAGGCAACGGGTTTTGGTCCCGCTATTCGAAGGTTCGAATCCTTCCGTCCCAGAGTATGCTATGCCTATTCTACATAATAGAATATATCTTATATATCATAATATTCTATATCATATCAGAATAAAGATTGCCCCTTTTTAACAACCTTCTGTTCAAGAGTATAATATTAAATAGACTCTGATTCTTCTTTCTGAGAATGATTTTTCTTATTTTTTTATTCGTATGGGTCTATACTCTAAATCATATTTTTTTTGTTTTTTCTATTGAATAATTAGAAATCTATGAAACAATTGAGACAGAGGTGATTTATACATCTTATTCACTTTATTTTAAGAAAATATTTCAGAAAGATTATTGAGCCTTTGAAGTTAAATAATCTAGGTAGAAAATGACGAAATCCTCTATTTATGTATTCTTTTCTTATTATTGTTATCGTTATATTTTATTTCATTGACAACCTTATTTATTTTTTATTTCCATTTTTGTGAAAAATATTTGTGATCCTTAAATTAGAAATTGTTAAAATCGAATATCATATCTATAAGAATTTTCAATGACAATTGAATTGTTTAGTCTATTTGATAGATCCGGGTATTCCCTAATCTCTTTCGCGATTCTTATCTTATTTTATCAAAACAAAAAGAATAACAACCTTAATTCCCTTACATTAGTCTTTTTATCTAATATTCCAAAAAAAAAAACATATCCATATATATATATATGAAATTTTATAGTAAATAAATATTTCATTCATACAAAATAGTTTATTCATCCAATATACAATAAAATATTAGTTTAAATAAATTGAATTCTTGCTGATATTTTTTCAGAAACTATCCATTCATAATAGTATAGATTACTATGGTACCAACTAAACCAATGACTATTCATGATTCCATAATTGAATCAATTACATACCAGTTCCAAGAAACTATAGGTTATGGTAAAACTTCGTTTAAAACGACGTGGTAGAAAGCAACGTGTGAATTGAAGGACATGATCAACTGTGGATTCTTACATCCACCATTTTATATTATATAGGAATTAAGATGCTCTTGGCTCGTCATCGTTTGTTCTATTCCATTATAACCCTCATTTTTTTTTTGGGGGGGGGCTGATGGAACTAGTACATGATGGAACTCGAGTAGAAAGTATTGATTCATTTATCAGGGACAGAGATCTAGGGTTAGTGTCAATCAATAAGTTGAAACAACTTCGTAAGTATATTTTCGATATAGAAATCGAAAGGATCCAATTCGAGCAAGTTTCAAATTCAAACGTAAAATTTGTTTGAATTAGTAAAAGTCTTTTGATCAAAAGTGTATCACGCGAGAATTAATCATCCATAAGATTCTTTGATAAAAAGAAATAAAAAAATGGTATGTTGCTGCCATTTTGAAACGATTAAAGATCACCGAAGTAATGTCTAAACCCAATGATTCAAGGCAAAAATAAAGGATCCCGGAACAAGGAAATACCATTTTCAATTGTCTCAATAACTAAACTAGATCAGAATGAAGAATACAAATATATTCTAAAGAAGACAGGTAAATGGGGCTCTAGACCGCTCAATAAATGAAATGCTTAAAGGTTTTCCTTTGAGTGAGAATTATCCAACTTGAGTTATGAGGTACAAAGAAGAATGATTTTTTTTCTTTTTCAGAAAAGAATAACAAAAGAATAAGAAAAAAGTATTTAAATCATAGTCTAATTGATTTGATAATCTATGGATCTTTTTTACATTAATTAGAATTCTATACATATACAGAACTTCGAATTTTCTCGAGCCGTATGAGAGAAAACTTCTTCTACGTTTCTAGGGGGTATTGTTAATCTACATCTATCCCAATGAGCCGTTTATCGAATCGTTGCAATTGATGTTCGATCCCCAAGAGAAGGAAGAGATATTCATAAAGTGGGTTTTTATGATATGATAAAGAATCAAACCTATTTAAATGTTCCTGTTATTCTATATTTCCTTGAAAAAGGCGCTCAACCTACAGGAACGGTTCATGATATTTCAAAGAGGACAGGGGTTTTTACGGAACTTCACCTTAATCAATAACCAAAATTCAATTAATGAAATACAAAAAAGAAGGTGTGGATGACTTGTCTATAGCTTTGGATAACCTTTTCCCTATTATTTCCCCCTCTCTTGTTCTATTTATACTACATTTATTTCTTAGTACTACTCAAAAATTCCGTCTTCTATAACGACAAAAATCAATTTTTTATTGATATAAATTGATCTAAGATGGATAGAAAAAAGATCAATCAAGTGAAAAATGAAATTGAAATAATGGGTTCTATAAATTATCAATAATGGTTTTTATACTATAAATAGAAAATTTTGACATTACAGTAAATGGGTTGGGTTGGTTTTTCTTAGAAATCCATGAACAAAAAAACAAGGGATTAAGCTTGTTTATTCTACTTTTATTTATTGATTGAATAAACCCGAAATTTTTTATACTTATTTCTTAATTGATTTTTTGTCTACACCTTTTTTTTATATTTATGTTGATTATCTCTATAGTGCCAATCCAACACAAATCCTTAGTTTTCATTTTATTTCTTTTATCCTTGTCTTATAGAATTATATTCAATTATTAGAATTATTATTATTTCTATATTCAATTATTAGAATTATTATTTATATATTGAATTTATATATTGAATATAGAATTACATATATTTATAGATATATTGAATTTCATATATTTAATTAAAATATTAATAAATAGATATTTCATAAATGGATAATAAATAGATATATTCTATTAATAAATAAGATATTAAAAAGGAAAAATGAAATATATAGAAATCAATAAAAAATAAATTCAATTGAAATAACTATTTCCATTTTTTTATTAACATTTATAATTTTATTTCAATTTAGAATTCTTTTAAAATTTTAAATTCTTTTGTTTTCTCCATTGTATTCATTTTCACTATTCACATTCATATTGACAATAGTGGATCAAAGAAATATAATCTGATCGTGGATAAATGGATCTAGTTATCTACCTTTCATAGACTTGACTTTTTATTTTACTTCATTCACATGATAAGCTCATTGGATTTTCTGTGATACACGAAGTTACTTTTGTGTGATATAAGAAATTTTTTTTATAAAAAAAATAGATAATTTAAGAAGGGATAACATAAGATACAAGAGACGGTATATCAATTTCTTATTTTCTCTAAATCTTTACTAAAAAATCATTTGCTTTTCATCTTATCTGTTCATTTTTATGTTCAAAATAAATTAGAAATTTTTTTTTATTTTTGTTATTTTCATATTTTGATTACGTCGTGCAATTCCATTTCATTTTTTATTCCGATTGTATCTACACATACTAATTATTTTTCTTTTTTTGGGTTGCTAACTCAACAGTAGAGTACTCGGCTTTTAAGTGCGGCTAGCATCTTTTACACATTTGTATGAAGTAAGGGATTCGTCCATACTATCGGTAGAGTTTGTAAGACCACGAATGATCTTGAAAGGAATGAATGGAAAAAGCAACATGTCGTATCAATGGAGAATTCGGGGAATATTTTTACCCGATCAGTCCAACACCTTGTTTGAATTGGTGACGCGGAACAAAATCAATTTCAAGTGGGGTCGAATGAATAAATGGATAGAGCCACATGGCTTCAATTATAGAGGAATAAAAAGCAACGAGCTTATGTTCTTAATTGGAATGATTACCCGATCTAAGTATACGTTAAAAATATATTAGTGCTTGAGGCGGGAAGGACTTTTCTCATGAATGGATTATCGATTTTTTTATGAATCCTAACTATTAGTTATTCTACATTATGGGGTAGAGATGAATGTGTAGAAGAAGCAGTATCTTGATAAAGAGATTTTTTTTCTTTTCAAAAATCAAAAGAGCGATTTGATTGAAAAAATAAAGGATTTCTAACCATTTTCTTATCCTAAAATAAACCAATTAGATGGAAAAAGAGAGTATAGAGAGTCTGTTGATAAGTCTTACATGTTTACAAGGTATCTATTCTTATTCTTTTTTTACTGTAATACCTTGTTTTGACTGTATCGCACTATGTATCATTTGATAACCCAATAAGTTCATTATACTATCCCTGGTTCAAATCGAATTTCAAATGGAGGAATTTGAAGGATATTTAGAACTTGATAAATATCGGCAACGTGACTTCCTATACCAACTTATCTTTCAGGAGTATATTTATGCATTTGCTCATGATCATTTTTTAAATAGATCTATTTTGTTGAAAAATGTAGGTTATGACAATAAATCCAGTTTACTAATTATAAAACATTTAATTACTCGAATGTATCAACAGAATCATTTGATTATTTCCAATAATGATTATAACCAAAATCCATTTTTTGGGTACAACAAAAATTTGTATTCTCCAATTCTATCATAAGGGTTTGCACTCATTGTGGAAATTCCATTTTCCCTACGATTAGTATCTTCCTTAGAGGATGCAGAAATAGCAAAATCTTATAATTTACGATCAATTCATTCAATATTTCCTTTTTTAGAGGATAAATTCCCACATTTAAATTATGTGTCAGATGTCTTAATACCATATCCCCTCCATCTGAAAATTTTGGTTCAAATTCTTCGCTACTGGGTGAAAGATGCCTCTTCTTTACATTTATTACGGTTCTTTCTTCACGAGTATTATAATTGGAATAGTCTTATTACTCTAAAGAAATCAATTTCTTTTTTTCAAAAAGAAATCGAAGATTATTCTTGTTCCTATATAATTCTCATGTATGTGAATAAGAATATATTTTCCTTTTTCTACTTAAACAATCTTCTCATTGAGGATTAACATCTTATAGGGTCCTTTTTGAGCGAACCTATTTCTATGGAAAAATAGAACATGTTGTAGAAGTATTTGCTAATGATTTTCTGGCTATCCTATAGGTCTTCAAGGATCCTTTCAAGAATTATGTTAGATATCAAGGAAAATCAATTCTGATTCAAAAGATATGCCTCTTCTGATGAATAAGTGGAAATATTACCTTGTCAATTTATGGCAATGTCATTTTTCTGTGTGGTCACAACCAGAAAGGATCCATATAAATCCATTATCCAAACGTTCTCTTGACTTTTTAGGCTATATTTCAAGTGTGCAACTAAATCCTTCAGTGGTACGAAGTCAAATGCTAGAAAATGCATTTCTAATAGATAATTCTATGAAGAAACTCGATACATTAGTTCCAATTATGACTCTGCTTGGATCATTGGCTAATTTTAAATTTTGTAACGTATTGGGGCATCCTATTAGTAAGTCCACCTGAGCAGATTCGTCAGACTTTGATATTATTGATCGATTTGTGCGTATATGCAGAAATCTTTCTCATTATTACAGTGGATCCTAAAAAAAATAGTTTGTATCGAATAAAATATATATTTCGACTTTCTTGTCTTAAAACTTTGGCTCGTAAACACAAAAGTATTGTACGTGCTTTTTTGAAAAGGTTAAATTCGGAATTATTGGAAGAATTCTTTACGGAGGAAGAACGGGTTCTTTCTTTGATCTTCCCAAGAGCTTCTTTTACTTTCCGGAGGGTGTATAGGGGGCCCAATTGGTATTTGGATATTATTTGCATCAATGATTTGGCCAATCATGAATGATTGGTTATGAAACCATGTAAATGTAAATAGAAATTATCATAAAGATATACCAAAAAAATCCATTCATTTTTTTATTTTTATTATGAAATGCTCATTCAGTAAGAGAAAGAGTTGATCAACTGAATATTCAAATTTCTTAGTTAGAGTCTCATTTAGGGAAGGAACTGAGTTTTAGATGTATACATAGGGAAAGTCGTGTGCAATGAAAAATGCACGCACGGTTTGGGGAGGGATTTTTTTAAACAAGTAAATTATCTACTCCATCCGACTAGTTCCGGGTTCGAGTCCCGGTCAACCCATTCTAATTATTATATCGAAATCATAAATTAAAAATTCAAATTCTTTTTTTTACTCTTTTCATTCATTAAACATAAAAATGAAATTCTGATTAATCTATATAAATAAAAATATAGATATATATCTGTGGATGTTGAAATTGGTTGACATGAGTATATAAGTCATGTTATACTGTTGAATAACAAGCCCTAAATTATCTATTTATAGAGAATTCAGGTGTTTGGGAGTCCCTGATGATTAATGATTAAATAAACCAAGATTTTACCATGACTACAATTTTAGAGAGACGCGAAAGCGAAAGCCTATGGGGTCATTTTTGTAACTGGGTAACCAGCACTGAAAACCATCTTTACATTGGATGGTTTGGTATTTTGATGATCCCGACCTTATTGACCGCAACTTCTGTATTTATTATCGCTTTCATTGTTGCCCCTCCGGTAGATATTGATGGTATTCGCGAACCTGTTTATGGATCTTTACTTTACAGAAACAATATTATTTCTAGTGCCATTATTCCTACTTCTGCGGCTATAGGGTTGCACTTTTACCTGATATGGGAAAGTCGTGTGCAATGAAAAATGCACGCACGGTTTGGGGAGGGATTTTTTTGAACAAGTAAATTATCTACTCCATCAGACTAGTTTCGGGTTCGAGTCCCAGGCAACCCATTCTAATTATTATATCGAAATCATAAATTAAAAATTCAAATTCTTTTTTTACTCTTTTCATTCATTAAACATAAAAATGTAATTCTGATTAATCTAGATAAATAAAAGTATAGATATATATCTATGGATGTTGAGATTGGTTGACATGAGTATATAAGTCATGTTCTACTGTTGAATAACAAGCCCTAAATTCTCTATTTATAGACAATTCAGGTGTTTGGGAGTCCCTGATGATTAATGATTAAATAAACCAAGATTTTACAATGACTGCAATTTTATAGAGACGTGAAAGCGAAAGCCTATGGGTCATTTTTGTAAATGGGTAACCAGCACTGAAAACCATCTTTACATTGGATGGTTTGGTATTTTGATGATCCCGACCTTATTGACCGTAACTTCTGTATTTATTATCGCTTTCATTGCTGCCCCTCCGGTAGATATTGATGTATTCGTGAACCTGTTTCTGGATCTTTACTTTACGGAAACAATATTATTTCTAGTGCCATTATTCCTAATTCTGCAGCTATAGGGTTGCACTTTTACCCGATATGGGAGTAGCTTCCGTTGATGAGTGGTTATACAATGGCAGTCCTTATGAGCTAATTGTTCTACACTTCTTACTTGGTGTCGCGTGTTACATGGGTCGTGAGTGGGAACATAGTTTCCGTCTGGGTATACGTCCTTAGATTGCTATTGCATATCCAGCTCCTGTCGCAGCTGCTATTGCTGTTTTCTTGATATATCCAATTGGTCAAGGAAGCTTTTTTGAAGGTATGCCTCTAGGAATCTCTGGTACTTTTAACTTCATGATTGTATTCCAGGCTGAGCATAACATTCTTATGCACCCATTTCACATGTTAGGTGTAGCTGGTGTATTTGGTGGCTCCTTATTTAGTGCTATGCATGGTTCCTTGGTAACTTCTAGTTTGATCAGGGAAACCATAAAAAATGAATCTGCTAATGAAGGTTACAGATTCGCTGAGGAGGAAGAAACTTATAATTTTGTAGCTGCTCATAGTTATTTTGGCCGATTGATCTTCCAATATGCAAGTTTCAATGATTCTCGTTCTTTACATTTCTTCCTAGCTACTTGGTCTGTAGTAGGTATCTAGTTCACTGCTTTAGGTATTAGCACTATGGCTTTCAACTTAAATGGTTTCAATTTCAACCAATATGTAGTTGATAGTCAAGGTCGTATAATTAATACCTAGGCTGATATTATTAACTGTGCTAACCTTGGTATGGAAGTTATGCATGAACTTAATGCTCATAGCTTCCCTCTATACCTAGCTGTTGTTGAAGCTCCATCTATAAATGGATAATACTTCGGTCTTAGTGTATATGAGTTATTGAAAGTAAATGAGCAATAACCAATTTCTTATTCTCTCAAGAGGGTTGGTATTGCTCCTTTCTTATTTATTATTTAAGCAAGCTTTTTTTCTTTACTTCAGCATAGGAAAAAAAAGGTATTTGAGTATCAGACTTTTGTTATATAGTCATTTTTTTCCTATACGTTCTTCTCAATCTTATACGTTCTTCTCAATCTTTTGTGAGTTTTTTATTTTGAAAAAAAGAAAAGATCAAAGTTTCAATTTATTTTCTGCTTCCTTTTTCTTAGAAGAAAGATAAAAAATATAAAAAAAAAACCAATGTTAGAAATTTGAATCGTTATAAGTTGTTTTTGTAATTTATACATAGTATAAGGGCGGATGTAGCCAAGTTGATCAAGGCAGTGGATTGTGAATCCACCATGCGCGGGTTCAATTCCCGTCATTCGCCCATAGCCCATAAATTAAATAAAACAATCGAGAAGTGAAAATAAAAGAGAAAGAGTGAATCTCACTCCTATTTTTATTTTGTAAAGACGAAGAAACAAATTCTATTTTATCTCCTATTTACCACGGCGACAAAGAATCAAATTATCACTATATTTATTCCTTTTTCTACTTCTTCTTCCAAGTGCAGGATAACCCCAAGGGGTTGTAGGTTTTTTTCTACCAATTGGGGCCCTCCCTTCACCACCCCCATGGGGATGGTCTACAGGGTTCATAATTACTCCTCTTACTACAGGACGTTTACCTAGCCAACATTTAGATCTGACTCCACCTAAACTTTTCTATTTCACCCCAGCATTCCCCACTTGTCTGACTGTTGCTGAGTAATTTTTGGATATCAAACGGACCTCCCCAGAAGGTAATTTTAATGTGGCCGATTTTCACTCTTTTGCAATCAGTTTCACTACAACACCTGCTGCTCTAGCTAATAGTCCACCCATTCCAAGTGTGATTTCTATGTTATGTATGGTCGTGCCTAAGGGCATATCGGTTGAAGTAGAATCTTCTTTTTGATCAATCAAAACCCCTGCTCAATCTGTACAAGCTTCTTCCAAAGCATACGACTTTCTGGATGTAGATGATGATATCTATACATATAGATCTGATATATCTCGTATAATTCTTATATATATCATACAATGAAGTACCACATGAGTGGATATATAGGAATCCAAATATGTCGAATCACTCATGTTATGATCTTCTACATCCTAGGTCTTCCCGTTCCTTCATCTGGTTTATGTAGCATTTATACAGAATGACTCTATGAAATTACGTTGACACTTCTACATATTACGGGTAACGTAGGAGACATCTCTATTTTCCCCCCGAGAATCCTTAGAATTACCACTACTTAGCTTTCAATTTGCCTCTGACCATCAAATGAAATATGAATAACTCATCCTCCTCTCATTGAAACAAGGGGCGCTTCTGGTTCTGTCGGTGCTTGAAACAATTTTATATTCTCCATATTACTAGATCTCTAGAATCAATAATTTTATATGAGGAACTACTGAACTCAATCACTTGCTGTCGTTACTCTTCAATTTTTTGTTGAGGTCTATCATGTAGAGGTGCTCAAATTGGATCAGTGATCGATTTCTAGGTTTCGTCGAAAACCTAATTGGTTACTTCTAATTACGTAAATCAATCGTTCAAACCACACTCAAAGGTAGGGCATTTCCCATTTTTATAGGAACTTCTGTACCAAAAACAATGGTATCTCCAATTATAGCCCCTCTGGGATGTAAAATATATCTTTTCTCACCATCCCCATAGTGTATGAGACAAATGTATGCATTACGATTAGGGTCGCATTCTATGGTTATGATTATACCATATATGTCTTTTTCATTCCGTCGAAAATCGATTTTACGGTATAGATGCTTATGACCTCCCCCTCTATGCCCTGCGGTAATGATTCCTCTAGCATTACGACCTTTACCCCAAATGATGTTGTCCATGGATCAAATTATTTCGTGGATTGGATTTCACTTGACTGTCTACAGCTCCATTGCGTGTGCTCGGGGTAGAAGTTTTGTATAAATGTATCGCCGTGCTATTAAGTATTTTGATTTAAGTTCTTTTCTTTCTAAGAGGTGGAATAGAATAACTCATTTGAAGCGTAATGATCATCCGCCTGTAATGCATTGTATGTCCCATAATAGGTCCCATTCTTCTACCCTTTCCTGGGACTCAATGACTATTCATAGCTATTACCTTGACATCAAAGAAAAGTTCGACCCAATGTTTTATTTCTGTCCTAGTGGATCCTGATTCGACATTAGAAGTATATTGGTTTTTCCCCAATAACCGAATACTTTTATCTGTAATTACTGCATATTTGATTCCATCCATAAATTTTCTTCCCTATGAGTTCTAGTCTCAATAAGAACGCTAGTTCTTACTGTTCATATGTTATGATATGAATATACCACACCAATTCATTATGTATGGATGATGAGATTCCATTGATACAGAGTCAATTCCAATAGACTTATTGGAGGGTCCCATTGGCGTGCATCTAGTAGGAATTGAACCTACGAATTCGCCAATTATGAGTTGGGCGCTTTAACCATTCAACCATGGATGCTTAGCGGGGATCCTCGTGCATGATGAATAATCAAATTCCAATTGAAATGAAATCTTTAGGATAAATCAATGCAATTTAGGAGGACTCAATAAAAGGACATCAATTCAAATCCTGGACTTTTGAATTGAGAGAGATATTGAGATAGATCAAGAATTCTCATTATTTCTTATATTCATGGACCCAATTCAATTCAGTGGGATCTTTCATTCACATTTTTTTCCATCAAGAACGTTTTATAAAACTCTTAGACTCCCGAATTTGGAGTATCCTACTTTCACGTAATTCACAGGGTTCAACAAGCAATTGATATTTTACGATCAAGGGTGTAGTACTATTTGTAGTAGCGGTCCTTATATATCGTATTAACATTCGAAAGATGGTCGAAAGAAAGAATCTCTATTTGACAGGGTTTCTTCCTATACCTATGAATTTCATTGGACCCAGAAATGAGACATTGGAAGAATCTTTTGGCTCTTCCAATATCAATAGGTTGATTGTTCACTCCTATATCTTCCAAAAGGAAAAATGATCTCTGAGAGCTATTTCCGGGATCCGAAAGAGAGTACTTGAGTTCTCCCAATAACTAAAAAGTGCATCATGCCTGAATCTAACTGGGGTTCACGGTGGTGGAGGAACTGGATCGGAAAAAAGAGGGATTCTAGTTGTAAGATATCTAATGAAACCGTCGCTGGAATTGAGATCTCATTCAAAGAGAAAGATATCAATATATATAGAGTTTCTTTTTGTATATTATATGGATGATCAGATCCGTAAGGACCATGATTGGGAATTGTTTGATCGTCTTTCTCCGAGGAAGAGGCAAAACATAATCAACTTGAATTCGGGACAGCTATTCTAAATCTTAGTGAAAGACTGGATTTGTTATCTCATGTTTGCTTTTCATGAAAAAATACCAATTAAACTGGAGGGCTTCTTCAAACAACAAGCAGCTGGGTCAACTATTCAATCAAATGATATTGAGCATGTTTCCCATCTCTTCTCGAGAAACAAGTGGGCTATTTCTTTGCAAAATTGTGCTCAATTTCACATGTGGCAATTCTGCCAAGATCTCTTCTTTAGTTGGGGGAAGAATCCATACGAATCAGATTTTTTGAGGAACATATCGAGAGAGAATTGGATTTGGTTAGACAATGTGTGGTTGGTAAACAATGATCAATTTTTTAGCAAGGTACGGAATGTATTGTCAAATATTCAATATGATTCCACAAGATCTAGTTTCGTTCAAATAATGGATTCTAGCCAATTGAAAGGATCTTCTTATCAATCCAGAGATCATTTTGATTCCATTAGTAATGAGGACTCGGAATATCACACATTAATCAATCAAAGAGAGATTCAACAACTAAAAGAAAGATCGATTCTTTGGGGTCCTTCCTTTCTTCAAATGGAACGAAGAGAGATAGAATCAGACTGATTCCCTAAATGCTTTTCTGGATATTCCTCAATGTCCCGGCTATTCACGGAACGTGAGAAGCAGATGGATAATCATCTGCTTCCAGAAGAAATCAAAGAATTTCGTGGGAATCCTACAAGATCCATTCGTTCTTTTTTCTCTGACAAATGGTCAGAACTTCATCTGGGTTCAAATCCTATTGAGAGGTCTACTAGAGATCAAAAATTGTTGAAGAAAGAAGAAGATGTTTCTTTTGTCCCTTCCAGGCGATCGGAAAATAAAGAAATAGTTAATATATTCAAGATAATTATGTATTTACAAAAGACGTCTCAATTCATCCTATTTCATCAGATCCAGGATGTGATATGGTTCCGAATGACGAACTGGATATGGACAGTTCCAATAAGATTTCATTCTTGAACAAAAATCCATTTTTTGATTTATTTCATCTATTCCATGACCGGAACAGGAGGGGATACATGTTACACCACGATTTTGAATCAGAATAGATATTTCAAGAAATGGCAGATCTATTCACTCTATCAATAATCGAGTCGGATCTGGTGTATCATAAAGGATTTGCCTTTTTTATTGATTCCTACGGATTGGATCAAAAACCATTCTTGAATGAGGTATTCAACTCCAGGGATGAATCGAAAAAGAAATATTTATTGGTTCCACCTCCTATTTTTTATGAAAAGAATGAATCTTTTTATTGAATTTATGAAAAAAATGGGTCCGGACCTCCCGCGGGAATGATTTGGAAGATCCAAAATAAAAAAAAGTGGTATTTGCTAGCAACAACATAATGGAGGCAGTCAATCAATATAGATTGATCCGAAATCTGATTCAAATCCAATATAACACATATGGGTACATAAGAAATGTATTGAATCGATTCTTTTTAATGAATAAATCTGATCACAACTTCGAATATGAAATTCAAAGGGATCAAATAGGAAATGATACTCTGAATCATAGAACTATAATGAAATATATGATCAACCAACATTTATCCAATTTGAAAAAGGGTCATAAGAAATGGTTCGATCCTCTTATTTTGATTTCTCGAATCGAGAGATCCATGAATCGGGATCCTAATGCATATAGATACAAATGGTCCAATGGGAGAAAGAATTTTCAGGAACATTTGAAACATTTCATTTCTGAGCGGAAGAGCCAATTTCATTTTCAAGTAGTCTTCGATCGATTACGTATTAATCAATATTCGATTGATTGGTCTGAGGTTATCGACAAAAAAGATTTGTCTAAGTCACTTCGTTTCTTTTTGTCCAAGTTACTTCTTTTTTGTCCAAGTTTCTTCTCTTTTTGTCTAACTCACTTCCTTTTTTCTTTGTGAGTTTCAGGAATATCCCCATTCATAGGTCCGAGATCCACATCTATGAATTGAAAGCTCTGAATGATCAATTCTGCAATCAGTTGTTAGAATCAATAAGTCTTCAAATCGTTCATTTGAAAAAATGGAAACCCTTCTTATTGGATGATCATAATACTTCCCAAAAATCGAAATTCTTGATCAATGGAGTAACAATATCACCATTTTTGTTCAATAAGATATCAAAGTGGATGATTGACTCATTCCATACTAGAAATAATCACAGGAAATCTTTTGATAACACGGATTCCTATTTCTCAATGATACCCCACGATCAAGACAATTGGCTAAATCCTGTGAAACCATTTCATAGAAGTTCATTGATATCTTTTTTTTATAAAGCAAATCGACTTCGATTCTTGAATAATCCACATCACTTCTGCTTCTATTGTAACAAAAGATTCCCTTTTTATGTGGATTATGTGGAAAAGGCTCGTATCAATAATTATGATTTTACGTATGGACAATTCCTCAATATCTTGTTCATTCGCAACAAAATATTTTCTTTGTGCAGCGGTAAAAAAAACATGCTTTTTTGGAGAGAGATACTATTTCACCAATCAAGTCACAGCTATCTAACATATTCATACCTAATGATTTTCCACAAAGTGGTGACGAAAGGCATAACTTGTACAAATCTTTCCATTTTCCAATTCGATCCAATCCATTCGGTCGTAGAGCTATTTACTCGATCGCATACATTTCTGGAACACCTCTAATAGAGGGACAAATAGTCAATTTTGAAAGAACTTATTGTCAATCTCTTTCAGATATGAATCTATCTGATTCAGAGGGGAAGAACTTGCATCAGTATCTCAATTTCAATTCAAACATGGGTTTAATTCACACTCCATGTTCTGAGAAATATTTACCATCCTAAAAGAGGAAAAATGGAGTCTTTGTCTAAAGAAATGCCTTGAGAAAGGGCAGATGTATAGAACCTTTAAACGAGATAGTGCTTTTTCAACTCTCTCAAAATGGATTCTATTCCAAACATATATGCCATGGTTCCTTACTTCGACAGGGTACAAATATCTAAATTTGATATTTTTAGATACTTTTTCAGACCTATTGCCGATACTAAGTAGCAGCCAAAAATTTGTATCCATATTTAATGATATTATGCATGGATCAGATATATCATGGCGAATTCTTCAGAAAAAATGGTGTCGTCCATAATGGAATCGGATAAGTGAGATTTTGAGTAAGTGTTTACATAATCTTCTAATGCCCGAAGAAATGATTCATCGAAATAATGAGTCACCATTGATATCGACACATCTAAGATCGCCAAATGTTCGGGAGTTTCTCAATTCAATCTTTTTCCTTCTTCTTGTTGCTGGATATCTCGTTCGTACACATCTTCTCTTTGTTTCTCGATCCTATAGTGAGTTACAGACAGAGTTCGAAAAGGTCAAATCTTTGATGATTCCATCATACATGATTGAATTACGAAAACTTCTAGATAGGTATCCCACATCTGAACTGAATTCTTTCTGGTTAAAGAATTTCTTTCTAGTTGCTCTGGAACAATTAGGAGATTCTCTAGAAGAAATATGGGGTTCTGCTTATGGTGGCAACATGCTATGGGGTGGTGGTCCCGCTTATGGGGTTAAATCAATACGTTCTAAGAATAAAGATTGGAATATCAATCTCATCGATATCATCGATCTCATAAGTATCATACCAAATCCCATCAATCAAATCGCTTTTTTGAGAAATACAAGACATCTAAGTCATACAAGTAAAGTGATATATTCATTGATAAGAAAAGGAAAAAATGTGAACGGTGATTGGATTGATGATAAAATAGAATCCTGGGTCTCGAACAGTGATTCGATTGATGATAAAGAAAGAGAATTCTTGGTTCAGTTCTCCACCTTAACGACAGAAAAAAAAAGGATTGATCAAATTCTATTGAGTCTGACTCATAGTGATCATTTATCAAAGAATGACTCTGGTTATCAAATGATTGAACAACCGGGAGCAATTCACTTACGATACTTAGTTGACATTCATAAAAAGTATCTAATGAATTATGAGTTCAATACATCATGTTTAGCAGAAAGACGGACATTCTTTGCCCATTATCAGACAATCACTTATTCACAAACCTCGTGTAGGGCTAATAGTTTTTATTTCCCATCTCATGGAAAACCCTTTTTCGCTCCTCTTATCCCTATCCCCCTCTAGGGGTATTTTAGTGATAGGTTCTATAGGAACTGGACGATCCCATTTGGTCAAGTACCTAGCGACAAACTCCTATGTTCCTTTCATTACAAGTATTCTTGAACAAGTTCCTGGATAACAAGCCTAAGGGTTTTCTTATTGATGATAGTGACGATATTGATGATAGTGACGATATTGATCATAGTGACAATATTGATCGTAGTGGCTATATTGATGATAGTGACGATATCGACCGTGACCTTGATACGGAGCTGGAGCTTCTAACTATGATGAATGCGCTAACTATGGATATGATGCTGGAAATAGACCGATTTTATATCATCCTTCAATTCGAATTAGTAAAAGCAATGTCTCCTTGCATAATATGGATTCCAAACATTCACGATCTGGATGTGAATGAGTCGAATTACTTATCCCTCGGTCTATTAGTGAACTATATCTTCAGGGATTGTGAAAGATGTTCCAGTAGAAATATTCTTGTCATTGCATCGACTCATATTCCCCAAAAAGTGGATCTCGCTCTAATAGCTCCGAATAAATTAAATACATGCATTAAAATACAAAGGCCTCTTATTCCACAACAACGAAAGCCTTTTTTCACTCTTTCATATATAGGGGATATCACTTGGAAAAGAAAATGTTCCATACTAATGGATTTGGGTCCATAACCATGGGTTCCAATGTATGAGATCTTGTAGCATTTACCAATGAGGCCCTATCAATTAGTATTACGTAGAAGAAATCCATTATAGACACTAATATAATTAGATCTACTCTTCATAGATAAACTGGGGATTTGTGATCCCAGGTAAGATTGGTTCAGGATCATGGGATCCTTTTCTATCAGATAAGAAAGGTTGTTGCATAAAATGTACTTCTAAGTAATTGCTCCATAGATCCTATATCTATATATATGAAGAAGAAATCATGTAACGAAGGAGGTTCTTATTTGTACAAATGGTACTTCGAACTTGGAACGAGCATGAAGAAATTAACGATACTTCTTTATCTTTTGAGTT
>QANY01002751.1:445412-467912 GCA_003255025.1 Datisca glomerata
CCCTTATGATTATTGTTTCCTTAATTATTTTATTGATTGTGAATAAGAAAGACATATCATTAAAATATCTCATACAAATCATCATGTTTTATTCAATGACTCATGTCATCGAGTACCAGACCTGACTTATTTATTCACACACCCGTGAATAAAATATAAGGTGATATTACTACTTTTGCAAGCTTATCACGAATGTTATATATGTGAATCATGTAACTCTAAAATAGTTGAATCACAATCCTAACGACAGAGTTATTGTCTGACAATTCGAACTCACTCATTTGGCATATGAAAAATCGCAAGTAACTAAGTCAAGTTTCGTATTCACCTCAAGATTAAAGTAATTATGAAATTACCCTTAAGGTGTAACAATTAGATTTAGAGCTAGATAAATGGTTTTGCTCTAAATTAATTGGTTATTGGTCTATTCAACATGTTCCATAGCATGTCTAGGTCAACCATTAGAGTCTCTATTCCCATGCCCGGATATCGACATTCTTTAGTTCAACCTAACAACCATAATTTGATTCAATTGTCCAATTGATCCTAAGATTGCGAATAACATTCTGAACTATCTTAGAAGAGTTTGTTTGGAAGACTATTCGGTCTTTACTCTTCTTACGTTGATAATAGTTTCAGAACTTAAGTAAATTACAAACACACTTTAATTAAAAAAGAAACTTTCAATTTATTCATAGAATTTAGTAATACATAAATAACTGTTTACTCATAAAAAGTTATTATACCATACTTTATGGACATAATTCTAACAATATATCCTTTCTTAGCATGAAATCAACCGAAGATTATTTTTGATAAATTTGTCTTGTTGATTCAATTTGTACCAAATCTGTCGAGTTTAGATTTTAAAAAGATATTGATTCTCCTACCAATAAAAACAATCATGAAGTTACTTCATGAATAAAAATAAAGAGGGATGGAGTGGTATTTTATTGAGAAGGAAAGAAGAAGATGAATATCTTTTTTAAACCAGAGATAATTGGAAGGAAGAAGGAGGGAGGGAAATTTTTGTATTAAGAAAATTACTATTAGTTTTAACCCTTTAATTTAATGAAATGATGTTTTTTTTTACAGTTTTCTCATGTTACAGGGGTATAAAATATGAAAAAATTAGGTGTATATTTTATATTTTAGTCAACGTGCAGGGTTATATTTTACATTTTAGCTGTATAGATTAAAGATTATATTTTTCATAAGTTTAACTTACTAAAATATTTTCAATTAATTTAGTTATGCTAGAAGAACACCCTCTATACTTTTTTTATTTTGATTCTTTTAGTATATTATTTCTTTGATCTCTATCAAAAATATATATTTTATCCTTTTACTAATTATTGATTGAATTTTTCTAATATATATTTTAACGAAGAAATAACTTAATATGCTCTCGTGTCTAAACATATATTTTAAATTAGAAACGATAAAAAAATAAAAAATTTACTTAAGAGATACATTATTTTGAGAAATAAGAAAAGAAGAAAACTACAATTAATGTTGTACCCTAATAGATTTAGGGTAATTTTAAAATTATAAAATAAAAAATGAGTAAAATAGTCTAAAAATAATTTTGATTCTCATCTTATTTTTAAAGATAAAGATTATTATTTTTTTTGTTTTGTTTGGACATTTATTTCAATGAGACCTTTCAGCTATCCAATTAAATGCTAATGAGATAAGCATTATTATAATAATTATAAATTTCATTCTTCCACTTTGCCATTTAACACATTAACTTATTAATTTATTCTTCCATCAATTAGTTTTTCCTCATACGTCTCAACTATACATCCTTAATAACAAATCTCTATGTACTACTCTATTAGTTTTATAGAAGTTTGGCAAAACTAAAAAGATTCAACAAAATATGTATAAAATAATTGAAACTTGAAAAATTTCACCATGTCAAAGAAATCGATATTAATATATTTCTTCAGCTAAATACAAATAAAAGAATTATGTTATCACCAATATTTGATGTATTAGAATCAATAAAATATAAAAAAATATGATAATTTAACAAGCTTAGTCTTGAAATTAAAAATGTTCCACGTTATAATCTTAAATTTTAACTTAAGTAATTGATTATGTATTATTATAAGTATTTTTATATGTGCTCATCAGTTTAATAATGCATATTTAGTGAGATTAAAAATTAGTATAATAACATTCATTGTGATATTTATAAGATGCTTTCATATTCGTATATTAAATAAAATAAGATTGATATTTACAACTAAATAATTGAATTCCGTAACATAAATCATATAAGAAATTAAAATGTCATTTTTATTGCAATTTAACATCATTAATTAAATTATCAATTACTTATTTAATGTATGTATAGGTATATGTTTCAATCAATTAGATTTAATTGTAACGAACATGCTATTATAATAGTTTAATATGGATGCATAAAAGTGTTTAGAAAAAGATGATCAAATCTTATCACTTTTAATATATTATAGATGTAGATGTGGATGAAAGATGAGATTCAAACATTTTAACACTTTCATGATGTAATTAAAATAAATAAATTATAATGATGAAATTGAAATTTGATTTGATGAATATTAATATAATTTTTGTTAAAAAAAGAGAAAATTATAGAGTGAAAAAAATCCGGATAGAAGAGCTGTTGCTAGATGACGTTGATATAATTCCGCTAACGTCGTCATATATGCCGTTAAAAGAGAATAGCAGCCAGCAGGCCGAAATGGCCCAAGCTGTAGCCTTCCGCAGTAGCATATAGATCCACCGGCTTTACTTTCACTCCTCTAAACTTCGCCTTTCTCCATTTGCTCTACCAAGCTAAGCGCCTAGGGATTCCTTGCCTTCTCTTACATTCTGAACCGCAACGGTTTCGCACTGAATCACTATCCTCTTCTTCTTTGTCTACCTGCTTTCGTCGTAGATTCTAATTCTTTCAATGTCTTAAAACCTTAAAACCATTAACACCCAGTATTTATTCACAGTTTCTACTTTCTAGTTCGTCTAGGTTTTAAAGGCCTAAATACGACGTAGTCGTTTTCGTGGTATTCGTTTCGCGGTATGGATCTCGTGGTACAATTTTTTTTATATGTTTTGATATATTCGTTCCCATTTCTCTTATTCAGGAACCCGTATGGTTTACAGAGAAGTCAAATGAAATGATTCGGACATAGATTATAAGATATTCACTCTCTGGACTCTGCTGAGAGTGAATATCTTATAGTCTTTTTCTCTGTCTATGCCAAATAAAATTTTTCTTTGTTTACTGTCAATCTGAACGTATGGGGTTGAGGGGGGGGGGGGGGGACAAGTTGAAAAGTTTTGGCTTTCTATATTCCGGATTATTTGTTGCGTTAAGTTGTTTTTCTAATTTTATTTTCCATCCCCTACTTCTATTTCTATGTTCATTTCTTATCGTAATATTTCTCGATTCAGTTGCATGTAGTTGCTAAATTGTGGATGCAGTAATTTTCGTTCATTTTTTTCGGACTTAATGATGTAACGGTAGCTCTTGGCCAATATTTCTGATGCAGTTGAAGTTGAAGCTAAATTTATAGCTTGCTATGGGATTTGACAACGAGTGCATATTGAACATCCAGTCTCTTGCCGGGGAATACTTCTGCCCTGTTTGTCGATTACTTGTGTACCCAAATGAAGCATTGCAGTCCCAATGCACTCATTTGTACTGCAAGCCCTGTTTAACATACGTAGTGAGCACCACCAGGGCTTGCCCTTATGATGGCTACTTGGTCACGGCTGCAGATTCTAAGGTTGTTATTTAACTATTATGGTCTTCGTATTGCAGCTAAGCTTATGTTATTCATCTTTTTACAGATATTTATAAACTACTCTCTGTTGCAGCCGCTCATTGAATCAAATAAAGTCCTTGCTGAAACCATTGGCAAAATAGCAGTTCATTGCTTGTATCACAGGAGTGGATGCACATGGCAAGGACCTTTAACTGAGTGCATAATTCATTGTTCTGGATGCGCATTTGGCAATTCTCCTGTTGTGTGTAATAGATGTGGCATTCAAATTGCGCATCGTCAAGTACAAGAACATGCACAAAATTGTCCAGTGAGTGCAAGCGGAATTTATGTTTGTTTCTTGTTTATTAATTTTTGTTTTGTGGGTGGTGGTGGTTTCTCCCTGCCAAGTTTTTTTTTCATGCTTTTATTTGGTTGTTTTATGTTGTAAATCAGGGTGTGCAAACTCAAGCACAACAGACGGAGGTTGCTCCTGTCGCTTTAACCAATGGTACAGTAGCAACTGCTGATCAGACCCCCACTTCCGTTCAGTTAATGACAGAAAATTCTCAGGCCCAGGCTTCTCAAACTGCACCTGCTACTGCTCCAGGGCAGGATCTTAATCAGCAAGCCAGTACCAATTCCCAGGGCCAAGCTGCAGTTCAAGCTGCTACGCTTACTACAGAACAGTGGTATCAACAACAACAACAACAGTATCAGCAGTACTATCAGCAATATCCTGGTTATGATCCTTATCAACAGCAATATCAGCAGTACTACCCCTATCAACTACCACAACATTCACAGGCTCATCCCTCACATGCTGCTGGGCAGCCTCAGCCGCAATCTCAACCCCAACTACAGTCTCAACTCCAAGTCCCACCACAAACCCAGGTCTTACCTCAACCGCCTGCTAAGTCTCAAGTACAATCAGACGTTCAGACACCTGTTACTGCTCAGACTCAGACTCAGAACCAGGTGCAATACAGCACACAGCAGCAGACTTATCCTGCTGGACAATTATATTCCCATGTGCAATCACAGACTCATCCCCCTGCCCATCATCAACATCCTCAGCCTCTGTCAATGACTCAAGCTCAGTCTCATCCACAACAACTTGTGCAGACGCCTCAATATCAGCTGCCACATCTTCAGATGCAATATCATCAGGCCCCAATTCAGCAACAGACACATCCTCAGTTCCCATCTCAACAACATCCTGTTTCTCAACCCCAACCTCATGCAGCACAGGATCAAAGCCATTTGCAGTCCCATACCCCACAAACCAATCAGGCAGCAATTCCTAATGTCCAGCCTCAAATGCAGAATCCATCATCCCATGCAGTCTCAGGTCATCATTCTTATCCTCAACCACAGTTGAACCAACAAATGCAGTTAGGAGCCCCCCAACATTCAGTGCACATGGTACCGCAAAGTGCGCCTCAGCTACAATCTCAGCACCCTATTCCAACACAGAGCCAGTTCCCACAAGCTTCTTTACTGCGTCCGCCCCAGTCTCAAGCTACATATCAAAATCAGCAACAGCCAGCTTTGCTACCTTCACCAGGTCTAGTCCAAAGCATCCCTCCTGCTCAACATGTACCTTTTCATGCCCAACAACCTGGACAGTCTGTCAATCAGCGCCCTGCCATGCAGTCAGCGCAACAACATCTTCCTCAGCAATATGTACAGCAACAGAATTTTGTGCCACAAGGTCAATTAATACAGCAGCAGATGCATATTCCATCTCAGTTACGCCCCCACGGACCACCCCATTCATTCCCACAACATAGTCGCGGATACCAGCAAATGCAACCCAATGGCGTATTGCCACATGGCATGCAGCAAAATCAATCTCAAAATCTGGTAACTAAGCCATTGGTCTCAGGTCATGGAATACAATCACTTCCTCAACAACAATCCATTGCAAGTAATCAGGTCAGGCCAACTCATCCTGGTGTGAATCAATCATCTACAAATCAGGGCAATGATTACTGGACTAAAAACAAAGTACATGCTATGTCACACGGGCTAGATGAACACAAAGTTCAGAAAGGCTTACCTGTTGAATCACCCTCTCAAAAAGCTGAAGCTGATGTGGAGTCCTTAGACTATGGGCATAAATTGACTGGTGATAAATCTGATAAATCTTCCAATGATGTTCAGCAGTCCAAGCCGATAGTCGCTGTTGAATCAGATTTGCAGGGAGGTGAAAACGGGAGCCTTTTGACTAAGCAGCTTGATGTGAAGGAAGGGTCGGTAGAAAGATCTTTGGAACGTTCCAACGGTGATAAGTTTGGGGAAGTTTTAACTCAGGAGCAGAAACATCATATTAGTGTTGATCCCAAGCAAACAGAGACTACTAACAATGAAAACAAGGTAATACACGATGGCACTTTGCTGAAAAAGTCCCCACCACAAGAAGCTGAACATCTCAAAGAACAAAGCTGGACGTTGCAAAATGATGCTAGCAGGATTCTGCCGGTTTCTACTGATGGCAAGGAAGGCTCCAAGGCCGTCTCTAAAGATCTGCCTCAGGCTCATGGCATTCATGGTAGCAGAGTAGATGGATATGGATGGATGCCTCTGGGTGGTCAGGTGCATACCAGTAGCTTTGCACAACTTTCCACATCCGTACAAGGGCCTGTTGCACCTTCAACGCTACAAGCACCTCCTCTCGGACAATTGAATCATCTACAGGGGACCAGGTCACAGGCTCCTGGGCAGGTACCTCATCCAGGACAATCACACCCACCTGGCACCATGATCGAGCAGGGTTCTGCTGCAACATTTGGGAGGATGCCTCTTTACTATGGCCCTCCTCATGGTCTAGGTCAAGGGCCCCCTTCCCATGGCACTCCCACGATGTCTCTAGGTGATGCTTTCGGAGGACATCAACCTGGTGTGGCACTTCCTGGGTCGTTTGATTCACATGGTCAGATGGTAGCTAAAGTACAACCACATGCCCCTGATAGTCAGATTGGTTTCCAGCGACCTAGTCATCCTCCAGAGACGGACATGTTTTTAAGTCAGAGGCCTAACTTTGTGGATGGGAGACGAACTGATTCAGGACCTCATGGATTTGTGGAACATGGTCCATCACATGTATCTGGTATTCGTCAAACCATGATGAGAATGAATGGTCCCCCCGGGGTTGACACCTTTTCCACACATGGGTCTGATGAAAGGTTTAAGCTTATACCTGATGAGCGAATGAAACCTTTCCCAATAGACCCATCTCGGCATCCTGTTAATCGAGGGGAGTTTGAAGAGGATCATAAAAAATTTCCTAGGCCTTCTCATTTAGATGCTGATTCTGTTTCAAAAATGGGCAGTTATCCATTGAGACATCATGATCAGGGAGCTCATGGGCCAAGCTATGACATTGGGTTAAGTTTTGATTTCTTGGGCGGTGCTGGTTCTTCAAGATTTTTGCCCCCTCACCATGTGGCTAGTCTTGACGCTGAGAGACCAATTGGTTGTGGGCATCCAGATTTTCTTGGACGAGGATCTGGAATTGGTGGGCAACATGTTGACCGTTTTGCATTTAGAAGTCCTCCTCATGATTATCACAGAATTTCTTCCCGTGGGTTTGGAGGACATTCTGGTCTAGATGACATTGATGGCAGGGAATTTCGTCGTTTTGGTGGTCCTAATTTCCCAGAAAGTAGGTTTATGCATAGGAGTGGATTTGAGGGTCCAGGTAATTTGAGGATGGGTGAACGTATAAGGAGTGGTGATTTCTTTGGTCAAGATAGGCATTTTGGACCTCGGGGTTTGCCAGGTCATTTGCGCCTAGGAGAGCAAGGTTTTGGTGAGTATCCTGGCCATCATGCTCGGATGGCAGAACTGGATGGACATGGCAACTTTGAGCCATTTGGCGGAGGGAATAGGATAGGTCATTTACGACTTGGTGAGCCTGGATTTAGAAGCAGTTTTCCTCTTCAGAGCTCTGGAGATGATGGTAGAATTTATGCAGTTGAGTCTTCATTCCTGTACTCGTTTTTCTTCATTTTTCCCCCGAACTAGTTAGGGTTTCAAAAGATTGATTTTAAATTGTTAATTTATGTTAAGGCACTGACAACTTTTTTATTTCCGATGTAAATGTTTCAATAATATTCGTGTGACATTTCTGTGGTTTCTGATTGAATGAAAATCTTCAGGGAGACATGGAATTTGATAACTCAAGAAAGAGGAAGCCAACTAGCATGGGATGGTGCAGAATTTGTAAAGTTGACTGTGAGACAGTTGAAGGCTTGGACCTGCATTCACAGACACGGGAACATCAGAAAATGGCAATGGACATGGTAAAAAGAATCAAGCAGAACGCAAAGAAACAGAAATTGTATGTTATCTTGGACGTATCTTGCACAGATTTATTAACTTGCCTCTCTTAAGCATGGTTAAAACTCGGAGTTTGAAATCTCTATTGCATTTTTGGACCTTTATCTTGCAGAACTTCCAGTGATCATTCCCCACTTGAAGATACAAGCAAGTCAAAGAATTTTGGTATTGACGGTCGTGGGAAAAAGCAGAAGGCAATAGCTTAGTCCAGTGACGTGTGTCTTGGGGGATTCATCTTACTCGGACAATTTTGTTTCATTGGTACAACCTACAAACACTGTTATCAAAATAGGTGATCACCCTTTCGTATCTCCTTTCTCGTTTTGGTGGTTTATACTAGTTTTTGGTCATTTCAGGTTGCTGCGGCATTAAAGCAGATGGTTTTGGAGCTAAAGTTCAGTGGCAGTTATGTTTGTTGGTTTTTGACTCAGAACAAATTCTATTTGGCACTGCGATAGTTTCCATGATCACATTCACATTTCCAACCCCAAAGTGGTACCTTGCTATCACTTTTATTGTGCATGTGGTGTTTCTTAGACGGAATCTTGTTAATGAAACCATTTACCTTTCCTATGACCATGATATCTGAAGTTAAATTATGCTGTTCAATTGTACTAGATAAATCATTCATTTGTAGCTTACTTCTGTTCTTAAACAATGCCAAGTTGCTTAGGGTCTACTGCTTTTCTGAATTAGAGATGTCTGGCTAAAATGGTGGATCAAGATGTCATTTTTGAAGAAGATCCTTAAATCGAGGTTTAAACTGAGTTGCATGTTTTTCTTTTGGACTGAAATACTGAGTTCCCTCGCAATCAAAATCTTGCATTCTCCTCTAATATTCTCCCTTTTTAACTCGAACGCTTTCTGATATTATGTTTTTGGTATCAAAATGCTAAGTGGATTAGGAATTGTCAGTTTTTTTCTACCAGTGAATTCATTGTTTTAGAAGAGGGGGTGAGTGGGGTGAAATCTATGTTGGTTTGAACATACAGGGTCATATTGATTGGAGCCTGGAGGTCATATATTTGCTTGAAAATAGAGAACATAAATGACTACTTTCTACTGTGGTCCAGTTATTAGGTTTATTATCTGTAGAAAGAAGTTATTTAGGTTTACTGTACATTATTTTTCTGTTATCTTGATCTGGTTTCTTGTCAGATACCGGTCTTATTAGTTAATCTTCATGAAAAATATACTTTTGGTGCCTGCTTGACTTGGTTACTGATTTACTGTTGAACGTGTCGCAATAATGATTTCTTGTCATACACGCAGAGTTTTCTATATCCTTGATCATTTGTGTTTTTCCCCAGTTTTAATTAACACATGGATAATAGATGTCTCTTTCTATATTTCATGTGTGACTGTTTCGTAGCGAGTAGCGATTTTCTTAGGCATTACTTTTCCAGGACATATCTGCCATGGCAAAGAGAAGGTTCGAACCCGAGTAAATTATCTATGAATTTATTTTTCCTTGGTCAAATTCTTGGATAAGTTTATAAATAGAGAAGTCAATTGGAAGCTGCTTAGATATAAAATCCCCGAGGGAACTCACCAGTGACCTAATGAATACAAAATGAGATAGTGGAAGAAAGCTTAAGAGAATGCCAGATGTCACATTTGGAGCATAGGAACTCTAAGTAGAATCTAGAAAGACTAGCATGATTGGTCAACAACTGTTTGTTTAAGGATTCATACTCGTATTTGGCTTCCAGTATGATATAATTTGAGAGTATATTCCATATTAATTAAGCGATGCCACTGAGGTTAGTGCTACATCTCCAAACTTTTTTTACGTGGATTAAAAGTTCGGCCATGAGAAATAGAGACCACTACATTTTCCCAAATATGTTTGTCACAAACCTCTTGACATTCCGAGCAAAAAATTAACCTCCTGACATGTCTTGTTGAGTATTATTCTTCACTGCTAGTTTCCATCTCCTAGACTGGTTACTGATAGAATATAATCTTTGACCACTTGATTAGAAGTTACTACAGTTATAGTTCTCTTTGATTAAGGTTGATACATAAATCCATCTCAACGTATTTAAGATAGTCAATACTCAGAGTTATTTTTTAATTCTTTTTGGTGGAATTTGTTTTTTTTTCTTATAATAGATATTTCAATTCAACCTGCCCCTATTTCGGCGAAGCTGACATCCAAAAGGCTGAAAGTTCAGTGGAAAGGTTTATGCGGTCATCTTGTTTTTGATGTGGTAAGATTGCGTTCAATGTAAAGATTTTGTAAGTTCCAATTGTTATTTTGAGTGGCTGAATTTAGTTATATGTTGGGGATTATATATGTGCCTCATTAACACTTTGGTCAAAGTAGATGGATCTTATGCAGTCATCATAGGATACTAGGAAGCTTATTGAATGGGAAAAACAGAGGAACTATCATAGGAAGCTAATAAAATTTGGTACTGTTTCCTGGGTCATGCCTTAGGATATGCCTTATCATAGATTTCTTACAGTCGTCTCAGGGAGCTATGTAGCCAACTGATAAAAAGATAAACACTTACAAAAAAACTGATAAAAGACAAACATGGAGAGAGTGGGAGCGAGCTTTGGAGTTTGGAGCTAACTAAATTTCTGAATGGATCTAGGTAGGGAATTTGAAGCTTAATTTCACTCTTCTTTGTTCGTGGAGAAGATTGAAATCAGGAAGTAGGTTTTAAATATTTCTACATAATTTTAGGGATTAGGTTTTAATTAGACAGTGATGCTAACATCTGATGATTTAATGTCATAAATTTCTGCATCCTCTACTGCAAAATCTCTAATAAGCTTAATTTGGTAACATTCGAGGGGATGAGAATGAGATCATGGACTACTATTGAATTTCTCAACTAAGGAAATAGGGAAAACATAAGATATTCAGAGTATAGGGTTTCGTCAAAGAAGTGGGAAAGAAAGAACAAGAAAATAAGTTGATGTTGAGTGGCTTGAATTCAAAAGATAGTCTTGGTGCATGAAAATCCCCCTCCCTCTGTTTTCCCTTGGGTTTCAAAAGTAAAATACTGATAAAGAAAGAAAAAGAAAATAAATCGATATTGAACTTGAAACCATTTAAAGCCAGGTCCGTACACGCTCTGTTAATGTTATGTTATACATGCTGTATTATCAATCTATGCGTAGTATTCTTTAGATTGTTGAGTCTAGTTGTGTTATCCTGTTGGATGGGTTCCTAGAATGAAATGAAAACAATTGGTATAGAAATACATGGAGTTGCATCATATCATAAGCTAGAATTGATGGCATATCTGTAGTAACTAGGTACCAATACTGGTTTGGCAAATGGTTCATGAAACTGATAAATATGTAATTTGATTCTGATTTGACTGCATGGAGAAAAAATGTCTTGGCCATTTTCATTTGGATAACGCGGTATCCGAGCTTACACCCGACTAATTCCACCGGTCTTGGAACTAGGACCACATAAACATCCAGTGGCCTTGGGTGTGGATCAAACTAGTTACCTCTAAGGAGCAAAGTCAGAGCAGTCTTAGGATTGTTTTTGGAAGAACAAATTTAGAGCTTAGAAGACTTGAGTATATTCTTTTGTACTAGGCTCTTTAGATTGTGATGCCCAGCTGGGATTTTGTGAATACTTTTATACTGATCAAAAGATTTATGATTAAAAAAAGTGATTCTGTAACGTAATAACGAGTTTGCTCATTTTCAGAGTCTTTGTTCTTCGTGGTGAGCCCATATTGTTTTTATGCCTGGAAACACCTAAGAGTGGTCTTTTATGCTTTTGCCTATTTGTTCTTGGTAATGCTGAGGGCTACTGATGTGAAGCAGACAGTGGAAATATTTGTATCCTTGCTTGGACAAAATTTTCTCACTCTCTATGATAGTAAAACCTCTAGCTTAACTCAATATCTGTGGTGAAAAACTGACAAAGTTAAGACGAAATAGAATTGAATCTTGAATCCTAATAAGACTAGAATAAGAGTCACTTGTTAAGCCCCTTGTTGGTCCTAGCTCACTCAGGGTTCTTATTGGAGGTCACCTAAGTCAGTGCGGTTCGATAATTTCTTGCAATCATGGTGCTAACATAAGATATGATTTCTTCTGGTTGAAGTGATGTTGCAGAAAGTTGAATTTTGTCCAACCATGCCTTCTTTGTTCATGTCTTCCATTCTACAACCACAAATCTTAACATTAACCAGTGAAATCTTTGATACTCATTGGGGTAAAGGTTTTCTCCATTGTTTTTACTCTTCCCATCCTCAGGTCTCGGCTGCAAAAAGCAAAAAGTTGAATCTTGTTTGGTCTTTAGTTCATAGAAGACTATGGCCCTCTTGGGAGTGTCCTCTTTTGAACTTCATCTTCCAAAAGTTGGGGCCATCCTGTTTAAGTTATTTTTGAACATTATGAATCCAGACGGAAAATTTTGAGTCAACGCCTTTTCTGATCATCATCATCGTCATTCTTTATCCAGGTTTTTGGTAGTTAAATAAGTTAATTTCTCAGTGAGGTGGAACATATTTAGGCCCCTGTTAACACCAGAATCTCCCTTAAATATTTTCCCTTTAGTTAGTGCACCCTCTTTTCCATGGGTAGTGATCGTGCCCTTCTAGAAATTCTTGACTGTGAAGTCCTGGAATGAGTAATCTAGGGTACTGTTTGGAGTGGTATTGTTTGTAAGCACTTTTATATGTTTAAATTAAAACAGTGTCATGGCTAGTAATCATTGATTAGAGTAAAAAACACTTTTATACATATCTTAGTGTACTGTTTGGGAGTGATCTTAGGGTACTGTTTGGGAGTGATCTTAGGGTACTGTTTGGGAGTGATCTTAGGGTACTGTTTGGGAGTGATTTTGTTTGGAAGCACTTTTATACAATTAAAACAGTGTTCTTTTATACAATTTTCAATAGTGTTAGCTAATAATTATCGAATAAGAATTAAATCACACTTTCGATTACTTCATAATATATCTCTTTACATTAGGAAGTGCACATGAAGAAGCATTTGGGTACGTGCTTCTTGAGGAAGTGTTTCTGAATATAGAAAAATGATCATGAAGAAACACCTGTAAATAAGTGTAGGTTAATTAGTATTTTGAGATGCATAAAAGCATTTCGAAGAAAGACACTCCCTTTACTCATACTTAACTCCTTTCCGTTTCATTTCATCATTGTGTTAATTATTGCTGCTAAATATGTGTCATTATGTCTATACGTGGGACTGGTATTGTCAGGTCTACTTTTCTTAATTTTATGCGACATTCTAGTTATAATTTACAAATTTCTTCTGTTCTTTATAAGTATTATCTATTTCTATTGTCTTTCTTCTCCGTTTATATTCTGTCGTAATAGAGTAATATAAATTTACGTCTGCTCAATTCTTTCCTTATAGTTTTAAATTTTATTTCATTTGTAGTTTATCTTTTTTTCTTTTGTAATAATATTTTTGGGAAGTTACATATATTTTTAATTTCTGAGTATTTAAGATGCTATTTATTTAGCTACTAAAGTAGTAATTAGTTATAAAACACGTTCTGCCAGTCAATAAATTTAGTGGCATTTTGTCATTAAACTACAACAAATATGAATAAGGCTAAGATCTGTTAATTTGTCATTTATAAATTTAGTGGCATTTTGTCATCAAACTACAACAAATTGGAAAAATATGTTTCAGTTCTCATCGTCATTAATAAAAGAAATTTATCATACGTTGTCATAGGTTTCAGTTTTTCTCATCGTCTTTTTTTGTTTGTGTCAGAAATTTCCTGAAATATGTAAAGTGAAAAATTCTTTGGTATAGATACCGATATAAGGAGCCAGGAGGTGCAGAAATTATAGAATGGGGCGGTCAAATGTAGCTGCCTCTTTGGATGTAAGTAATTGGGTATGATAATTAGTGGGTCGTATGCCTGCGTGGCATTCATCGGTCACTTTATGTGAGATCTATATGTCGCGATCTAGTAATGGACTCCCACTGTTATCATCATGCATGACCCATAAAAGTGTTGTAGTAATCACTTTAAAGGAATCATACATTTTCTTTTTATTTTTGTACAGGAAAATAAAAAGAAACGCTTGTATCATAGTTACGTTTAACACTCGTGAATCACAATTTGTAACAAGTACTCACCAATCCACTAAAAGCTTTTCTTTAGCATATAATGTACGCTGATCAAACGCCCACTGTTGTTTTTGTTTTTAAATAAACCAATTGCCTATTTACTGGAAAAAATTTTTGGATCTCTATGGAGTTGGGAGTTGATATAAATAGGAAATACTCAAAGAAATGCTATTGATCCTAAAAAGTGGCAATATTTTAGATATACAATGTGTAAATTAATATCATTTCCCTTAAGATTAATGGTGCAACTTGTCCTAGGACGGTAGGAGGTAGATGTAAATAAAAGTAGAAACAGATTCTCCCAATAAAGGATTGATTTACAACACATTCTTTTTAACTACTTGTGCTAACCTTATTTCTTTTTCAAAGACATACGTATGTATCTGTGCAAGGTTTAGATGATGTCTCTCATCCTCCGTTCAGAAATTCCTAAAGGTACTGTGAGCTTCTGAAAACAGCATCTTCTGCCCATCCATTATACTGAGGTGTACCTTTTTCTCCCCTTCTGTTTTATTGGGTCTATAATGTAATAGGAGGTTCTTCTTCTGTCTTCCGTAATAAAGTAAAAGGCTTGTAAATATCGAATGTTGTATGCCTTTATTTGGAAGACAATAATATTTTATTAATGTCATATTTTTCTTTTCTTTTTTTTTCTACCAATATTTTAGTAAATATTAGGTCTTTTCATTTGTTTTATTTTAACGAGTTAGATCTCTACTAGATTTTTTATATTTTAGAATATAGAAAAACGTACAAAAATATTAATGCATGGTTTGGTTTAATGTTTGAAGTGCAAGAATGACTATTGTATTTTGAGAAAACAACCAAATGCATCCTTGAATTTTTACACTTATTATTTCTTAACCTTAAATTTTTATTTTATTCATTTATAAATTCTGGGTTATGGTTTTTAATTATAAAACAACATTCCGTACAAAGCCTTTAGCGGTTCCGTTAATAAGGCCTGGTCCTCTTCCGTAAGCTTTGCATAAAATTCGCCTCTAGGATATGCACTGAAGGATTCCAAACTATCAGACCCAAATGCGAAATTGTTCATTATAGTTTGTTTAAATCGAGCATCTGCAAATTAAGCTTATCTTGACGGCAGATTAACAATTTAATGAACTGGGAACATGAATTATTGACACAACCATCAATCTCAAGCATGACTGGTAGGGGCAAGTGAAGAGCTTGACCACTAATGACAGCATAAAACTAGATTTGAAAGAAATCAATTCGACCAAATGTAGAATGCCTGCACACTTGAACACACATGCAAGGAAACAAGGTAAAACGCGAAGGAAGAAAAGAGGTGTAACACATTTGTGTTCATATAATTCTCATTTAAAATTATTATTAATTTTTAGCTACGAAACTTTTATTAACCAAAATGAACAAAGAAAGTTAACTTCTATAATTATTATCAATGTCAACACATAATTCTCATTAAAACAATCATATAATTAATTTTTAGTTACTAAAATTTTATTTACACAAAAGTAATAAAGTTAATTTTTATACAATAAGGAATCTAAAATAAATTTTATAGAAAACTCATTTGTCTCAATGAAAAAAGAGCAACAAAGAGTGTTCAAAGAAAAAAAAGTACAAAAGTACATTAAGCAATTGATACTTGAAGACCAGACGCGCTGACTCTGACGTTTAACGCATTATGTTGTTTATTTTTATTTCAACGTATATTTGATTGAAATATTTTCAAAAAATCTATACTCCCAATTTCGCTTCATTCTCCTGTCGGAACTTCTACCCGTTCCGGTCGAAATGGAATTGACTTCTATAATTTAAGTTAATTGTAAGATTATTGTGTGCGCTTTAAGTTTGTGTACTTTAATGATATTAGTTATTAGACTATAATTTCAACTACCATTTTTAAAAACTGTTGACACTAATTAGTTCAATAATATAATCATTCTTGTTAAAAGCCAAAAAAACATATCTAACTAAAGATTAAAAACTGAAAGGATAAACTTCGGTTCAGTTCATGTTCCTGGTCCATAGATTTTTCTGGGGGTCCGTTTCCCATACTGCGCTATTAAGAATGAAATTTGAATTCAAAAAAATGAACCGTTTCTTTGAAAACGTTAACCCATGAAGTAGCGGACAGCTAGGCACATAATCGGACACACAGCTCAAATTTTATACAAAAATCGATAAAGAGCCGTTAGGCCCCACTTTCTGTATATAGCCCTTTCCCGACCCTAACTTGTTCCTCATTTACCCCTTTCTCTCTCCTCTCTCTCATCTCTCTCTCATCTCTCTCTCGCGTTTTGAATCCCGTTTGCTGCGAAGATGAGAGAAATCCTTCACATTCAAGGAGGCCAGTGCGGTAACCAAATTGGTGCCAAGTTTTGGGAAGTTGTCTGCGCCGAGCACGGCGTCGATTCCGCCGGACGATACCAAGGCGACTCCGAACTTCAACTCGAGAGGATCAATGTCTACTACAACGAGGCCAGTTGTGGAAGGTTTGTGCCTCGAGCCGTTCTCATGGACTTGGAACCTGGAACCATGGACAGCGTTAGATCTGGTCCTTATGGCCAGATCTTCAGGCCGGACAACTTTGTTTTCGGTCAATCTGGCGCCGGAAATAATTGGGCGAAAGGTCACTACACTGAGGGAGCGGAGTTGATTGATTCTGTTCTTGATGTTGTGAGGAAAGAGGCAGAGAACTGTGATTGCTTACAGGGTAATTACTAGGAACCTAGGTTTATTTTCTCTTCTTGATTGTACTTTTTGGGTTAGAAAGTTGGATTATTAAAAATCATTGATTTGTACAGGGTTCCAGGTGTGCCATTCTCTTGGTGGTGGTACTGGATCTGGAATGGGAACACTTCTCATTTCGAAGATAAGGGAGGAATATCCCGATAGGATGATGATGACATTCTCTGTATTTCCATCTCCCAAGGTCTCTGATACTGTTGTGGAGCCTTACAATGCTACTTTGTCTGTTCATCAGCTTGTTGAAAATGCTGATGAGTGTATGGTTCTTGACAACGAGGCCCTCTATGATATCTGCTTCCGAACTCTTAAACTCACTACTCCTAGCTGTAAGTTCATCTTCTAAAAGCAAGTAACGGTCGTTTCGTGCTTTATATCACGTCATAAAGATAATCTTGTCATGGTCATTTCCACTTTTCTTTTGGTTCGTAATGAAGGTTCCATGGATATATCTAAGATTTAGTACATTTCTGAAGCCACTTAGATTATTTAGAAGATTGGTGAGTTGTTCCAACTCAACATGATTTTAACTGTATTTAGACAAGTTAGGGCTTTTATGAACTCAGAAATTGATCGACCCTTTCATTTTTTCCCTAATGGTGCTTGAAATGTGATTTGTCAGTTGTGAGTGGGAAATGTGATATAAAATTGGCTTGAACTTATATGTCAATTAAACCTTTACTTTCTGTTTCTTACATTGCCATTAACAATTTGTTGTATCTCCTGTGAAATTGTGACAGTTGGTGACTTGAACCATTTGATTTCTGCAACCATGTCTGGAGTCACTTGCTGCCTAAGGTTTCCAGGCCAATTGAACTCTGATCTGAGAAAACTTGCTGTCAACCTAATTCCATTTCCTCGTCTTCACTTTTTCATGGTGGGTTTTGCTCCTCTCACTTCAAGAGGGTCTCAGCAGTACCGTAATCTCACAGTTCCTGAGCTGACCCAGCAAATGTGGGATTCAAAGAACATGATGTGTGCTGCCGACCCACGACACGGACGGTATCTCACCGCATCAGCCATGTTCCGTGGCAAGATGAGTACCAAGGAAGTGGACGAACAAATGTTGAATGTGCAGAACAAGAATTCATCCTACTTTGTTGAGTGGATCCCAAACAATGTGAAATCAACTGTTTGTGATATTCCACCAACTGGGTTGAAGATGGCCTCAACATTCATTGGCAATTCAACTTCCATTCAGGAGATGTTTAGGCGAGTGAGTGAGCAATTCACGGCCATGTTTAGAAGAAAAGCTTTCTTGCATTGGTACACTGGAGAAGGAATGGATGAAATGGAGTTCACTGAGGCAGAGAGCAACATGAATGATCTAGTGTCTGAGTATCAGCAATATCAAGATGCAACAGCTGATGAAGAAGGCGAGTATGAGGATGAGGAAGAAGGAGAGTATGAGTGATATTAACTGTTTTTAAGGAATATGCTATGTAGAGAGTAGCAATCCTTCTTTAACCTCAACTTCCAGTTGCTGGTTCCATCTGCAATTAACAAATTTTTGGGTGGGCAAATGGGAGTGGGTACATTATTTATATTTTCTCGGTATATTGTTAAACATTTTGGTTAGTAAAATTTGTTTCTTGCAAAAGGGATTGTTTTTGTTGTGAATCACTGAATTATTTGTTTTTCCATTCCCAATTGTGTACTGGATATTGAGGGGACGAAGCAGTATTTAGGGAGAGTTTTGAGAATACCATTTTGCATTTGAGTCACTTTTATGAGAGAGAGGAGCGCAGAGGAGTAATTTAATTTCCTTTTAATATTTGGTGAAATTAAACATATTGTTTGAGCATAATAATGCCTGTGATGTTTGTTCAAAGTGTTTGGAGAATATCATTTTGCATTTGAGAAGTGAGACTTTTAAGAGAGAGGAGAGAGCATGGGAGGATTAGTAATTAAATATTTCCACCAAATATATGAAAAAATAAGAGTAAAAAACACATTGTTTGAGCCACAATTTTACACTTTGACTCAGTTCTAAAATTGTATTTCAACATAGTAAAATTCAACATAGAGTTTGGAGAATATCATTTTGCATTTGAGAAGTGAGACTTTTAAGAGAGAGGAGAGAGCATGGGAGGATTAGTATTTCAACATAGTATAAAATTCAATTTTACGCTTTGAGTCAGTCACGCGGTCTTCACGGCCTTAATGGAGGGTCACACGACCTAGGGTAAATTCAACAGAGTAAAATTTTACACCTAAAGTAAAATTCAACATAGGGTCACCGCCTTGATGGGGATGGAGGAGGTTATTGGTAGGACGGAATATTCTTGTTCACAGGTTGTATTTGGAGGGTTGGGAATGGGAAATATTATCATATGGACTAATTTTCGGGTCGATGAGTTAAATAGCTTCTATTGTTGTAATGGAAAACAATGAATCAGTTCAAAAATTAATTGGTTAATAATGATTATGAATAAATATCATACTAAAATAAATATCATACTAAAATCGTGTTTTTTGGTATAATTATTTGTCCTTATTCTATAGCTAGAAATTATTGTAATTCGTAAGCAATGATAATGAAAATTTTCCTTTTCTATATCTCAAAAAATTAGACTTCAAATGAATATTTTTGACTAGTCATTTTATTTGGTCATATCATTTAAACAATTCTGACCTTTTATTTCAAATATTTGAAGTAGTTGAAAAAATTAAGAATAGAAAATTATATTTAAGTTTTGCATATTTTAGTTTGTTATTAACTGACCCATTTCAAAAGAGATAAGAGTTGGTGAATCAGAAATTATTAATTAGGAACAAAAGATTTTTTTATGGAATATACATATCAATATTCATGGATCATACATTTTATTTCACTTCCAGTTCCTATGTTAATAAGAGTGAGACTTCTACTTTTTCCGACGTCAACAAAAAACCTTCGACGTATGTGGTCTTTTCCTAGTATTTTATTGTTAAGTATAGTTCTTATTTTCTCAGTTTTTCTGTCTCTTCATCAAATAAATAGTAGTTATATTTATCAATATGTGTGGTCTTGAACTATCAATAATGAATTTTCTTTAGAGTTCGGCTCCTTGATCGATCCACTTACTTCTATTATGTCAATATTAATCACTGCTGTTGAAATTTTGGTTCTTATTTATAGTGACAATTATATGTCTCATGATCAAGGCTATTTGAGATTTTTTGCTTATATGAGTTTTTTCAATACTTCAATGTTAGGATTAGTTACTAGTTCTAATTTGATACAAACTTATATTTTTTAGGAATTGGTTGAAATGTGTTCTTATCTATTAATAGGTTTTTGGTTCACACGACCTAGTGCGGAAAATGCTTGTCAAAAGGCCTTTGTAACTAATCGTGTGGGGGATTTTGATTTATTATTAGGGATTTTAGGTCTTTATTGGACAATAGGTAGTTTTAAATTTCGGGATTTGTTTAAAATATTCAATAACTTAATTTATAATAATGAGGTTAATTTGGTATTTGTTAATTTGTGTGCCTTACTATTATTTGCCGGATCAGTTGCTAAATCTGCTCAATTTCCCCTTCATGTATGGTTACCTGATGCCATGAAGGGACCTACCCCCAATTCCGCTCTTTATACATGTTGCTACGATGGTAGCATCGGGAATTTTTCTTGTCGCTCGGTTTTTTCTTCTTTTCATAGTCATACCTTACATAATGAATATAATCGCTTTGATAGGTATAATAACAGTACTATTCGGAACTACTTTAGCTCTTGCTAAAAAAGATATTAAGAGAAGTTTAGCCTATTCTACAATGTCACAATTGGGTTATATGATGTTAGCTTTGGGTATAGGGTCTTATCGAGCCGCTTTATTTCATTTGATTACTCATGCTTATTCGAAAGCGTTGTTATTTTTAGGATCTGGGTCAATTATTCATTCAATAGAATCGGTTGTTGGATATTCTCCAGATAAAAGTCAGAATATGATTCTTATGGGTGGTTTAACAAAGCATGTGCCAATTACAAAAAATACTTTTTTATTAGTACACTTTCTCTTTGTGGTATTCCACCTCTCGCCTGCTTTTGGTCCAAAGATGAAATTCTTCATGATAGTTGGTTGTATTCACTAATTTTCGCAATAATAGCCTGTTCTACCGCGAGATTAACCGCATTTTATATGTTTCGGATCTATTTACTTACTTTTAAAGGGCATTTTAACCTTTATTTTAAAAATTATAGTGAAAAAAAATAATTCCCTCTATTCAATATCTCTATGGGGTAAAGAAGGATAAAAAATGATTAAAAAAAGCTTTCGTTTATTATCGTTATTAACAATAAATAATATTCAAAGATCTTCTTTTTGAAAAAAAAATATTAAATTGAAAGTAATGTAAGAAATATGATACGGCCTTTTCTTACTATTCCCCATTTTGGTATTAAAACTCATTTTTCGTATCCCTATGAATCATATAATACTATGTTATTTCTTATGTTTCTGTTATCCCTATTTACTTTGTTTGTTGGATTCATAGGAATTCCTTTCAATGAATTCAATCAACAAGGAATTCATTTGGATATATTAGACAAATGGTTAAATCCGTCTATAAACCTTTTATATCAAAGTTCAAATAATTCTGAAAATTGGTATGAATTTTTGAAAAATGCAACTTTTTCAGTCAGTATAGCTTATTTCGGAATATTTATAGCGTCTTTTTTCTATAAGCCTGCTTATTCATCTTTACAAAATTTTTACTTTCGTAATTCATTTGTTAAAAGTTTTCCTACGAAAATTCTTTTGGAAAAAATAATAAATGTAATATATGATTGGTCATATAATCGTGGTTACATTGATGCTTTTATAGAATATCCTTAATTGGTGATATAAGAGGATTAGCTGAATTAACTCATTTTTTTGATAGACGAGTAATTGATGGAATTACAAATGTGGTCGGTATTATTAATTTTTTTGTAGGAGAAAGTATTAAATATATAGGGCGTGGTCGAATCTCTTCTTATATATTATTGTATTTATCTTATATCTTAATTTACTACCTTTTGTTTTAGTTTTTAATTTAAATTTAGAATTAGATTTTTTGTTTCTTTTTTTATCTATTTCGAACTTCAAATTTTCTTGATTCCTATCCGAGGATAAGAAGTTTCACAAACATGTCTTATTTTTTATTTTTAAAATTTTTTATAGCGTGTCCTTTTAAAGTGGAATTCATCCTTTGTTTTTTTCTTTTCATTCACTTGGATCTCTTCCATTTCATTGATTTTGTCCGGATCCTCCTTTTCTTCCAAAAAAAGGGAAGGAGAAGTATCTTCTTCAGTGGATCTCTCTTATTCCTATTTAGTCCCCTTCGTTTCGGAAGTGTTTCTATTTCTACATCTGTTTCTTCCTCGCTTTCCCCCCTTTCTTCCGTTTCTGAGGTTTCTTTCAGTTTCTTAATAACAATGGGTGACGGTATTCTGCCTAAATAGTAGACACAAGTAATAAATAAGAGAATACTAAAGATTCAAGCCATAGAATTTCTCAATTCTGACACAAGGTACTTATTAGATCTAATAGAATTATTTTTCTCTAACTAATACCAATCCAACCCATTTCATGAATAAAATGTGACC
>QANY01002751.1:480412-541167 GCA_003255025.1 Datisca glomerata
GATGTGATTTTTGAAAAGGCAAAGAAAAATCTAATTTTTCAAAAACTAAATGGGAAGATCATTTACGTTGAAACGTTATCAAGTTCCCCAACGCAAACTTGATCGTGGCACGAGAAATGGTTTAGAGCTGCCCTAACAGTCCTCTCTTCAGTGAGAGAAACTTGAGAATCGTGTCATTTTGCGTCATCGAATTACTTGAGAATCTATAGCTTGTAAAAGAAATGGTGAGGCAAGATCGTTCCTAGATGGACTGTTAATTCATAGCAACCTTTAAAGCCGATGCCTTGGTTAAACACTTAAACCGGAGCACACTAGAATTTCTCATAGGAGCCAGTCAATGGGGCAGAGGTGACCAAAACATTTGGCGATTGGTTGAGCTAGATGTAGTGATATCTTAAGAAGCGTTAACCAAAGAAGAGTCTCGATACGATTGGAGATAGCTTGAGCGTTATCTTTAGATGAAACGAGCTATCGTTGTTGATCATAATATCATGGAAGAAATATGTTTTATCAGATTTTTTAAATTTTTAAGTATTTACATCATGCATCATACTTTCCTAAGTGATTAAGTATTTATTTACACCGTTTTATTTATTCTTTTCAGTACTCATGTCATTATCCCCACTCTCAACAATCTTGAATCCAAACAAACTCACCGGTGAAAATTACATTGATTGAAAATGTAATCTTGATATCGTGCTAACAGTTGAAAAATACAAGTTTGTGCTTACCACTCCTTTTCCTATTGATCCTATTGTTGAATCGACTTAGGAGGAACAAGATGCCTATATTCTCGGGTACGTTCTGATGAGATTGTCAGGTGTTACATCTTGGCATCAGTTAGCAATGTGTTGTAACAAAAGCATCAAATCATGGAGATTGTCGTTCATGTGATGTTGAACATCATCGAAATGTTGGGGGATCAGGGTTGTCAAGCCAAACAGGCTGTTGTGCGAAACTTCAAGAATTACCAGATGAAACCAAGAACTCTTGTTAGAGAACATATGCTGCTAATAATTAGTTATATGAATGAGATGAACATCATGAGAGCTAAGGTAAATGGTGAGACTCAAGTTTATATGATCCTCGAGACCTGTCAGACACTTTTGAGAACTTCAAACTTAATTATCC
Source organism: Datisca glomerata (assembly GCA_003255025.1). Lineage (NCBI taxonomy): Eukaryota > Viridiplantae > Streptophyta > Magnoliopsida > Cucurbitales > Datiscaceae > Datisca > Datisca glomerata. The sequence goes on from QANY01002751.1 coordinate 481,544, forward strand.
GATGAATAAGTTGAGGTACTCTCTTTCAGAACTTATGAAGAAGTTACAAGCTGTTGAGACCCTGTTTCTGAAGGGCAAGAGGAGGAATGGAGAGGCAAAATTTGCTGAAAGTAAGCCTTCCACCTCTGGCACAAAAAATAAATGCAAGATAGGTCATATGAAAGCTAATAAGATGAACTCGAAAGCTGCGAAAGGCAAAGGCCCTGCGAAAGTGGACAAATCGAAAGACAAGTGTCAGTATTGCAGAGTCGTTGGTCATTGTAAACGCAACTGACCGGATTATCTCAATGAGTTGAAATCCAAAGGTACATTACTTGTTACTGAAGCCTGTTATGTGGCTGATTCTACTTTTTCGTAGATTGTAGCCACTAACCATATTTGTTGTTCCCTATAAGGGTCGGGGAAAGTGGAAGACTTAACGAGGATGAGTTCAGCTTCCGTTGGGGTAATGGAGCACTAGTATCAACAGTATCAATCGGAAGTATTAAATTGTTATTTGAGAACAATTATTTGACTTTACGTGATGTTTATTATATCCCAGTTTTTGGGAAAAACCTTATTTCAGTAGTTAGTTCTATTGAGGAATGATTTTCTTTGAATTTCATTGATAATGATATTGGTATTTTTAGAAATGAATACTTAATTACTACTACAAACATGATAAACAATTTATTCTATGTAAAATCAAAAGTTCTAATGATATGTGACATTAAAGTAAATACTGATTTACAAAAGGATAATAAAATATTGAAGTCTGACTCAATCGATCTAACCTACTTGTGGCACTTGCGTCATGGTCACATTAGTCTAGATAAGATAAAAGACTTATAAAGGATGGTTCATTGCAAACTTTAGAAGGTAAAATAACCAAGAGACCATTTTTAGCGAAGGGTGAAAGAGCCACTCAATGCTTCAAACTCGTACATAGTGATGTATGTGAGCCATTGAATATCCAAACAAGATGAGGTTATGAATATTTTGTAACCTTCACATATGACTACTCACATTTTTGACATGTTTATCTCATGCGCCAAAAGTGAGAAACCTTTGAAAAGTTCAAAGAGTACAAGGCTATGATCGAGAAGCAATTAGAGAAACAAATCAAAACACTATGATCCGATCGTGGTGGAGAGTACTTGCTAGAAGAGTTCAAGGACTTTCTTAAGGAAGAATGTATTCTTTCTCAGCTTACAGCACCTGGCACTCCAGAACAGAATGGTGAATCAGAGAAAATGAATCGAACTCTGTTGGATAAGGTTAGATTCATTATGAGTTATTCATCCCTCGGGATATGGGGATGCCCAGCACACGTACTAAGACTGAAGACAGACAAGTTGGCCAATCGATCAGAAATATCCATGTTCGTAGGATATCCCAATGGAACAAATGGATATATCTTTTATAGTCCAATTGACAAGAAAATATTCGTAAATACGAATGCAAGTTTTCTTGAAGAGGACTATTAAGAAGTGTGAAGCCGAGAACCGCACTTATGTTATATGAATTATTTAGTTGGAGGACACCGACTCCCCAATCAAGACATGTTCCCCATTCAATAATGAAAGAACGATACTATGAGCCAGAGCCTATGGAGCCTCGACGTAGTGGGAGGGTTCTGAGACAACCTGACATGTACATGTCTTATTGAGATGCTTTAACGCCAATCTCATATAAGTATCATAATGAGCTTGTTTCCTATTCCCAGCCATGACAGATCCTGAAGCAAACCTATGACTTGATTTCATGAACGTCGAGATACAATCGATGTACTCGAACATAGTTTGGAAACTTGTAGATCCTTTGAAGGGGTAAAAACTGTAGGGTGTATATGGATTTATAAGAAGAAGAGAGGTCCGGAAGAGAATGTAGAGACATTTTAAGCAAGGCTTGTAGCAAAAGGCTCCCGAACGGAATGTATTGACTATGAGGATACGTTCTCACTGGTGGACATGCTTAAATCCATCTGAATCATCCTGGCCATTTCTGCTACCCATGAAATTTGGCAGACGTCAAGATTGCTTTTCTATATGAAAATCTTGAAGAGCACATTTATATGGCTCAACCAGATGGTTTCATGGAGCAAGGCAGATACGACAAGGTTTGCAAACTGTTGAGTCCATTTATGGACTTAAGCAAGCTTCTCGTTCGTGGAATATCATATTCGATGAAACTATTAATAACTTTAGTTTTGAGCAGTTAGTAGACGAGCCCTGTGTGTATAAGCTCATACACGAAGGGAATGTGGTTTTTATAGTTTTGCACGTGGACGATATTTTACTCATTGGAAATGATGTGGGAAAATTATTCGATGTCAACATTTGTCTTGCAAAGCAATTTGATATGAAAGATCTTGGAGAAGGTGCCTTTGTCCTAGGTATTCATATCTTTCAAAATCGGGAGAACAGATAATTGGCACTGCCTCAAGCATCTTATAATGATAAAGTGATGGATCGCTTCAGTATGTAAGACCCTAAGAAGGGATATCTTCCCCTTAGGCATAGAGTTAACCTCTCCGAGGAGCAGTCTCCCAAGACTCCTCAAGAAGATGAATACATGAAAAAGATTCTATATGCCTCAACTGTAAGAAGTCTCATGTATGTAATGTTTTACACTAGGCCGGACATTTGCTACGCATTAGGCGTGGTGAGCTGTTTCCAATCTAATCTTGGACTCGTGCATCGGAATGTTGTCAAACATATCCTCAAGTATCTTAGGAGAACGAGAAACCGCTTGTGTATTTATGTACTGACCTGAATATGATAGGTTATACCGACTCTGATTTCCAAATGGATAAGGATTCTAGGAAGTTCACATCGAGATCGGTGTTCATCTTGAATGGTTCAATAGTGGTATGTAGAAATATAAAGCAATTTTGCATTACTGATTCTACCTTGGAAGATGAGTATGCGACGGCTTGTGAAGCTGCAAAGGATCTTGTCTGGCTTAGAAAGTTCTTATAGACATTGGAAGTCGTTCAGATGTTGACAAGCCCATGACACTTTATTGTGACAACAGTGAGGCTGTAGCAAACACGAAGGAACTGAGAAGTCACAAAAAATCCAAACACATTGAGAATGATTACCACCTCATAAGAGAGATAGTCCAGCATGGATATGTTTAAGTAACACACATATTGGTGGTCAATAACCTGGCAGATCCATTCACGAATACTTTAAGTAGTAAATTTTTTTATGGTCATCTAGAGGGCATGGGGATACGAGATTGTACACACCCACTTTAGTCCAAGTGGGAGATTGTTGGAATTATGCCCATAAAGTAGGGTGTTATAATTTTTTAGGAGTAAACAGTTCTTTATTAACATTTTATATATTACTGAATTTTATGAATAAATTGAAAATTTCCTTTAATTAAATTGTGCTTGTAATTTACTTAAGTCCTATAACTATTATCAACATAAGAAGAGTCAAGACTGAACGGTCTTCCAGACAAACTCTTCTAAGATAGTTTAAAATCTTATCCGTAGTTTTAAGATCGATTGGATAATTGAATAGAGTCCCTTAGGTTAAATTAAAAGATGTCGGTCTCAGAGAATGGAAGTGGAGACTCTAATGGTTGACATAAATATGTTATGGAATATGTTGAATAGACAAGTAACCAATTAGTTTGGAGTAAATTCGTTTATCTAGTTCTAAATCTAATTGTTACATCCTAAGAGTATTTTTGTAATTATCTTAGTTCTGAGGTGAATATGAAACTTTACTTAGTTACTTGCTATCCTTGTTATGTTAAATGAGTGAGTTTGAATTGTCGGAGAATATCTCGGCTGTTGGGATCGTGATTCAACTATGTTAGAGTTGCGTGATTCACATATATGGAATTCGTGGTAAGATTGCAAAAACAACAATTTCACCTTATGCTTTATTGATGAGTGTACTAATAAATAATCCAAGCTTGGTACTCAATGACATGATTCATTGAATAAGACATGATGACTTGCATGAGACATATCACTGATATGTCTTTGTTATTCACGGTTAATAAAAGCGTTAAGAAAATAATAACTAGAAGGGTAAAACAGTAATTTTATATCTCACTATTGTTACTGATATTCACAAAGGGTAATATCGAAAAAAATTTGTGGACCATGAAATGAAAAATTTATTTGCACTAATAGAAAATATAGCGCGTATGAGTGAGTTTATTCGACATTGAATCTATGGTGGAGTCGTATAATGTCGGGATTAATTATGTTGAGAATTTATGGAGATAAATTGTCAGAGCATTTGAATCCACTACCTTTATTCATGTGGATCTATTTGGTCTCAGGAGTAGCTAATAAAAATAGGAATGAAAAATAACTTTAGTTGGACTAAAAATGTGTTTTGGACTAAGGTACACTAAATTAGTGATGGGTGTATGAGAATCATTTTGAACTATTTTGTACACCCATTAATCTTAAATTTTATTAAATAACCATCAAGATATTACCTAAATATTAAATTTTTTTAAATATTATTTCTTATAAACATCCACAAGAATATTAATTAATTACTCTCAGTAAGTTATTTTAAATTAAACTTACATTATTTTTATCATACAAGTAGACTAAAAAAATTAATTTAAAAGAACCTAATTGAATAATTAAGATTTTAGTTTGAATAACTAAACTAACTTTAAAAAAGATTATCGTGTCACTAACAATGAGTTGTGAAAATTGCTAAACGAGATTAATGAATATAGATAATATATTATATATTAAGAACTGCACCTATCTATAAGATATATCTTCAATAATAATACATTAAAAGTCGTATGAGAATAAAAATAATTTTATGGATGATTTTATCTAATCGATATATTATTCTAATGCTATCATTTATTATCTGATATGCTCATATGTGTTTGATTAAGATATATACTTATACATACATTCAATCAGTTCATTTAATAAAACTAGTAGAATCTCACGTGCGATGCACATGTTTAGTCATGATAGATTTAGTTGAGACTGGTTAAACTAATATTATTTAAAAAACTTAGTCAAGCTATAAAAGATCGCATTGAGCAATATAAGAAACATATTGGAAGCCATCATCCTATTCTCGTGATTTTTGTTACCACAACAACTTACGAGCATTTCCAAAAAAATTATTATTTCCTTCTTCAATTATTCTTTATGCTTAAATTTATAGTTGACAATTTTGAATTGTACTTTTTAAGGCATGAATTAAACATGTAAAACTTATGATATATATATATATATCATAACTTTATCTATGTAGAAATGATAATATATATTAAACAACCAAGCCGTAGATTATATACAACTAAGAAGGCCTTTTATGAAATAGAAAAAAATATATGATGAAAACACAACTAATAGTAAAATAAGAAAAAAAATACAATTCAAACAAATTCTATGTCTAACTATTGTTAAAAATATAAAATCAAAATACAAAAATTTTGTTACAAAAATTTTATGTTGAGAACAAAAAACTTAGAGAAACGTTGAATTATTGTCAACTTAAAATTTTTGTATTTTGTTTTTATATTTTTAACAATAGTTAGACAACAAAAAACTTAGAGAAACGTTGAATTATTGTCAATTCAAAATCTCTTAATAATTCATAACACGAACAACATAATTGATTAGAAATGCAGAAAATAGAAAAAATGAAGAAAAAGATAATTAAATGCAATACGGTAACCTCATGTGTTATTTGTTAATTATGCATGAAAGTAAAATAATGTAAATGGTTTTACTTGAAGATACCCTAGAGCATGCTTTGCAATTTAAAATCCAAAAAGCAACTAAACTTCCAAAATTTCCAAAATTTCTCCCTCAACAATGGACATGCCTCTTCAAAACTATTTATAGACAAATGCAGTATCGTAAGAGTTAGATAAATCACAATGAACTTTTAGTCTTCAATTTATGATTCTGAGGCGCCTCTTAGAATTCAAATTATGATTTTTTAAATGATTATCTTAATAGATATCAATTAGTTCTATTGAAAATACAAAAGTCATTAATTATCATGTTAATGTACATGCAGTTTTACACACAACCGAAGTCTTTCATTTTTCAATGTAGTGGAGATAATTGAAGTAATAAATTAGAGGTTTTAAATAATTGAAGACTACGGACAATATACATAGCCGATAAAAATAAACTAACTATAGATGCTTAGTGGCACTCATGGAAGTATACATATAATTAGAGTGTCACTATATATATATATAATTATTTATATAGATACGTTAATTTGTATTAAATATATAAATCCTAATAAGTAAAGTAAATTTCACAATGTACTGTTTCAATGAGTTAATAAAATTGAACATATTATCATAAATAATATGTTTCAATGAGTTAATAATATTAAACAAATTATCATAAATAACAATATATGCACAATCAACAACAATATATATACAAGTTGTTAAGATGATAATATGTTACGATGTCATAGGATTTCTTTGATATATGCTTAGGCATTTTATTAAAAATTGGGGCAAAACATGAGTGAAAATTGAATGCTGACTTTATAGTGCTGTAGAATTGGAATTCGGTTTATCATTTTATGCTTTTGGGTTACTGGGTATTGAAAAATTGGCTTGAACAACATCTAATAATGTTGGTTTGGTAAAATTATGCACATTTTTATTTTTATGAATATTTTAGGAATATATAACATTTATATAGGGGTAAAGAGGAATTCAAAAGTTTCTCCTCTTAAGCCCATTTTAAAGATAGTATAGATTAGATAAAAATATTTTAATTATTATTTTTAATATATTAATTATCAATTTTGATTACTTATATAATATTAAATTAATACACTTTTTAAATTTATTGTGTTTGTTAATTTCTTAACTTTGATTTTTTATCTCACTCATTTCATACTTCTTTTGTTACAAAAGAAAATATATTTTTTATACTTGTTCACATCTCACGTATTTTATTTTGTTACAAAAGAAAATATATTTTTTATATTTGTTCACATCTCACGTATTTTAATACGAAAAAAACAGTCAATTGAATTTCGATAACCTATCACCATTTTAATACTTTTATCTACTAAAAATGATATTAAATCATATAACATAAAAATATTATACATATTTAAATGTTATACCACGTGCAACACACGTAACATATGACTAGTTTCTTTAAAAAACTTGACATTTAGTTGATGTGGCAAACATCTTTTTACATGTGTTTGCCTCATCTATAAAAAATAGTTGCACCATATGCTTTTATTTTATTTGATTTTTCACTAGGATCTTTTAATGTTTTTCAAAAAAACCCCACAAATACACATAAAAACATTAAACTATATAATTTAAAATCATGAAGGAGAAAATCAAATAAAATAAAATCATATGGTGCCACTAATTTTTGTTGTCATTCGTCCACGGGATCCTGGTGAGAACTCCTGAAACATATTTTTTGTCAGTTGGGAAACCAACGTCGCCTTTGCCCCAGTTGCAGTACACATCGCCTCAACGTCTGCCCCGTCATCATCTTCTCCACTTCCGAAAGGTATTCCTGTTCCCTCTTTTTGTTCAACTCCTAGCAATTTAGCTTCTAGTTCTTCCAAATCAAGTGACACGGAAGAAGAGGAAGAAGAAGAAGTTCTGTTTCAGATAGCCGCCGCGAGTGTCGAGATGTCGAAGCGGTTGCGCATCATTATTGTTGGCAATGTTGAGAGGAACGTTCGCCCGAGGACAAACACATCTAGTTCCTCCCAAATGCCTCCTCCTCCTATTCCTCCCACTTAAGATGCCTAAAATGAAGGTCCTTTTGTACACTCAGAGACTCCTCCTACCATTGGCTTTTTTCGCTGAGCGTTGGCAATGGTTTCTCGTCCGCTAACCGTCGACCATTGACTTTTGTCTCTTGGCCATGGCTTTTGGTCCGTCGCCGCTGACCGTTGACTTTCATCCGCCGACCACTGGCTATTGATTCCGTTGAACGCTAGCCATTAGTGCTAGCCATTGACTGATTAAACTTTTCAGTCAGTTAATGGCTAGCGTTCAACAGAATCAATAGCCGTTGACTGAACTTTCAGTACTCAGTGCTAGCCATTGATTGACTGAAATTTTCAGCGTATGCTGACCGCTAGCCATTGACCATCATCTGTTGACCGCTAGCCACTGACTTTCATCCACTGGCCATTGGCATACATCCGTTAACTGTTGGCCATTGGCTTTCATCATCTGACGAATAACCATGGCTTTTCGTCTGTTGATTATCCGTCGACTGATGGCCTTTAACTTTCATCCGTTGGCCGTTGATTCCGTTGAATGGTGGCCATTAGGTTATGTTCACTTTGAACTGTTGACTTCGTCCACTCACTACTAGCCATTGAATTTTGTCCGCTGAACGCTAGCCATTAGACTATGTTCGCTGACCCTTTAACAATGCATATTTTATTCCTTAACAATATGGAAGGCTGAAACTCTGTATAATAATGAGCGAGAATTAAATTCTTGAACCAATCCCTCTCATTGATCATGTCATTTTCAAGAAATTTAGCATTTCTTGATTCCACAATCCTAGCAGTGTGAGATGGACAATAAAATTTGTAACCCTAGATGTTTCAACATAGCTAATGAAGAAACCAATAATTGTCCTTGGCTCCAACTTCTTCTCTTGTGGGTTATATATCCTCACCTCAGATGGACAACCCGAAACATGCATATTTCCCAAATTCGGTTTCTAACCTTTCAAAGATTCAAAAGGTGTCTTTGGAACAACCTTAGGTTGAACACAGTTTAATATATACGAAGTCGTCTTTAGTGCTTCATTCCACAATAATTTAGGAGAGATTGGAGTTCCTATGCATACTCCGCACCATGTCCATGAGTGTTCAGTTTATTTCTTCGCAACACCATTTTGGTCCAGAGAACCATGCATAGTGTGCTGGGCCACAATCACATTTTCTTGAAGAAACCTAGCAAAATGACTAGGTACTTGTCCACTCTCAGTGTATCTACCATAATATTCACCACCTTTATCTATCTCATTATTTGTATTTGCTTCCTGCACTAGTTCTCAACTTCAGCCTTAAAGACTTTCAAGGCATCCAATGCTTCATGCTTGTTATAAAGCAAGTACACATATATGTATCATGAGTAATCATTAATAAAAGTGACGAAATATTTTTGACCTGGCATATCTGTAGCTGGACAACATATGTCAGTATGTATGATTTCTAATATGTTTGAACTCCTATTGGCAGTCTTTTTAGGCTTGTTTGTCTGCTTACCCTTAGTGCAATCTACACAAGTCTCGAAATCAGTATAATCTAGAGTACTAAGTATTTCATCATTTACTAATCTCATAATTCTATCTATGGAGATGTATCCTAATATCTGATGCCATAATATAGAGGAGTCCTCATTAAAGTTACACCTCTTAGTGTCAGTGTGAACATGCATTAAACTATTAGTGGCATCATTTTGCAAGAAAATTCGATAAAGACCATCAACAAAATACCATTCCCAACACATTTAGATTTATAAAACAAATTAAAAGATGTGTTCTTAAAATTAAGGGAATAACCATAAGGCACTAGTCTGGAAACCAAAATCAAGTTTTGTGAGAAACTTGGTACACAAAAGATTTATCTAGTTGTAAAATAAAGCCACTACTTAAAGTCAAATTACAAGTCCTTGTAGCCTCCACATGTGAACCCATCTTATTTCGTGATAAGATGCTTGCTCACTTCTTATTGGCTTCCTTAGGATTTGTATACTCTACAAAAGTCTACAATATGGATTGAAGATCCAGAGTCAATCCACCAGGTGTTAATATTAACATTAGCCATATTAGATTCATAAAAAATAAATGAGGTTGGATTACCTTTCTTCTCAAGTCAATTTTGGAATTTAGCACATTCCTTCTTCATGTGTCTCTTCTTTTTACAGAAGAAACACTTGTTCTCTTTCTTGATATCAGCATGAGGTGGTATATTATATTTCCCCTTCTGACTCGCTTGAAGCTTGTTGTTTTTATTATTAGATTTTTTCTTCCCGCGAATAGTAGCCAACATTACACTCTTACCCACTTCCATCACGAGCTTTTCCTCTTCTTGAACACACATGGTCATCAACTCATTAATTGACCATTTATCCTTGTGTGTGTATATGAGATCTTGAAAGGCTCATACTAATATGGAAGGGTGTTCAGTGTGTAGTACACTAGGAAAGCATATGACATATCAACCTCAAGTTTCTTAAGTTGAGCCGCATTGTCCCACATTTGCATGATGTGCTCACGCACACCCTTAACGGTTGTGAGACGAAGAGAAAATAATTTCATAATTAGGGTACTTGCCAAGGCCTTCTTTAAAGTGATGAACTGTTCATCGATTACTTTCAGCAAGTCTAAGATTTTCTCACAATATTTGACAAAACCCCTAATACATGTAGTTATTTTTGTCTTTATGAACATTACGTTGAGCCGATTGGATCTCTCCCATTACTCATATAGCACAACTTTAGCAGGCGTGGTTATCGCAGGTGGTTGGTATTTTCTTATACCATAATATATGTTCATCCACCCTAAATGAAGGAGAATCATTTCCTTCCATACCTTATAGTTGTCACCCTTAAGTTCTGGAATTTCTAGACGTATATCAACGTAACTAGCAGGTTGAGATATCATAAAAAGCCCAAAAGGCTTATGTAGGAATTTGAGGCCTACATAACTTAATTACATGTGTTACTAATGCAAAACATGCACCAAACTAAATCTAATTTAATGCATGTGTTACTAATGTAAAACATGCACCAAACTAAATCTAATTTAATAAAAGTTGCATGTGGGGTAAATTTTTATTCAATTAGATCATCTTATATTTTATGATTAAAAATACTAATAATTTATTTATGGGCACCTTTCAAAATAATTTAATTTTCCACCATTAATAATAAAACTACCAAATTATGTTCCAATTCATAATTCGTGTGGATAAATTATGAAAATAATTTGGTATTTTATCCTAATCAGTCATATAAATATAACAAAATTTTCTATGGGATAAACTTTATTATATTGAGTATAATTAATTACATTTTTTATGTCTTATTCTTTATGTGATTTTACACTTGATATATATAGTTTTAATTAATTAAAGATGTGGTGGCTACTCTCCAATTAACTAAAATTATACCGACTACTAGACACTTATCTCATTATAATCCAGGCTCTACTTAATGTCTAATAACAATTATGCAGTATTGTGATAGGAGTTGCAAAGAATACTCCCTAGGAAAGTTGGTCCGGTGAGGCATAATCAAAAATCAACTCCTTAGATAGAGTAGCGTTCCCAGTGAAACTAGTGGCACAATAACTTATTCAGGACTAGTTTGTGTGGAACTTTCTTAGTTCACGCTTTCTCATGTCAACCACATAATTATTTATGAATTATCCATAACCTAATTGTTCTCCTAAATATTGTCTAAATTTATTTAGTGAACATTTTACAAGTCTTAATGTGCTTAAAATTTTAAGCAATTAACTAAAAGTTTATGAAAATAAACCAAAATTTCACAAATTCTAATAATATCTAGGCTAACGGATATGTTAAAATTCATAAATAAAATTCTCATAAAACACAATATAAATTGCATAATTAAAACATAAATACTGTGCACTAAATTTGATTTTGTACATAAAATAATCTCATTCTTAAAGCATGAAAAATAACGGAATATTCATGCATAACATTAGCACAATCTAAAAGTTGCATATGCAAATTATACTTTTGTGCATAAATTTAATTTGGGCAAAACAACAAAAAATCCCAACAATTAATTATTTATGTGCTAAAACAATTTGAACTAAAATTGCGTGCATAAAATATGATTTTACATACATATTCACAAAATTTAGGCACATAACTAAAATGTAGATACACAAAAAGTGTCCATGAGTGTTATTTTGCTAATTACAACCAGTAATTTAACAGCCCTACACTAAATTATTTACGCACTAGAATTATTAAAATAGTATGCATTAAAACATTTATGAAATTAATTCATGCAAATATGAGCCCAAATTAACTTAAATTAAAGCCCAACTAAATTATTTATATTAAATTGAAGGTCATTTCAGAATCTGATACCAAATGTATCTGTAACAAAAATGGCCTTTTTCTAATAGATTACGCATTATTTCCGAAAAGCTCACAAACAAAAATGCCATTTTAATGTATAACCGACAGTGCCACATAACCAATAATGTCATTTTAATTCCGTTTTAGTTCATAAATAAAAATGTCATTTTAATGTATCAATAAAAGTGTCATTTAATGCCATTTTAATGCATAAATAGAAGTGTCATTTAATGCCATTTTAATGTATAAATAGAAGTATCATTTAATGCTATTTAATGCTTAAATAAAAGTGTCATTTTAATATTTAAATGAAAATGCCCGAACTGATAATGGTAAAGGCGTATTCAACCTCTAGCCTGGTCGATTTGACCCAGTTGCTACCTAGATAGACTCCACCATAGTTATAGTTAATTTTAAAACCATAAAAATATGGAGCGTTATTCAATAGAAGTGTTCAACGATCGGTTCGTCGGATTTTTAGAGGAAAATAAGAACAGACAAAAAATCACGATCCTCTTATATGGAGGATCGAATGGACTAAAAATCGAAACAAAAATTCAGACCGATCAGACGGACTTAACGGATTAAATAACTCTTATATTGAGGGGGAGAGAGTGAAGAGGGACTAAGTTAGGAGGGGGGAAGGGGGTGAGGCTGAGTCGTGAGACGTGAGAGAGGCTGAGCTGATGAAGAGAGAGTGAAAAAGGACTGGGTTGAAGGAGAGAAGAGGTGAGAGGCAGAGTCATGAGACGTGAGAGTAGATGAGCTGAGGGAGAGAGAGTGAAGAGGGACTGAGCTGAGAGAGGGGAGAAGTGAGAGGCAGAGTCGTGAGATGTGAGAGGGGCTGAGCTGAGGGAGAGAAAGTGAAGAGGGATTGAGCTGAGGGAGGGGAGATGTTAGAGGCAGAGTTGTGAGACGTGAGAGGGGCTAAGCTGAGGGAGAGAGAGTGAAGAGGGGCTGAGCTAAGGGAGGGGAGAGGTGAAAGGGGCTGGCTAGAGGCGTGACGTGAGAGGGGCTGGCTGGAGGCGAGACGCGAGAGGGGCTGGCTGGAGGCGAGACGCGAGAGGGGTTGGCTGGAGGCGAGACGCGAAGAAGGATGAGGTCTGACTGAGCTGAGAGAGAAGAGAAATAACCTAAAACCCTAAAAAAATTACACATATATATATATATATATACACACACTACATGTCAAAGCCTTACATGGAAAGACAGAAATACTTACATGGNATGCGAACTGGTTCGGACTAAACGGTCTGGACAATTTTTGAACATCCCCTATTATTCGACTTGTATAATTCAAAATTAAACGATCAAATATTCGACTAAAATTTGATCAATAATACGTAATTCATAAAAATTCAGATACTGATTTTAAATGAATATTTTACATTTTCGTTTAAAAAATTTGGTACAAAAATACGATTGGAAAATAGAACGATTTACAAAAATTTATATCATAAACTAAATTCAGAATTAACAGAATAATTTACAGAAAATTTACAGAAATTTACAATAGAACAATTTACAAAAATTCAGAATAATTTACAGAATATAACCCAGAACAATTTACATCGCAGTACCGAACAATTTACGAAAAATCAGACTTTTCGAACCAAATGTGCAGAACAATTTATAAAAATTTACAAAACAATACAGAACAATTTACCGAATACAAGTTCTTTTCGAACCCAGAACAATATAAAACAATTTACCCAACAAAAAATACAGGTTCTTCTAACCAAATTCTTCCAACCCCACCCATGTTTCCATGCAATTAACACAACGAAGATTAGAAGCTAAGTTTCAGAACCAAACCTGGGTTCTTCGAAGCTCGAAGCAATCTGAGTAGACAAGCAATCTGGGCAGGCAAGCATTCCAGGTTCTTTGAGAGTTTGCCGCCGACAGATGAGGGGAGGAGGAGAGGAGGCGAAGCAATCTGAGTCCTTACGGAGGACACGGGGGAAGACTGAAACTCAGAGCAGGCAGATGCAGTCAAGCAATATGAGGGCGACCAGATTCACGATTCTTGAGGACTGAAAGTCAGACTCGCGATTCGCGATTGAGGAGGCGAGGGACATATGCATTCAAGCAAGACACAAGAACCTCAAGAATCGCTTCTGGTTTTTGACTAAGGAGGAAAGCATTTCTGAAATTTCCCCCGAGATGAGGGAGACGGAGACCAGGGGCGCCGCGCAGCGAAATAGAGAACAGAATGGAGCAGGGACATGGAAAGGGCTTCACGAAAACACGAGGAAAGAGCTTCTGAATTTTGCCGACATGATCATAACAGGTTTCGATTAGTTATAATTTTTTAATTTATTAAATGTACAGATGTAATTAATTATGAGACGTAAATTTGTAATGCATTATAAATTATAAGTTATGTTAAATTATATTTTTTAATCTGATTGTATAATAAGTGAATATGTATAATTCACGTGTTATACATCCGATCCAAAAAATACATGTATAAATCCATATTTTTTAGAATAGTATGGAGTCTGACAATATTATACAGAATTATATATATTCACGCATAATACGCATCCTTACTGACTAGGGACCCGACTCAAAAGAGCCATTTTTATGCTCAAATTAATGTTTAATAGCACAAAAACAATAGAAAATCAATTTCTAAAGGATTTCTATCTCCATTTTGCAGTAGAAACATCAAAACATAAAAAATAAAATTTTACAGTATAGAAGAACGAAAAAGTGAAAAAATAGAGAACAAAATGACAAGGCAGAGACAAGCATAGCTCTGATATCAAATGAAAGTTAAACAAATACATATATCATGTTTCTAATTGATTGAAACATAAAAAACGGTAAGCGGAACTAACCTCCAGCCATTGAAACAGAGAAAAGCTTCAAAAATTAGCCACACTGTCTCTCATATTTGCTCTCTGTAATGGATGGCGTATGTCTATTGTACATGAGCAGTGAGAGGACTCAAATTCCTACTTATAAAGTTTTTCCATCAAGAAGTACCTTTAAATTCAATTTCGTAACTGAAAACGGTTACCACCTTGATCATCAATGGCCATCCAAGGTCATTTATTGGTTACATTTACTACATCATAATAATAATAGAAAAAATGTTACATTTACTACATAATAATAATAATAGAAAAACATCTATTAAGACTCTAGATAACAACTATTTTAAAATTATATTAAATAAGAACCTGAATATTAATAATTGAGAAAATTTCACTGACACTCGTACCATCTCTAGGTCTAGGTTTAGAAATATCACTCACACCCCTTAAAATTTTAAGTAAGGATACTCACACCCCGTAGTTAGATTTTCTGTTAAAATGTTAGTAAAAGACAACAATACCCGTTAGTGAAAACCAAAATCAACTTCAACTTTTACTTCGATTATTTTTTTTTACTTTCCTTCATTTTTCACCCTTCCTCTTTCTCGAACAAGCCATAATCCCTTACCCAAAACTAGATATGCGTTTCTTGTTCGTCGGCAGTCGTGGAGCTCGGTGCTGTACACGGTGGAGCTCGGTGATGTGCGTGATATTTCTCATATTTTACGATCGATCGGTACCTTTCTACTAACATTTTTTTGCACGATTTTACCCCATTTCTGTGATATGTTCTTACCCCTTTTCTGGGTTGATATTGACTGAGTTTTGTTCTTAATGTTTAGAATAAATTTTACCTACTTCTCTAATTTAATATCAATCTCAATTCTGATTTAGTGTGCTTTTATGTTTACAATGGCCTTCCTTTGCTCCTGATAAATTCACCCAAATGGTTATTCTATTTGTTGTGCTTTTATGTAATGATTATTGTACTAGAAGGTTATGGATTTGGAAAGAAAGAATTTGGTTCTATAATTTTGGAAAGAATTTGGTTCTGTATTGATGAGGATTTTAATATAAATTTTTAATCCTGGCAGAGAGAGAGAGAGGCTGACAGTTTGCGTGGTGGCAATTCGCGAGGTGGCTCACAGGATGGTAGTTCGCGAGGTGACTCACAGGGTGGCAGCTCGTGGCTTTGATGTGGGTGGAGGAAGGAGAAGGTCATTTGGGGAGAAGTCGCGGGGGTAGGTGTTCTAGGGCTTTCAAATGAAGATGACAAACTGAAGGTGTTTTAGTAAGTTGAGGTTATTCACTAAGGGGTGTTATTATCTTTTACTACCATTTTGACAGAACCCTAGGGGGTGTGAGTGATATTTCTAAACCTAGAGGAGTGTGAGTGTCATTTAAGTAAACCTTAGGGTGTGTCAGTGAAATTTTTCCTTAATTATTTGATAAACTAATGCAATAAATCTACATAACAACTATTTTTCATTTAAAACACCTCTGATAATCCTCTCCCATATTAACTATTTTAAATTATATCATATAAGAACCCGAGTATTCATAAACTTATGAGTATCACTAATAATTTAATATAATAGGATCCTAATATAATAGGATCACAAAATCCTAAGGGTTTTTAGGATATATATATATATATATATATATNTTAAATATTTTTATATCCTTTTTTTGAAAATAAGGAATTTTATATACCTGAAAAATCTTAAGGGCTTTTAAGATAAATATATTTTTCTCAATACACATGTCAAATCAATATAATAATATTTTATTTTTCTTTTACTTCTTTATTTTTCAATGAAGCTTTTTCTTCTACATGAAGGATTCAAGTAGTTTTTTATGACTATTTGGACCCTTCAAGTAATTATTTTTTATCAGTCAACACTCATACATCAGGTGACTGTGACTACTTGAAGGGTTCAAATAGTTTTTTATGACTACTTGAAGGGTTCAAGTAGTTCTTTATGACTACTTGAAGGGTTCAAGTAGTTATTTTATTTTTTGTCAATCAATTACTCATACACAAAGTGACAACTTGAACTTATGACTACTTGAACCCTTCAAGTAGTTGTTTATGACTACTTGAAGGAGTCTGTAGTTGTTTTTTTATCAGACAATTACTCATATACAAGGTGACTACTTGAAGGGTTTAATTAGTTATTTATGACTATTTGAACCTTTCAAGTAGTTATTTTTTGTTGATCAGTTAACAACTCAAACACTAATGACTACTTGAAGGTATTGAGTAGTAATTTTATACTACTTGAACACTTCAAGTAGTTTTTCTCTCTCTTGAAATCTATTGTCTAGTAAGCAAATCACTACTTGAGGGCTCAAGTATTAATTTTTTACTACTTGAATCATTAAAGTAGTGATTTGCTTACTGGACAATCGACTTTGGGAAAAAAAATTACTTGAAGGGTTGAAATAGTAAAAACTTACTACTTCAACCCTTCAAGTAGTAAAAAATTACTACTTGAACCATTCAAGTAGTAATGAGTTTACTGGACAATAAATTTCAGGAGAAAAAAACTATTTGAAGAGTTCAAGTAGTATAAAATTACTACTTGATGTAGCGAAAATCTTAACAAAACCCTAACAATACCAAAAGTTGTTGAATCACTGACGATTTCTAGTAATCGATCTTCCAAAACCTGTTGAATCCTATGAAAAGCCCAAAATTATGACGAAACAACTTTTGTGCCTCCGAAAATACTTAAAACAGTATTTTCTGGACCCGAAACTGGGCTGCGATGGTTAAACAACTATTAGCACATGTAGATCTCTGAATAAACTTTGATTTGATATTTTATGGGCCACATGGATCCACCATAGTCAAAATTTATGCGCTCCGGAAGTTGACATGAACGTGCCACGATCCATTTGTTCCAAAAATTCTAAATATGAACCGTTCGCATCACTACTTGAACCCTTCAAGTAGTAACGAGCTTACTAGATATCAGGCTTTAAGAGAAAAAATTACTTGAATCCTTTAAGTAGTCGCATGCTCATTGAAAAATTGACTGCAAGAATTGAACTTACTACTTGAAACGTTCACATAGTTGAATCTGACTACTTGAACCATTCAAGTAATATTTTTTTACTTTCAAAATCAAAATCACTACTTGAAGGGTCCAAGTAGTCAGATACAACTACTTGAACCCATCAAGTGATATTTTTTTTACTTCCAGAATCAAAATCACTACTTGAAGGGTTCAACTAGTCAGATAGAACTACTTGAACTCTTCAATTAATATTGTTTTACTTCCAAAATCAAAATCACTATTTGAAGGGTTCAAATAGTCAAATACAACTACTTGAACCCTTCATGTAATATTGTTTCTACTTTCAAAATTAAAATCACTACTTGAATGGTTCAAGTAGTCAGATACAACTACTTGAACCCTTTAAGTAATATTTTTTTTACTTTCAGAATCAAAATCACTACTTGAAGGATTCAAGTAGTCTGATACAATTACTTGAACCCTTCAAGTAATGTTTTTTCTACTTCCAGAATCAAAACCACTACTTGAAGAAGCAATATTTTATTTACTTTCAGAATCAAAATCACTACTTGAAGGGTTCAAGTAGTCAAATACAACTACTTGAACCATTCAAGTAATATTATTTTGACTTTCAAAATCAAAATCAATACTTGAAGGGTTCAAGTAGTCAGATACAACTACTTGAACCTTTCAAGTAATATTATTTTTTACTTCTAGAATCAAACTCACTATTTGAAGGGTTTAAGTAGTCACATAGAACTACTTGATCCCTACAAGTAATATTTTTATTATTTTCAAAATCAAAACCACTATTTGAAGGGTTCAAGTAGTCAGATACAACTACTTGAACCCTTCAACTAATATTTTTTTTATTTTCAGAATCAAACTCACTACTTAAAGGGTTCAAGTAGTCAGATATAACTACTTGAACACTTCAAGTAATATTTTTTTTACTTCCACAATCAAAATAACTACTTGAAGGGCTCAAGTAGTTTGTTATGAATACTTGTGTATACAAAAATAAGAGAAGAATGGGTGCTAGAGTATCTCTCATTGAAGAAGAAGAAGAAGAAGAAGAATGGGTTCAAGTAATCAGATACAACTACTTGAACCCTTCAACTAATAATTTTTTTACTTCCGGAATCAAACCCACTACTTAAACGGTTCAAGTAGTCAAATACAACTATTTGAACACTTTAAGTAATATTTTTTTTACTTTCAGAATCAAAATCACTACTTGAAGGGTTCAAGTAGTTTGTTATGAATACTTGTGCATACAAAAATAAGAGAAGAATGAGTGCTAGAGTATCTCTAGTTGAAGAAGAAGAAGAATAAAAAGAATAGGTCGGGTCTCGCTGACGAAGAATGGGTCACAGTGTCTCGAAGAAGTTGAAGAAGAAGAAGAAGATGATGATGATGAAGAAGAAGAAGAATAAAAATAAGAAGAAGAAGGAGGAGGGGGAGGATATAGAGGAGGATGACTTTCGTTGAAGATGAAAAAACAGAGCTAAAATGGTGAAGTTGATATTTATGTTGATCTAATATTTATGTTGGGAAGGGAAGAGAAATGATGAGGAAAGAGAAATATTGTAAGTGGTGATGTGAAGTTGGTAGACCAGAGGTATAATATTCTGAATTTTTCAAAAAGGATATATTTTTCCTAACCCAAACTCAAAAGCGTATAGTTTTCCAAATAACCCAAATCGTAAGTCCTATGATCGATTTAATAATCATGGTTAGAGGTGTGAAAAAGCTGATCAAACCGAATGGAGCCGAACAAAAAATGATTGATTTGGTGAGTTTTTAGCTAAACGTGAGTTCGGTCTTGGTTTAAGAAATTGAATTTTCGGTTCGGTCCAAAATTTTCCTACATTTTGGACCTAATCAATCGAATTGATCGTTTATCCTCCCCCACATATATATCATATTTATTTTCTCCCATTTCTCTCATTTTCCATTTATTAAACTTCTCCCATTCTCTCATTAATGTTTAGTTTACATATTATGGTTTGAATTATGAGTTTTTATTGTAATGCATATAAAATTAAAAAAAATTGAAATATGTATGATTAAATTTTTTAATGGAGCTCTTAAAAAATAAAAAATTTGGTGGACCAAAAAATACGGCCTAACTGACCAAGTGTTTTATGGTTCCGGTCTGCACATAATTTGGCAATTCAGTTTTCATTATGGCAAGACCATGAATTTTGGTTAGGTTCAATTTTTATGCTAAAAATCATACTGAACCGACCAGGCACACCTCTAACCATGATGCTGGTTAGGAGGATGGAAGTTGTGATGGTGTTGGTGAGATGGCCTTAATTATGTGTTGGCAAGCAATAGAGGCAGTGTAAACTTATCCCAGCCTATTTCGCCTGAGTTATGAATATAGTGAACACTGAAGATCTTAGGATGACTATGTTAAGGATTTCTCTAATGCCATCTCTAGTGGTAGGTAGGAAATGATAAGAAGTAAAAAATGCTGATTCAAAAAGCAATTACTGTTAAGGTTGCTCCAAGAATGGCTGACACCACATCTATTTCTTCTCCAATTGTGGATGGCAACTCGAGTGTTAAGGTAGAAGGTGATGATGTCACTACTATTGGTACTAAGGAATATATCACATCAAACCTTTTAGGAAAGGAGGTTGCATTTTCTCCTAGTTTAGATCTCAATGTCCCCTCTTATTTTCCATAAGTAGTAAGAATAAAGGTAAAATAATTTACCATGGTAACTCTAATTCCCTTCTTCTTTATCCACAATTAACAAGTGTACTCTAGTTTACTCAATGTGGTGAATACTGAATCTGAGATGCAACTTCCCACCTCAAGAGATGTGGATGGAGGACCTTCCAATGTTGTTCAAGTCAATAAAATGAACCATGCGAATTCTCCTCCTGCTACTCTGTCTGCTACTAGGTTCTCAAGGGCTAGCAACATGGAGGGAAGGAAACCAAGTAAGATGTCCTTTTTTTTGTAGAACCTATTAAGAAAGGTAAAGAAGCCCAAATTGAAATTTCTGAGGAAATAATGAATGAAAGTAAGAAAGGATGGGAGTCTTGCATAGTGGGACATTTCATTGAAAATAGACTTCATTTCTCAATCGTTCACCAGGCTCCTTGCTTATTGTGGCGTGAAAGAAGACTGTAGCAGGTCCTAGCAGCAAACACTATATTTTCTTTTTAAAATTTACAAATGTTGAACATGTAGATGTTATATTAGATATAGGACATCACACATGGTGAGAAGGCCTTGGCATGAAAACATGCAACTGGCAAAGGATGTAATGCAAACTATAACTATATTGGTGAAATTTTGGGGTGTTCCCCCTAAATTGTGGAATGGGAGAGACTTTAGTAGGATTGCCAATACTGCATGAATCCCTCTATTTGCTGACACAATGAAAGATTCCTATACAAGGATCTCTTTTGCTAAAGATTGTGTTGACGTGTTGCGCATTCTAAAATCCTAGTGACAATTGATGTCAAGCTACCAAATAATTATAATATTAGCATTAAGGTGTAATGTCCACGACTATCAAGGAGGTACACCAAATACTAAGTTTTTTGCCATGATTGCTCCTCAACTAGAGTTCAAGCTATGTTCCAAGCTAGGTCTCTTGTGAAACTGGCTCCCAAACAACAATGGGTTCTTGAGGATAAGGAACCTTATATCCCAATCAAGGATATGAGGATGTAAATAGAAAGGTTACCTCTCACGTGCAACACCTAGATCAATTTTTGCCAAAGGAAGTCAGTGAGACATCTCATCATGAGGATGTTAACCCTAAAATTCTTGAGGATAAGGAACCTCAATCATGTGCCAACTCAGAATGCATTTACAGCTCTCCAAAAAGAAGATAGAGATGATCCAAATGAGGTTTTGGAGAACACTAACACAAATGAAACTATGCATATTGATAGTGGGAGTAATAGTGTAGAGGCCCAAGATAGAAAGCATAATGGGGCAGAGGGAAGGCATTATAATATCACAACTAGAACCAAGACTGCTCGCTCTAAAAGTGTCACTCAACCTTCAAAATATGCCCAAAAAGTGGGGGAGGAGAGTAAAACTGAAGAATGTTAACAAGGAAGATTGTAGGAGGAGCTACAGGGTCAAAACCATCCTTGCTAAATCTCACCGATAAACATAGATTCTTGGAGTATAGGAGGGCTTAACAACCCTATAAATCATGTTGATGTTAGAAGAACTTTGCAATATTAATTGACTTTGTGCTAGTGTTATTGTGGAACATAGAGTTAAAGAGAAAATATTTAACTAAATTAGTAAAGCAACTTTGGTAATTGGAAGTGTATTGCTAACTATTCTCATGTTGTAAATAGTAGAATTTGACTAGCTTGAGATCCTTCTATCATATCTTTTGTTGTTATCGGCCAAACTGATTAAAGTATATCTTGTATAGCTTCCACTCTTGCTACTCATGATAATTTGTGTATGTCCTTGCTGCTAATAACCATTCGGTTAGAAAACCTCTTTCATACCACTGTACTGCCCTTATTCCAACTGTTAATAATTATCCTTAGGTTATATTGGGGGGATACAATGTTGTTAATCACCCTTAATAATAATTTGGGGTACCAAGAATATGGATGAGGGTACTATTGATTTCAATAACTGTGTGGATTTGCTTGAGATTGAAGATCTTTATTATGGTGGGTGTAGATTCACTTGGATCAGTAATAGAGATGGTCAAAGTACTCTCATGAATAAAATTGACAAGACCATGGTTAATGAACACCGGATGCCTAAGTTTCCTAATTCTCATGCTCATTTTCCTCCTTCCAGTATATATGATCATTGCTATGTTATTCTGTATCTGAATGTTAGAGTGAATATAGCTCCCATTAGCTTCAAGTTTTTTTTTATTTTTGGGCAAATATGTATGATTTCCCCTCCTTCATGCAACAAGCTTGGTTAATAACTATGCATGGATCTTTATGAAAGAACTTTATGTTGGGCATAGTACCCTCAAAGCATGTATTTAGACATTTTTAATATGAAATTAATGAAATTATATTTTTCTTATAATTGATCTTTTATATTATTATTGAATAATTTATATATAAATATATGAAAATTTCATATTCATTAATGAGACTAAGATCTTCTATAAGTACGAGAGAATTAAGATCATAGATAATGAATAAAATATTCTACAACAGATTAGAGTGTGAAATCTATAATGAATGGTTACTAGTACGGTTCACTAAACATTATGATGTATGTGATCTAGATCCGAATCATTGATATGGATAGAAAATCTTAGTGAATGTACTTTATATAATTAGATTATATAAGACATGACCGATACAGATTAATATCTTTATTAACTTACCATTTTTCATAAAGATTTAATACACATCACAATTGACGATATTATGTAGATCAATCTAAATCCTGAGTAATAATGAACTCATGCGCATGTCTACTGGATCTTTTGATTCACTCGTTAAGGTTTGTTTGTAAAATAGTCTAGTAACTTTTATTTTGGAGATTCAGTGACATGGATGGCTGGAAACATGATCTTACATAATTTGGAATCCAAGATTTTCTAAAAGATCGTATATTGGTTCTTTTAAGTGTTAATTATGAAATTGAATGGTTATTGAGCTCAACTTTATAATACGATTATAAATTAGTCATTCACTAATGAATTAATATTACTTAAGGATCAAGAGGTAATTAGAAGGATAAAATGATAATTTTGACCATCTTAATTTATGAATCAATAATTGGAGGATAGAACTACATGAAATGATTAGATCAATGGACTACAAGAGAATACTCTATAAATATATTATGTAATCTCTAAGAGTGCAATTCTATATTTATAGTGAGATAGTAATAGAATTAATAAATAAGATTATTTAATTGAAGAGTTCAATTAATAATCTGATTGATTGGAGCTTA
Organism: Datisca glomerata; assembly: GCA_003255025.1. NCBI lineage: Eukaryota > Viridiplantae > Streptophyta > Magnoliopsida > Cucurbitales > Datiscaceae > Datisca > Datisca glomerata. The sequence goes on from QANY01002751.1 coordinate 505,409, forward strand.
GGGTTATGAATCTATGATCCCTAAATCATCTTTGTACTACACAGTTTAGAGTGTGAATATTTCAGAACATGAGAAAATGACTGACTTGCAAAATGAATTATATTTCTGGGCCAGGTATATAATTATGAGATAAGTATGCATGATTACTAATTAAGAAATAATTAATTAAATTATCTAATGTAATTTTTGGAAATTATCATTAAATAATAATATCGATTAATTTTGTATTAATTTATAAGTGTGATAAGATATCTAATTTATGAAAGTAGATAATGTTTAATTAGTATGAGATAATAATTCAAATTTTGAATCAATTAAATATGTTGTTTGAATTAACAGATAAGTTAGTTGATAGAAATGATGAGATAAATTAATTTTTAAATTAACTAATATCTAGACATTTATCCGATTAAAATAAATAATAAATTTATAGAAATTACCATGTGGCATGTTGGACTCCCACATGTCAATCACTGATTTTGAATCAGAGATTGACATGGACTACTACAGTGCCATGTGGCATTATAGTCGGACGTGGCATTATAGTGGTGCCGTGAAACTATAGTGCCATGAGGCACTGTGACTCCTCATGGCACGCTGCAGTGCCGCGTGACACTATAGTGTTGTACAATTACAGTGAGTCTCACTTTAATTACACATTTGTAATTAATTTATTATTTTATGTAAATCCCTAAAAAATATGATATGTCATTATCTAGAAAATATATTGTTATTATTATATTGGCTTTAGTGTGATAAGAACACAGTTGTAATCATGGGTGAAACTCTCTCAGATTAAAAGTTAATCAAAAAGCTCTGTGAAGAATTTTTAATTATTTTTCGATCAGAGTTTTGTCTAAAAAATTAATCCTTCTCCAAATTCTTTAGATCTCATGTATTGAGTACATTTAGATACAAAAAATTATCTTTGATTTATTCTACATTCCCACCCACGTTTTAATGTGTTTGAGGATTTGTTTGAAAAATCTTGGTGTGGATCTCGTAGTTTGTTGTTCGTGAGATAACAAGTTCGTTGTTTGTAAGGACGCTTGATAGACTACAAAGTGTATAGTTCATATCTTTGTATGTCTTAGATTTAATATATAGATATATAATGGATCTGATCTGAAAATGTATTTTTCAATTAAAAAGTTTTCATCTTTGGGATCTGCGACGATGAGATCGTTTATCATTTTATAATTTTTTTAAAATATCACCACGCCTTCCGTCGCGCGTCGTCGCAGATTCCACACTTTATAGTGAGCTCAAGGTAAACAATGTAACTCCCAAATTCCTCAGCAAAACTCATTGCTCAAATATTTCCAGAAGAGCTTTTGAAGCTAGATATAACCTGGAAAAGGCTCAAGATAACCTCTTCTCAAACCCTAAAGACCCTAAGGCTGCTTTTTAGAAGTTTTTATCTTGTAGATAGGTCGATGAGAGTTTTTTAAAAGCAAAAGCCTAAAGCATAATAGATTAGTATGGGGGACAACAAAACTGCATACTTCTATCACATAAAAGAACAATACTAAAGCTAGAATTTTGCAACTCACTAATGAGTATAGAAATAATATTTCAAACAGCTATTATTTGAAGAACCTCGTAGTCCAGCATTACTCATAAATGTTTAGCACCAGAGTGGATGATCCCACATCAGAGTGGAAAGTACTCCATAAAATATATCCAAGGAGACTAATCTTTGAGCAAACTACTTCCATGAGTAGTGATATTACCTTTATGAGATCAAGGATACTATCTTCACTTGTAATGATTCCAAAGCCTCTAGACCTGGTAGATTTCATGTTTGCTTCTTTAAGAAGGGTCTGGCCTACTATTAGGAATGATGTATCTTTCCCTGTGATGGATTTCTTCCAAAATGGGAACCTCTTGCACCAAGTGAATCACTCATTCATCTTTTTTATCCCCAAGACTGTTCAACTCCAAACTGGGCATGATTTCAAGCTTATCTATTGATGCAATATGATTCACAAATAATCTCTAAGATTATGACAAACAAATTTAAGGATGTGCTTCCCTCTATTATCAATAATAATCAGAATTCCTTTGTTTCTAGAAAGAGAATAGCTGACAGCATTTTCCTTTCTCAGGAGCTGGTTACTAACTACCGTAGAAGATCCAATATGTCTAAATGTTCCATCAAGGTAGACCTCATCAAAGTCTACAACATTTTAAATTGAGATTTTATTGAAAAGTCATTACTTTGCATTGGATGCCCCCACTACATTTTCAAAATAGATCATGGCCTATATTACTTCACCAACTTTTTTGTGTTAATCGCAATGGTGAGTTGTGTGGTTATTTTAAGGGTGATAGAGGATTAAGACATGGAGATCCCCTCTCCCTCTATTTGTTTATCAGTGCCATGAAAGCTCTCACTTGTATCCTTCAACATGCATCCTCCTTACACGATTTCCATTCCCATTGAAGATGCAAATAGCTCGAGATTGTCAATCTTTATTTTGCCGATGAGTTTCTCATATTTTCTAAAAGGGATGTGGGATCTGTTAGCTTAATTAAGGATATCTTAGGCCTTTTCTACAACTTCATATATCTTAAGCCTAATCTGATTAAGAGTCAAATCTTCTTCACTAGAGCTTCTGATCTCACCCAACCGTAAAGTATTGAGATCATGGGGTTCACATGGGCACCATTCTTATAAGTTACTTGGGATGCCTCTAATATCAATTGATAACTCTAAGAAATTAGAGTTATCTATTGATTTCCGGGCTTATTTCATTTGGAATTTTAGGGTGAAGTTTTAGTTTCTAGTCTTAATTTAGCCATTTTCTTATTTTAGTTATGTTTTTAGGGTCTAGTTGCCTTTAGGTTATTTGGTAGAAGTTGGGTAGATGCCGCGTGAATTCGTACTTTTGTGTAGAGCTTTAAGTTGGCCAGTCAATTGGTCATATGCTGCAGCACAGGATGCTATATTTCTACAACAGCAGACGTGTGTGCATAGCAGATAACTTTTATCGTTTAGTCCAGCTGTCTTTCCAAAAGGGAGAAAAGGCTGTGTGCTCTAGAAAGAATCTTTCCAGGTAGCTCTGTTCCCTTTCAAGTGGTTCTTGTCCAGCTGGCGCTGCTGCATTTCAGTGGTCCATGTCCTGGTGGCACTGTAGCTTTCTAGTGGCCCCTACAGTGCTGATGCTTGAAAAGTGTCATCTTTTCAAGTTGAAGCCCTAATTTTGAGGCTCTATATAAAGGACCTTCATCTATCTTAAAGTAAAGCCGACATTCTTACTGTGAAATAGAAAAACAAAGTGTAGAGTAGGAAGAAGACGAAACCACAAAAGGAAGAAGAAGACATAGAGGAATATGACAAGAAACGGAGTATCTATTCATCTCTATTATTTTCTTCCCCTGTTCTTCTTCAATATATCATATTCTCCTTTTTCTAAGCTCTGTATCTCTGTATTTAATGGCTATAACTTTGCTCGAATTTCTTCTTAAGCTCATTATGAACTAATCTCTTTAAGCTAGTGTGAGTAATGAACCTTGAAGTTGCTAATTCTGGTTATGCAGCTTCTATTGCTTATTTCTTATTAACATTTCATTGAAGTTTTCTTAATGCTTAGATTTTATTTTGACTGATCAAATTTATTAAAAATATAAGTTATATTAGGGTCTAAAAATACTTAGTTTAATGGAATCGACTTGAATGATGTATGAGGATTTAATAAAAAATACATGAAAAATGAATCATGTAGATCTAAGTGCTTTATGGGTGGCATAGACATTTGTGCTCACATTGTAAACCCTTTGGCTGGAACTTAAAGATCAAACTCTAATATGAAATTAAGCTTAGACGTAAGTTAATTAAGGTTGAGATTGGTAATCACAAGGATGACAATTTATTGTGTTTTAGAGCTAAGGTTAATGCTAACAAGATGTTATAGCAACACGAACAGATTTAACCATGAATATTAATGTGTAAAGGAATTAACCATGCTAGATTTCTTCATGATTGGTTACCCCATTAGTACTAAACTTAATCTTATATTCTGCAAGTGTCACTCTGACTTAGTTTACTCAGCATGATCATTTTTACTTTAATTTTGAATCATTTTAACTCAATCATTTTTGCTACTTCCACGTTCTTAAATTAAATCTATTTTGGTCTATTTTATTGCACATTTCTCACTAGTCCCTGTGGAGATCGACACTCACTTATCACTATATTACTTATTAAACGATACATGCACTTGCGTAGAGACACACTTCACACAACACCAATAAAACTTGGGAAGAATGATTATACTAGATTAATGGACAGAATAACCAATAGGATTGGGAAGCTAAACACATTTCCTTTGTTGGCAGGCTCCAACTCATTCAATCAGTTTTAGTTACTATTCAAAGATATTGGGATGGTTTATTTATCCTCTCTAAGAAAATGCTTAGAGATGTTGAGGCTATCGTGATGAGATATCTCTGGTGAGGTAATACTCTTAGAAATCTTTGCTCTAAAGTGCACTAGAATGATATCCGCCTTCCAAATGAGAAGGGGGTTTGTGGTTGAAAGATCGTTGTGATTGAAATTCTATAGCGATTGCCAAACATCTCTAGTTTCTCATAACTTACCTAAATGAGTCCATATGGAGTAAGTAGTGCCATCTCCATTTGATCAAGAATTGATCTATTTTCACTGTCAAAACCCCTAATGTCTGCTCTTGAATTTGGAGAAAGCTACTAAAATCTAGGGAATGGTTTACTAAGCAATTTTATGTCAAGATTGGGGATGGCTCCCAAATCTATATGTGGTGTGACCCTTGGTGTCAACTTGACATCTTAATTCACATATACAATAGGGATATTACTCTTGATACAAGATGGAACATCTATTATAAAGTCCAACTGGTCATCTCCAATTGTCACTAGTTGTGGCCTTCTACCTACACCATTGCTTTGATGGAATATAAAATGTCTCCCTACACATGCACCATCCCAGTATAAAAAAGATTATCAATGAATATGGAAACCCGACTTAGATGAAATTTACTCTATTACTGCTACTTATAATATCCTTAGGCAACTTGGGGAAATGTTAGTTGGCATAATACAATTTGGTTTCCTTGCAACATTCCCAAGCATAGTCTCATCTGTTCGCTTTCTTGCAAGAACAAACTTTCAAATAGGACAAGCTGATCTCTTGGAGAATTGACCATACCCTAATTACTTGCTATGTCTAAACCATGTGGAAAGTAAGCACTTATTTTTTAATTGCTCATTCTCCCAACATGTTTGACAGGTTATCACTAAAAAATATGATCTCATCTAGCTCTTGTTGGGATCACATGGTTGAATGGCTAGCTTCCATAACTAAGAGAATGGACTCTACTTCTTTGCTTTCGACATTAGCTTTCAACTCTTTTTTAAAACATATGGAGTGAAAGAAATTATAGAATTTGTTAGGAAAATTATTGGGATAGGAACACTTTGGTTAGAGCTATTGTTAATACCATTAGATTTAAGCTCCATATAGAATTGGGCTAGTATGTAGAAGATTTGTGCAAGAAAGAAGCTGAACGATCCATTCAGATTACTATGTGTGCTTCGGATTACCACAATGTAAAAAATTCAAAAGGGAAAACTAAGCAAGGCTTGTTCAAACATGGTCCTTAATCCCTTCCGAGGGCTAGTTGATAAAGAATTGAGTGCAAATAAGGCTAAAAAGAATGAATAGGACTAAAACTAAAAAAAATGAATACCATCATTATATTGCAAAAAAGTGAATTGTACAAACATGGATTCTATCGTAGTATATACATGGGCGAAAACAATTGAGGCAAAAACTCCATTGAAGTTATCCCTGTTGAAGCTTCGACGCTCCGAGTAAGGAGAGACCCATAGATAATACCACCAATGAAGCTCCCCCATGAAACTTCCATGCCCAAGCACTAAGGCCGGATTCATCCACTCTCTTTTTCTTCTATACTTTCTTTCATATACATTTTAGGCTATAATCTAAAGCTATAATCCACGCTTTTAGGCAATACGAAACGATGTTATTCAGTCATTTTTTAGTTTTGATTATGTTAATTATCAATAGCCTCATTTACACTTAAATCTTCATCAATCGACCATGTGAAGAGATGAATGACCATTTTGATGAGCCCATTCCATAAGATGGTTCGAGTTTAATGTTCACCGTCTTCCTCAAGCACACAAATATCTGAGCATTGCACATTAATCTAAAGATAAATTTAAGAGCCTAATACCCAATAATGGAGGGATCACAGACCTTCCTCGGGTAAGCCTAACCTACAGAAGGGTCCTATGCTTAAACTTTTGACCTAATCTCCATGTTATATTTTTGTCGGTTTATTCATTTAATTTGGACATACAGTTAGAACGAGTTTTAGATTTTAATGAAAACTAAATGAACCGTGACAAGTTCATAGGCAAAATTTCAATAATTTTCACATACAAACGTATAATCCAATTAAACACCAAACCATTCGATGAACATGCATAACCCTATAAACGTATCGAGAAAAGATCGAAACAATTTATACATTTTCAATTAATGAAGAATTTCTGATTTGGTGGGATCCAATTTCCATCTCGCATTATTGGTTCTTCGTAGAGCTAGTAATTGATCTTTGCACCAATAACCACCCGTTAAAATTATAAGTATATCTCTCAAGGATATCGGCAGGAATTTAGTGAGGGCTCTCAAAACAATGATTGAAAGAGAAAAATAAAAAAAATATCTTCCCTACTGTATTTTGGTAGCAACAAGCTTTTTTTTAGGGGGGACTCTTTTCTACTCTATATAACTCTTAGCTTGGCTTACGGTTAAGTTTACAACCCTTTTATATTTAATTATAGAATTTATCCATATACCCCTATATATCAAACTGAAATTTTCATTCTCCCTACAGTGTGATGTGCGATTTTTACATCTCCTCTAGAGCTAAAATTATGTCCAAATTCATCAGTCTAAATTAAAGAATTAAATTGATCCCTCAATTAATTAATTAATTCTTTTATTTACTAATTATCCAATAATTAAAAATAACAAAATAATTCATTTAAATATTAATTTTACTCTTCACTAATTTAGTGATGACACCCATCTCATATGGGGCTCGAGAAATGTACCTTGATCAAAAACACATTTTTGGTCCAACTGACGTTGTTTCTCATTTCTGTTCTTATGAGCTACTCCTGAGACCGAATGGACCCACATGAATAAAGCTATGAGATTCAAATACTCGACTAACTTATCTTCATAAATTCTTGACATATTTAATCACGACATCATATGACTTCACTATAGGTCCGATATCGATAGAACTCCCGATTCATGCGCGCTACATTTTCTATTGGTGCAAATAAATATTTATATTCCACGGTCCACATTATAGACATTACCCTTCATGAATATCAGTAAGAGCGGGATATAAAATTACCATTTCACCCATCTAGTTATTATTTCCTTAACTTATTTATTAACTGGAATAAGAAAGGCATATCAGTGAAGTGTCTCATACAGATAACCATGTCTTATTCAATGACTCATATCATCGAGTACCAGACCCGGTTTATTTATTCACACACTCATCAATAAAACATAAGGTGATATTGTTCTTTTTGCAATCTTACCATGAATTTTATATATGTGAATCACGCAACTCCAACATAGTTAAATCACGGTCCCAACAACCGAGATATTGTTCTGCAATTCGAATTCACTCATTTGGCATATCAAAGATCGTAAATAACTAAGTCAAGTTTCGTATTCACCTCAAGATTAATGTGATTATAAAAATAACTTTAAAGTATAACAATTAGATTTAGAGCTAGATAAATGACTTTATTATAAACTAATTGGTTACTGGTCTATTCAACATGTTCCATAACATGTCTAGGTCAACCGACAGAGTCTCCACCTACATGCATCGAGACCAGCATCCTTTGGTTCAACATAACAGTCATAATTAGATTCGATTATCCAGTTGATCCTAAGACTGAATAACATTCTGAACTATCTCAGAAGAATTTATTTGCAGGATCGCTGGGTCTTTAATCTTTTTTTCATTGATAATAGTTTCAGGACTTAAATAGATTACACACACACTTTAATTAAAGAAACCTTTCATATATTCATAAAATTCAGTAATACATAATTGTCAAAGAAATAACTATTTACTCATAAATAGTTATTACACCCAAATTAATTGACATAATTATAAAAGGACTTAAGTAGTTCATAAACCTTTCCCTATTGGCCTTTCTCTATAAAACAGTCTGGTTGAGCCATATAAATGCGCTCTTCAAGATTGCCATTCAAAAAAACAATCTTGACGTCCATCTGTTAGATTTCATAATCGATGACAGTAGCAATGGACATGTGGATTCATATGGATTTAAGTATGGCCATCGACGAAAGGTATCCTCATAGTCAATACCTTCATTTTGGGTGTAGCCCTTGGATACAAGTCTAGCTTTGAATATCTCTACATTCCCATCCAGACCTTTCTTCTTCTTATAAATCCATTTACATCCTACGGGTTTTACCCTTTCAGGAGGATTTACAAGCTTCTAGAATTCGTTCAAGTACATCGATTGTATTTCGACGTTCATGGTGTCTTGCCATAGGTTTACTTCAGGACCAGCCATAGCCTACGAGTAGGAAACATGTTCATCATGATCCTTATCTGAGACTACCGTCAAGGCATCTCTGTAAGACATGTACCTGTCAAGTTATTACATAACCCTCCCACTACACCGTGGCTCTGGCTCCTGTTGTGATTCTTCCATTATTAAATCGGGAACATGTCCTGATTGGAGAGTTGGTGTCCTCCCATTTAATAATTCCTCTAGCACAAGTGTGCTTCTTGGCTTCACACTTCTCATGTAGTCCTCTTCAAGAAAATGCACATTCATGCTCATGAATCTTTTCTAGGCGGTTGGACTATAAAAGACGTATCCCTTCGTTCCCTTAGGATATCCTGCAAACAAGCATAATTTTGATCGGCTGGCCAACTTACATGTCTTCGGTCTTAGTACGTGCGCCAGGCATCCCCATATCCTAAGATGGCTTACAGATGACTTTCGTCAACTCCATCTTTCATATGGTGTATTAGGCACCGTCTTTGATTGAACTTGGTTCAAAATATATGCCGTTGTTTTCAAAGCATATCCCTAGAATGAATCTGGGAGGGATGGGTAACTCATCATGGATCTAACCATATCCAATAGAGCTCGATTCCTTCTCTCTGATACACCATTATATTCTGGAGCACCATGTGCTGTAAGCTGAGAAATAGTACATTCGTCCTTAAGAAAGTCTTCGAACTCTCTTAGCAAGTACTCTCCGCCATGATTGGATCGTAGTGCTTTGATCTGTTTCTCGACCATAGCTTTGTACTCTTTGAACTTTTCAAAGGCTTCAGACTTTTGACACATTAGATAAACATGTCTAAAATGTGAGTGGTCCTTTGTGAAGGTTATAAAATATTCATTAACTTCTCTTGCTTGGATATTCAATGACTCACATACATCACTATATACGAGTTCGAGGTATTTAGTGGCTCTTTCACACTTTGCTGAAAAATGGTCTCTTGGTCATTTTACCTTCTATGCAGGACTCATATATGAGTAGTGATCTCATACTTAAAGTTTGCAATGGACCATCCTTTGTCAGTCTTTTAATCATGTTTAGGCTAATGTGACTAAGATGCAAGTGCCACAAGTACGTTAAATCGATTAAGTCAGATTTCAACGTTAAATCAATATTTACTTCAGTATTACATATCATTAGAACTTTTGATTTTACATAGAATAAGTTGTTTACCATGCGTGCAGTAGTAATTAAACAATCATTTCTAAAAATACCAATATCATTATCAATGAAATCTAAAGAAAATCTGTGCTCAATGAAGCTAGCTACTAAAATGAATTTTTTTCAAAAAATCAGGATATAATAAACATCACGCAAAATCAAATAAATGTTCTCAAATAACAATTTAATAGTTCCAACTGATACTACTGATACTAGTGTTTCATTCCCCTAACAAAAACTGAACTCACCCTCGTGAAACCTTCTGCTTATCTTGAACCCCTGCAGAGAACAACAAATATGGTTAGTGACGGCAGGGTCTACAATCCACGAAAAAGTAGAGTCAGCTACATAACAGGCTTCGGTAATAAGTGATGTACCTTTGAATTTTAACTCCTTGAGATAATCCAGGCAGTTGCATTTCTAATTACCAACAACTCCACAATGATGACACTTGTCTTTCGAATTGTTCATTTTTGTCGGGCCATTGCCTTTGCAACTTTCGAGTTCGCCTTCTTAGCTTTCTCCATACCTCTCTTGTGTTTTTTTTTTGCTCCAGAAGTGGAAGGCTGACTTTCAGTAAAGTTTGCCTCTCCACTTTTCCTCTTGCCCTTCAGAAAAAGGGTCTCAGCAGCTTGTAACTCCTTCATAAGTTTCGGAAGAGTACCTCAACTTATTCATCAAATAATTAAGTTTAGAGTTCTCAAAAGTGTCGACTCTTCTATAGATCCAATGTCGATAGAACTCTCAATTCATGCGCGCTGCATTTTCTGTCGGTGTAAATAAACATTTATATTTCATGATCCACAGAATATTTTACATCACCCATCGTGAATATCAGTAACAAGAGCGGAATATAAAATTACCATTTTACCCCTCTAGTTATTATTTTCTTAACTCATTTATTAATTGTGAATAAGAAAGACTTATCAGTGAAGTATCTCATACAGATCACCATGTCTTATTCAATGACTCATGTCACCGAGTACCAAACCTAGTTTATTTATTCACACACTCATCAATAAAGCATAATGTAATATTTTTACTTTTGTAATCTTACCTCGAATTCCATATCAGTGAACCATGCAACTCCAATATAGTTGAATCACGGTCCCAACAGTCGATATATTGTCCGACAATTCGAATTCACTCCTTTGACATATTCGTAAGTAACTAAGTCAAGTTTCGTATTCACCTCAGGATTAAGGTAATTAAAAAATATCTTTAAGGTGTAACAATTAGATTTAGAGCTAGATAAACGTCTTTGCTCTAAACTAATTGGTTACTAGTTTATTCAACATGTTTCATTATATGTCCAGGTCAACCATTAGAGTCTCCACTATCATACCCCGAGACCGACATCCTTTTGTTCAACCTAATAGTTATAATTTGATTCGATTGTTCAGTCGATCCTAAGACTGCGAATAATATTCTGAACTATCTCAGAAGAGTTTGTCTGGAAGACCGTTCAGTCTTTACTCTTCTTCGTTGACAACGATTCCAGGACTTAAGTAAGTTATAAACACACTTTAATTAATTTTTTTTTATTTATTCAGAAAATTCAGTAATACATAAATGTCAAAAAAATAATTTTTTACTCATAAATAGTTATTACACCCTACTTTATTGACATAATTCCAAGACATACCAGCCCAAGCCCAACAGTGATATTTACGTACTAAACTCGCTTGTCCAATACAACAAAAAGAACTCTTATAACCTTTTGAGAGAGATATAATAGTCCATGCAATGTTAGGAAATTGTCATAAAATAAAACACCATTACAGTTGGTATGATTCACTTCAGTTTCATTTACCATTCCCAAAAGGTGAAGTTGGATGGCATTAAGATATAAACAGAAATTATGTTGATGATAAAAGGACATCTTATATTCCTTGTTCAACAAATACCATTTCAGATGCACATTTATGCATCTCTATAGAAGAAATCATTCAACGTGAACAACAACGTACATATATTTTTTTATTTGTGTTTATACATGTATTTAATATGTTAACAATATGCATATTGTTTTTTCTTTTGAGGCAACCTTCTCTGCACTTTTCATTTAGGTATTCAATCGAAAAATATATCATGTAGAGAGTATTACTGCTTCAAGCTACATTTTAGAACATGTGCACAATCAATCCTCATTTCAACATGACGAATATTACAACAATTTATAATTGACATGTACATAAAACCTGAGTATATGAGACTCGATTTCTATAGAAAACAACAGTCATATCTCTCTCAACATGGTTAGTTCCATATCGTCGACGTCGTTCTCAACCCCGTTGGGATTCTTGCTCTCTCTCTCTCTCATCTCTCTCTCTCTCCTCTCTCTCTCTCCTCTCAAGCTCATCTCAAGTCTCCACCTCTATTTCAACATTTTTCTTAGAAACTCCAAAGTGCATTTAGGAACCGTAGGTTGAAGCTCTATATAATTCATGTTTCAAACAAACTTTGACTTTCTCTCAAGATATAAGGTCCATATATTCATGGTCTCATGTTAGATTTAGGGTTTTGAGTTAATTTTAGATTTATTTGTATGTACTGGAATCCAAAAGTTTAGTTATTCATTGGAAGTTTTAAGGAATCTTTGGAAGTTATTTTCCTCTCTCTTATCTCAATTGACTTATTATATTTTGCTGCTAGTTATTGAAAGGTTTATGCAGATTTTTTTTTCATGTAATGGACGCTGTACATATTCTGGGATTCTGATTTTTTGAGTTTGTGGAGTTTCTGAGTTTTTGAGGATTCTGAGTTGTGTTAGTTTTGTCACCGTAGAACTTATTACACCGAACTATAGATCAGTCTAGTCGGTTCAGGTCGATTCTTTTATTATATCCAAATTTGTTCGATTACAAATCTTTTGTCACCGTAGAACTTATTACACCAAACTATTGATCAGTCTAGTCCGTTCTGGTCGATTCTTTTATTATATCCAAATTTGTTCAATTACAAATCCTAGGTACTAACCGACTGAATAAAATCGTGCACACCTTCTTACTCCAGATAAAGATAAAAAATTGATCTGTCATAAATTTATACCAAGACACATGTTACATGGACCATGTGGAGAAAATAGAAAAGTAGTCGTGGCATGTTAAATGGTCATGAATGCATATTCCATTATGCAAGACCATTCAACTTAAAAACTATACAACGAAGAGATGTTTATATATATATATATATATAAATCTGCAAAGTTTATGGAAAAGAGGTAAATGCTCTTGCAATTCTATCATTCCTTTACTACATAACCTTTTTAAATTAAGTTAACAATATGATTATTTCTAAGAGTAATCGTTTCACCATATTTGATTTGTAGGTAAAAGCCAAGAATTCAATATTCAACAATAACTTAAAGTTCCATACAATCCATACCTTCTTGCATGATATAATGGTCTCATTAATGTGGAAGTTTACTCTGGTATTAAAATTGTGAAGTATTTATTTAAGTACATCTACAAAGGCATGGTAGGGTGTCATTTGTATATCATATGATGCTCAAGATAGAACTGTCAATGAAATACATGAATTTCAAGATGCAAGATGGGTATCTGCACAAGATGCATTATGAAGAATATGTGATTTTATGTTGAATGAAAAATCGCAAGCTATCATAAAGCTACAATTACACCTACCATATAGTAATTAGCGTCTTGTTGGATCAATATTTTGACCATACCATACATTTGGATAATGTGACTAGAACAATGCTTACATAGTACTTTGAGATGTGCATAAGACATGAAAGAGCTAGAATTTTTTAAAAAAAAAAATTATGTACGGAAAAAATAGTTCAAAGTATGGAAGCAAAGAAAAAAAGGACATGTGATATCTAGGATAAATGGAGTGAATCGAAGGATAACTATACTACTTAATATTATTATTGAATCATGTTGTGAGATCAACATCTTTTCAATATCTTCTAATGGTTTATGATATTTAATATTCCACATTCAAAGTATTATTACCTTAATGAAGCGGCGACTTATCAAATGTCACATGCATTTAGAAGCCTTTTTGCAACAGTGTTGGCTTACTATGAAACTGTGGAAGTAAGAAACTTACAGGACATCTCATTCGAAACAATGTCTAAATATTTTAGAAGCCAATGAAGCTCAAATGACTTACATGCAATATACACAAAATGATATAAGTTCTTTTTACAATTGATAGGATGAAACATTGAAGACTTTGATTTCCCATCCATCCATAGTGACATAGATGATGACAACGATTTTGGTAAAAAGAAAATACAAGATGAAGAATCAATTCAAGTGTCTAACGAAGATATTGTTACATTGTCAAAATTGAATCCAAAGCAAAAGGTAGCATTTAATATTATTATCGAAAGAATAAATAATGGCTAATCGGTTGTATTCTTTGTTGATGGGCTAGGAAGATATTGTTACATGTAATAATGGCTGGAGAATGAACAACTCACTCAAGATTTAATATACTGTTACAAACAATGCATCAACAATATGCAATATATCAAAACAAGGCAGTAAGACTGAGCTGAATTGAAAAGCCAAATGGGTAATATGGGATGAAGCACAAATGATGAAGCGATACGCCATTGAGATAGCGGATAGAACATAAGAGACATTATCAATGGTTTTGAACCATGTGGAAGGGATTTTAGACAAGTTCTTCTAGTTGTGCCACGAGCAACACCACAACAATTGATATGTTTAGTGAAATCATATCTTTGGGACACAATGAGAAAGTTATGTTTAATAATAAACATGAGGCAAGAAGTGAGCGAAGTTTTGCAAAGTTTCTTTTAAGAATTGAAAATAGTGAAGAAGTATAAAAAATGACTATTTATCATTACCATAACAAATGGTTATCAAATATAAAGATGATGAATCAGCAGAGTTACAGTTGATTAACACTGTCTACCTAGATTTGAGTAACAATGCATGCTCGCCAGCTTACTTGGCTCAACGAGCTATTCTAGCAGCAACCAATAAGAATGTTGACCAAATAAATAATAGAGGTATGTTCCCTAGAGAAGAAGTGCCACTTAGGAGTTTTCATGAGTCCATTGATACATGAATAACTATTATCTAGAAGATTTTTTTATATTAGTTTCCCAGTGGTATTTCGCGACACAAATTGAAGAAACATTATCCAGTAATGTTGTTGAGAAACTTGGACCGATTGAATGGTTTATGTAATGGAACATGAATGGTATCGAAAGGATTTGGTTGGTATACAATACACGCAGAAATAACAGTCAGAGAACATGCTAGCAACAAAACTATTCTTCCACGAATTCTCTTAGTCCGAAAAATGATGAGGGGTAACTATTTGAGTTAAAATGGAAGTGATTTCTTGTTCGTTTGTGTTTCGCAATGATCATAAATAAAGTACAAGAACAGAAGATACCTCATGTTGGAGTATATCTACCACAACATATTTTCTCTTATGAATAACTATATGTCTGTTTCGCAATGATCATAAATAAAGTAAAAGAACAGAAGATACCTCATGTTGGAGTATATCTACCACAACATATTTTCTCTTATGGATAACTATATGTCGCACTGTTCAGGAGCACTTCAATGGCTACAACAATGTTTTGGTCAAGCAGACAACCATACCTTACACAATATTAAAGATATAGCTCATTTAAGTTGATAAATTCAAATTTAGATATCTTATCATGTATTTTTAGCTTTGATTTGCAATGGAAATATATACTAAAATGTCATATTTCAACGAGGTTTCAACTAAATACTACATGTCTGTCTTAGCATAGGAAAGTATTCTGCCTATATCTATCTTTACTTGGTTAATATTGTGGAATTCTTCTTTTGCGCATAACATATTTTATGCATCATAGTAAAGCCTATAAAATTAAAATATGACATCTATAATTCTTAGTTTATGTTAATAGTTACTGACATCAAATGATTTTGTCTTTAGTTTTGCGTAAAATGTAGTAGTGTCTTATGTACTAATTATACTAAATAGTTTGTAAAAAATCCAACTACTCTTGTCTAGGAGTTTTTTTTTTCACATTCCTTTGCATCTCATATTAAGATATACACACGAGCAATTTGCAGTTTTCACTTTTATGTTAACTTATGAGTGTGCAAGATTAACCAGCCTTGCAAGCAAATCTTTTAATATAACTGTAAATATGAGAGAAATATATAAACATCACTATTTATTGTTACTTTAGATCTATTATAATTTTCAAATCTAAGAAATTATTGTAGCTAAAAATAAATTAAAATTCTACTTAAATTTTGAAAATAATTTAATAATATTCGATAAGTATATATAAATGGGGCTAAGATGAAAGAACTTTTTTAATGATCGATTGCCCGCATTGCTTCATGTAATTCTTTAATTCCCCTTCATAAATATAAGATTAAATATTAATAATTTTAAAGTAACCGACTGGTCGTAGGCTCGAATCTTACATGAAGAGATTTGATTCATTCTGAATTCTTTATTATAACTTTTTTAGCTTTTTGGACAATATTGTCCAAACTATTTTCAGAAATTTCTAAATTGTCCTATACGTATCTAATAATTAAATATTTATGTGTAGCTTCAAATAATTACTCAGTAACACTTTATATAATTTTTATTTTTAATAATTACGTTTTACATCATTGTTTGTTTGATTGTACATTTTTCAAGATAATCAATTGTTTAACTTAAAGTTATTAAGATAAGATAAAATATATGAAATGAAAACAATACACATAAAAAAAGACGTAAAATAGAAATCAAATATAACTTTATTAGTTAAAATATGATATTAACACTAGAATTTAAAGTAACTCTACCTATTAAAAAGAAATATTATATGTTCTTATGAATTATACAAACAGTCAATGCTCTAAATAATTTATTTTACACTATCTAATTACTATATGTTTAATATTTTAATCTTTTGAGACATTATTTTAATTAAATTTTCATTGTTTAGTTTATCACATGCAACACAGTTTTAAGAAATTAACGCAAAAATAAATACTTTTTCTGAGAATTTTCAGTCTAAATTTTTTTGAAGCCCTATGTATGTTTAAAAGTGCAGGTTGTTGCATGGTAGTATAAGAAATATATGATTTACACGCTTGTAACTCTTGAATTTTTTGGGAGACTAATGTAAATTCTAGTGGAGAAGCTAGAGATACGAACATGCGATCTTGTAAATTTTCTCATTTTCTAACTCCTTCTCATCTTATCTATTCTTTTTAGGTTCGATTAAGGAACTAGCCCATTATAGGAAAATAAGTAAGAGAATAGCCTAAAATTTAGTAAATTGCACAAATGACCAAATTTACTAGAAGCACAATATGAAAACCTAATAATAATAGTGAACTATCGAAATTACCCTTACTAACAAAAAGAAACCCTACCTCCCTTCATCTCATTTCAGCGAAAACCCTAGTCTCTATTTCTCTCTCGTGACAACGCAAGAAACCTACACGAGGAAGCCTACGACAAGACCAACCCTTCGAAATCTCCGTCACCAACCTATATTGCAGCAAATAGATGCCAATCTACATCTAACACGCAACGTTCAACAAAAATCACGATTGTAAGTTGAATTTCAGTATTTATTTTCTTATATAACAGTATATTATGTACTAATTTTTCATCACTATATCATATACTGAGTTTTTTTTTTTGAGTTTTTCTTTCATGAAACTAACTTAATATACCTATATTGTGAGTTAACAGTTTGTCCCTCTGTTTTGCTCCTTTTTTAGGTGGCAAACCATTGTATTTTCTATATTTTACAGATTTTCCGTACTTAAGATTTGTTATATGGTATAAAATGAAATACTATGAGTATAAGATTATATAGTGCATAAATATATACTATATAATTATATACTATTTTGTATGTCATCGTATCTTATTGATTGTTATTATTATATTTTTATTTTTAAATACAATATGGTTAATAATATGTAGTTCATTTTTATGATGCATGTAGATTAAGGGAGATATGACAATATTTGCAGCCAAGTTTATTATGTCAATGAGAATGTCCAACGCCAAGTTTATTAGCAATGTTAAAACTTTCAATAATATATATATACATAGTATAGTACCATATATGTGTAGAAACCGTGATTCAAGTATCATAAAGATCAAACATTTTAAGATAAAGTTTTATATAGTATATATTTATGTATAGTTTATATGTTTGTACTTGTAGTATAAAATCGTATACCCATCACTTGAGAAATATTTATGAAACATTATACACATTATCATAAAATCGGTATCAATCTTTAAAATCATTTCAATCTATATCTATCATAAAAGAATATCATTCATTATAAAATTCAGATTGATCATCAGAAGCTCACTATCCATCATCATATTAACAATATCCATCATAATTGTCATAGCAACTATGAGTATGTATAATTAAAATTTCTTACATGATGTATAAAGCAATATACTATGCGTACATAAATATATACTATATGTATTTAAATAAAAATACCGTCTACAATTAGATGCCTATAGTATATAGTATATACCATATGACATAAATTATGAAATCTACAGAAAAACTATAATGCCCCAATTCTTGAGGGTTAAACATGCATGTGATTTCACTTATTCAAAAATCTCCAAATCAATTGAAAACCTAATTGTAGTAAATTCCCAAATTGAAAATCCTAATTTTGTCCTAATTTTAACATTAAACAGCGGAAGCATAAAATTATTTTAAGGGAATATCTACTCAATAAAATAAAATAAATGATTCATTAATCTGTAATAAAGTCGATTACGAAAATCCATAAAACATGAAAGTCAAACATATCATCGAAAACTAAAACATAAAAATTCATAAATTCTTGAATCAACTGTAATTAAACTGAAATATGTTTCTGATGTCATATAATCATAGTTAATGAAAATCTCATATTTTCACTGACTATGACAGTCCCTCACTCATGCTACTCGCCATGACCTGTAACATATTATCTATGAGGGGTGAGTATTAAAAATACTCAATAAGTAAACTCACATATTAATAAGCTTCATATGAAATAAATGTAAATATATAACTCATGCAACTTTAATTGAACAAATTCACTTGATTATTAAATAACATAAAGTACTTATAATTACTGCAACATATTTATCTATAAGGGGTGAGTATTAAAAATACACAGTAAGTAAACTCACATATTAATAAGCTTCACATAACATAAATGTAAATATATAACTCATGCAATTTTAATTTAACACATTCACTTGATTATTAAATAACATAAAATACTTATAATTAACATAACTGATTTCATGGTTAATATATAACTTGAACTTGTACTTATTCTTGCTGATACGTGTACTTGATTGATTATAATTCAACTAGGTATATCTCCCGATTAACAACCTAATCAAAATTGATTCACACTTGAAATGAACTTGCAACATGAAACTTGTAATGTGAATGTGAACATGACGGATTAGGTGTCATGAAATTTGATGTCACTTAAAGTTATCTGAACCGTAAGGATGCCAACATGAACATGGTGACACTCAACCATATAGTTGACAATATGTCATGAACAATTTGGTAAATTGATAACCAAGAGACATGACTAAGACTACCTCTTGTTTACTTATCACTTTACTTAAGTTAAGATTCATAATTCACATTATTACATATAAACGAGTAAACATATAATTTGTTCATGAACATAAATGATATAACTATTACGTGTATAACTCAAAATATAATCATACATAACATGACAAATAATTTTATCATGATATGAAAAAATAAATAAAACACTTGATCATAAAATTGAGCAACATAAATAAATAATAAAAATAATTATATATCTTACATTTATAACATACGAACCGAGTTACTATGTAAATCCATTTACCTGAATTTGCTTTGAATTAAATTCAACAACTAATGACCTGAAATACAAGGATCCTAGATCACAACATATTCACATAATATCTACATTTATTTAATTAATTAGAGGGTGAGTGAGGTTGGAAAAAGCAAACCAAACTGAGTGTGAATTGATCAAGCGGTTCGGGTAGTCTGAATCGGTTCGGTTCTACTATTCTGGGTCAGTTTGGTATGGTTGGGTTGAATTGATTTGTTCAGGTCTCACCGAACCGGTTTGGTTTGGTTGGATCAGTTTGGTACGGTCTAATTGAACCGGTTCAGGTCGTGTATGATTTGGGTCCGGTCAACCACGGCCACAAAGACCCAATCGCACTCCGAAGCAGAGAAAAGAAAGAGAAAACAGGGGAGGGGAAAGAGGTGAAATCACCAGTGATTTCCACCGCTAGTGGTGGGGAAGAGAGAGAGAAATAAAGGGAGAGGCAGAGAGAACAAAATAGTCAAGAGAGAGGGGGGAGAATCGAGAGAGGAGTAACATAGAGGAAGACGAATGAGAAAGAGAGAGATCGAGAGGAACAGGGAGAGAGAGACGAATGAGAGAGACGAAAAATAAAATAACACAGAGAAAAGGAAAATGAAGAAGAGAAGCATAGAAGAAAAATAAGAAAGGAGAAGCATACCAGAGTTGTAAGGTGGCGGCAATGGAGGAGCCTTACGGAGGGATAGAGAATGAAGACAAAAGAGGGAGAATGAAACTTTTCGCCAATTTGGGTTTATCCTGGGATTGAAACCAGAGGCAATTAATTAGGTCAGATATAAAGAGAAAAAACAAGAAGAAAAAGAAGAAGGAAAGAATCAAGAAGCTTACCACAACCTGAGTTTGAAGACTGCAGAGGAAAAGCTGAAGAATGGAGAGTAGAGAGATAAAATGAAGATTAAGAAGAGAAAGAGGTGGTTGCTGTTTTAGAGAGAAACATATACATGGGTTCATGAAAGATAAAATGAGAGTGTGGGAGAGATAGTTGAGTGTGATGCTTAAGAGTGAGTGAGGGTTGAAATTACAAATCTACCCTTATAATGCTTGGGGCATTACAAAAACAGTATATACACAATATCCATACTAATTGTCATAACAACTATGAGTACATAAATATATATTATCACTATATATTAATATACTATGAGTACATATGTATAATAAAAAGTTGTTACATAATGTATATAGTAATGTACTATGCGTACATAAATTGTTGCCATCTGTATGTAAATATAAATAACATCTACAATTATGTGCTTATAGTATATAGTTTTATACTATATGACATGAATTATGAAAATTTGTAGAAAACAGTATACTCATAAAATCTGCAGAAAATGAAAAATTTATACTCTTATTATTGTTTATAACAGAAAATTACAAAAAATATAAATGAAACTTAAAATCCCTAAAATCGAATGTACTTGATTTCGATTATTGATCAATTTCGAAAGAATCTGTTATAGAAAATTATTCATGAATTCGTCTAAAATATAATTGTGAAATCAGCATGATATTGCAACAAAGAGCAACAAATCAATAAAAAAACCCTGTTATTCTTTTTTTCAGTTATGAAGGAATAAATGAATTGGAGGAGAAGATTAAAATCTACAAAATCGAGAAGCTTAAAGTCCGATGCACGATTGAATTCGGCAAATGAGTTTCAAGAAACCTGCAAAGAAAGGAAGCTGCGAGAAAGACGCGAAGAAGAAGGAAAAACATAAGGATATAAAGGCAAAATAACAAAGAGAATTTTAATTATATGATT
Organism: Datisca glomerata; assembly: GCA_003255025.1. Taxonomy (NCBI): domain Eukaryota; kingdom Viridiplantae; phylum Streptophyta; class Magnoliopsida; order Cucurbitales; family Datiscaceae; genus Datisca; species Datisca glomerata. Next base: position 526,896 of record QANY01002751.1, read on the forward strand.
TTTTTTCTTTTCTATTTCGGCCATATGTTCATTATACAAAAGTAAAATAGAAACTTGATTGAATCCTTAGTTTTCCCTTCTTTTTATTTCTCCATGACTTTTTCATTTATCCATAATATTCTCATTCTCTAAACAAATTAATTAAGATATAAAATCATTTATTATATTTTAAAGAAATAAAATATACAGTGCGTGAATCATGTCTAATGATAGAATGAGACGACACTTGCCCAAAAAAAAAATAAAGATAGTGAATATCTCAATCCCAAAATTAACTGATGGATGAGATTCATTATTGACTAACGGTTGAAGACTAAGTCCAGTTAGCTGGATGTCCTCCACTATCCCTTTAATTCTCTAATTTCCCTCTGTTTTTCATCTATTGTCACTTTTCCTCCTTTTTCTATTTTCTTGCTCTTTTGCTCTCTGTTGTTGCAAGGTTTTTCTATAATGAAAGGAGTTTTTTTCCTACCAGCTGTGTAGGTGTTTCGTACTCTTATCCAAGTTTCTAGTGGTTTTCCCTGATCTAGTTTTCTGACATTTTTGTAGTCTGCATACTCTAGTCGCAATCGTGGGTGCCCAACATTTTTTGGGTCGTCGTCAGCTTGATGCATATTTGCGATTGTTGTTCCAATTGGTAGAGCCAAGTGTAGACGATGGAAGGTTTTCAGAACGACTATATGATTGTTCTCCGTGAGCTCTACTTTTGTAATTTTAAGAAAAGATGAGTGCAACACGAGAACTTCTCAAATGGTCATCTAACTTAATACTTCCAAACATACTTAATTTCAAAGTTCTAATATGATGCGATGCTTTAGTGCTGGTATGATTACATCATGACCGTAATCTCTATTTTATTTGAGTACTTTTTTGTGCATATTTTCCTTCATGTACGTTTGTCTTTATTGACATTGTCACATTCTTGTAATTAGTTTATATCTTAATCTAACTGTTCTTTTTGCAAAAAAAAGATATACTTTGCTCTACTCTTTTTTATTTAAAATGATTCTTTTTGCAAAAGAAAAATATAGAGAATATACATGAAATAATATGAATTATACAATTTTTAGAAAGTATTACACATTAATATTACATCATGTAATGATATACTTTTCTAATTTCTCAATAATGTAACATTCCAATGGAAATGTTGCATTCCCCAATGGTAACCAAGATCCAATATCCAAAGTCCACAAGACTGATCCTGTCAAGCAAGCACCTGACCCTACTAACTGTCAGCTCCGCTGGAAAGCATGGGCGCATCCGCCCGCACTTGATAGTGGATATTAAGGTCGTGTTTGGAAGCCCACTCAAATGGACTTTTTAAACCAAAAGTACATCCCATAGGGCTTGTTTGGAATCACTTCTCATTAGGGAAAATGCAGTCTAAAAATAGACGTCAGAAAATGGACATTTGCAAATGGTCTTTAGAAAATCATGTATGTTTGGTGAATCTCATGTTGAAAAACACAAGTTCCAACTTGCCTTCGATCCCCGAAAGTTGATTGTGAAACCCTCAACGATTCAACCCACCATGCCCTTCAGCAACAGAGTGCTCAAGAGCCATGATTCTCACCCGATCAACCTAGCACCTCCTCCTCTACCATCTCCAAGATGTAGTCTCTCAGTCTGTCACCGTCAGGCGTCAGCTTCAAAACCCACACAGCAAACTTAGTTGCTCATGATTTGTAGGGCTGCAGGGAATACATTCCCTCTTCCACCGTAACTTCCACTGACCCCACCTCCCTAAAATGCGCCGCTTGTGGTCGCCACCGCAACTCCCATCATCGCCATGACACTGGAAAACCCATCTCCACTGCTATGACTACCACGTGATTGAGTATTAACTCTATCAGTCTGTATCTACGTAAAATTCTTAGTCAGAGCAAGTGGGTTCGATCAAAAGAAAAAAATGAAAAAGAGAATGGTTTTGTTTTGCTAAATTACAACTCTCATAAAGTATTTTATAAAATTATGTTCTGGTCTAATTTTTGCTTACCCTAATTTCTGGTCTATCTCCCATTCACTTTTTCTCTTTTTTTCTTCTCATTGCACTTCTTACACGCTGTCCAATCAAATGTCAAATTCTACTTCACTCAACACTCACTACAATAAAAAAAATGCTACGCTAGCGGCCAAAAAACACTATCATAGGGTTTCGATAGCAGCCAAAAACACTATCATAGGGTTTCGATAGTGATTTTAAAAACATGATGTATACCAACGTTATTAAAAGTTCGTTACCTATGATAGCATTTTTAAACGCTATAAAAAGCCTGTGATAGCGTTTAAAAATGCTATTAAAAACTTTTTATAGTGTTTTTTAAATGCTATCAAATGCTTTTCATACTGTTTAAAAAATGCTATAAAAACCTTTCATAGCGTTTATAAGTGTTGTAGCAGGTCATTCATAACGTTTAATAAATGCTATCGTAAGTCTTTTATTGCTTTTTATAAATGCTATCGTAGGTCTTTCATAGCCTTTTATAAATCCTATCGTATGTCTTTCATAGCATTTTTCTACACTTATTATTTTGTTAATGTTATTAAATACTTTTTATAATTTTGTTTATTACTTATTATTACAATTGTACAAATATAAAAAATGAATAAATTTTCAGAAAATATCAAGAAATAACAAAATCACATATCATTTTATTTAATTAGTCGAAATGGTTACATACTAATTGTTTACTAGAAATTACATCTTAAAATGATAATTACATATTGATTTTTACATAGTGCAAGAAAAAGAAATTTATCTAAAAAAACCTAAAATCTAGTATAAGTTCACATCTAAATAAATCCTACAATCCACCGCTTAAGTTTTGTGGATCTAGGGTCATTGGCCATAAGAGGAGAGGAGTTGGCAGTCCTTTAGGTACTAAATGTGGAGGTACCCTAGAAGGTCCACTTGGTGGTTTTTCTTGGTGAAGAGGTGGTGGCGCAGGTAACTGTCTTGGTGATGCTTTAGGAATCGTTGTGTCGTGGGCTGTAAGAGCACCTTGTGGTTTGCTTGCTGGAACTTCTGGGACTTTCTCTTGCTGGAACTTTCTGGAACTTTCTCTTGCTGGAAATTTCTGGAACTTTCTCTTATTGCAACTGCCATTTCAGACAACAAACAACAATAATAAGTTGCCTTGAAAATTTAGAACAAATTAAAGGAAAAATATTTTTTTTTAAATTAGAAAACCAAAAAACAAGAAATATCAAGAAAATAAACCAAAAGAGTTTTACGTTTCACACATCATCCCCCAAACAAGAGAAATTAATGATTAGAAATTAGAAAAATTTGACCCAAACAAGAGTGTCACTTTCTATCAAAGCACATAATTGTTATAGTGTCATTTCCCCCATCTTTTCGTGTCGTTTGATATAATTAAAGGATATGACAAAATTTGCCAGTTATCCGCATTGATTATGAAGCAAACCTTATTCTTAATATCCTTAGAAGAATCAGTTACATATATTGCAGAATTTGGATCATTGGCTGACATCTTTCCAGACTCCCCCTGTATGTAAGAGATGTGGATATTGACTTTTGCATTTTGCATAAGAAAATAAATTGGGACGTTGGTCATAAAATAAAATAGCTGCCATATTCTTTATGATTGTAATTGAAGAAGATATCTCGTAATTGTGGATGTTATTAGTCTCAAGATAGACATAATAAGTTTTCCCATAATAAGTTTTCATAATAATCAACCTATCCTGACGGGAGATCTATTGCTTATAAGTTGCAGTTAAATTAGGGGAATGGGGATGTACAACAGATTTTAACCAACTTGCTAAAGAGGATCTTAACCAATTCTTTTTCTTTTTTTGGGAAAATCGACAACCTTCTATTGATGCATATGTTGTTGTTTTTTACTATATATAACCATCGGCTATATTGATGTGCCTAAATAAAGCTAAGTAACATAATACCTGGTTTTCTAGGCTTTATTATACTCATTGCTGCTGAAACCAACATATACTGCAATACTCTAGCATCCCACATAAATTTTGATAACTTGCAGGGTTTATGAGATTGTCTTCACAATCTAGTAAAATAAAAGATCAAATTGTTGCAATTTGAAAAGGTAACTAACAATTGAAGAACATTCATTTGTTGCTGGGTTAAGGACGATATCCATCATGCCAGGCATCGAGATCTAGAATTATAAAACATATATCAGTATTCATGGAAAATTTTCTATCCTTCAAGAAGAATTACTAGTATCATGAAACAATTCTTTAATACAAGCTAACAAATAAGAAAAACATACTCTTGGCATGCTCTGTTTTTTCCCGCTTTGTTGGTACTCTTGGCATGCTTCAGTTGAGATGGGGAGTCTAGGTGACACTGATAAACCAATCCTTGCCATCTCCGCAAGGTTCGCTCACTTCCCTCATAACTATAGCATTGTACAAATCAATGCATCAACATGACCAATAACCATATAAGCATTAAAATTGATCGCCTATGCTATCAGCAAAACAATAGTAAAACTTGAGAACATTTGGGTAATTTAAAATCACAATAAAAAATCGAGCAAAAATTTCCCCAAGTACATATTAAAACTGATTAATACCATCATCTTCAGTTAGGCCACAACAGAGAGTTTTTTTACCTTTACGGTTTGATTTTAGTTGAACCCCAATTGCTCAGGTATAACTATAGCTGCAAATGATGCTAGGATGCTCATTATAATCATGGTATGGTAGCGGCCACCTTGCATATAAGATACACATGGCAAAAAATAGGAAACATTTTCTAGGGAGGGAGGGAGGGGGAGAGAGAGAGAGAGAGAGAGAGAGCATGGAAGTAGGAAATATAAACGTACCAAGGACTTCATGCCCTTGTTGCCCTCACTCCTTCCTTTACCGAAAGTGAAAACTCACTGTGCACGTAAACAAAGGAGAACCGAGTCAGCTCATCCCTGCATCATAGAGAATAACATGGACAAAGGTAGACTCTGCAAATATTCACTTTCAGGTACGAAATTTTGCCATGAGAATATCATTCTAATCCACATATTTCCCCTTCAACGGTCTTTGATCCAAATTTGTTCTACTTTAGTCCTCACAAATGTTCCTTGCATTATTGAAGACATCTTTCCTATTCTATCTCCCCTTACCACCAATCCCCACAACAACAAAAAAGGAACTAGTCAGCCAATGCCAATAAAACAACATAAACATATCATTACATTGTGTACAGATAAAGAAAACAAAGGCTCAAACACAATGATCATACAGATTACAGAAGCTTGATAGCTTACACTACTTTATATTTTGCTTGATGTAAAACATATTCAATCTTATTGCTTAAAATAAAGGAAAAAATCAAGCAATAAATGTATGTTCTTCAAAGGTAACTAACAAAATTCAGCAACAGGCCATACTTAATTTCTGTTTACATGACTTCAACAAACTGAAAGACTTCAGACTTTTGTTTGTTCCCAATGAAAACTCGAGTTATGTTTACCTGACCTCAACAAAGCAAGCATCAAATCGCAAAACCAAACCCCACCCAACATTATGAACATTAAGGCACATATTTAGAAGAAACTTTTGAGACAATAGAATGAAGGCTAAGATAGTAGAAAAAGAGTTTACCTGATACAGAGTACTCACAATTAAACACCAAATGTTGTAACCTTTTAAATTAGGTAAATCGTGAAGTAAGTAAATTAAAAGTAAATATACTTTTAAAAACCAAATGTTGACCCTAATTAATTCAGACGAGAAAAACACAAAAAACAGACAAATATCACAAAAATAGACATGAATTAGAGATTGAAACCCACCTCATAAGGAAATACCATTGTTCTGAGATGCAAAATCGAAGTGGGAATTGCTAGAAAACAAAGTTGCAACACATACCTAAAAGACAAAGAGATATGTGTGTGTGTGTGTGTGTGTGAAAGAGAGTGAGAGAGAGTGAGAGAGAGAGAGTTGCGCGACATAGCTACAAGATAAGAGCGAGAAATACGAGAGAAATCTGTGAGAGAAAGCTGCTACCTTGACACGCTGGGACGACAGAGTTGATATGAGAGCTGCAAGAAGCTACCACTAAGAGGTTCGCGAGATAGAGCTAAAATAGTGAGATTCAGCTAGCAGTATCCCTGGGCTTCGACTATCATAGAGAGAGGCGTTGAAGTTGAGAAAGCTTAGTTAAGAGGTTGAAGAAATAGGGCTTTGACTGTGAGGGAGTCTAATTTTTTGCGGGTTAGATGTTTTTGTCCCAACACCCTATGCCCCACAAAATTTAAGCTTTTTTTCCTGAGAGAGAGCTTCACCTAGACGAGAGAATAGAGGAGCTTCATACAGAGAGTGATCCCTAAGATTGGTTAGAGAAAGAGAGGTTGAATCTGAGATAAAGAGGGTTAAAGCGCTGAGAGAAAGAGAGTCGTCGAAGCTGAGAGAGAGAGAGGTTGAAAGAGGGAGTGTTTTGGGAGCAATTGTTTAGGCGGGTTGGGTAAATTTTGGTCCCCCGCGCCCACGTTTTGTGAGAAATTTTTCCTTAGAGTTTTGTGTCAAAATTCGATCCTAGTGTGCTATAGAAGCACATGTTTACTGTAGTGGCTCTACCTCCCTACCCACCTCCATTACCCCCATATCTCCTTCTTCGTTTTTCATTTTTTTTCAACTTCTTCTTTGTCATTTTTCTTCGTCATCTTCCTGCTGCACAAGAGAATATATTTCATCGTCTTCTTAATCTTCAAGAAAAGCTTTCATCATCTTCTTCATCTTCATTGAAGGCTTGCATGTATAAGTTTTGTTTTCTTTTTCTGCAAAGCTTCAAGTTTCATGAGTTTTCTGAGATTTTTTGTTCCAACAACAACATGCAGTGTTTTGTTGGAAGTTCATGTAGTCTACATGATGACTACAAGATGATCATATAGTGTACACGAGGACTACATGATCCTCATATAGCCATCGTGTACACTTCACGCAGTGTACATGATCCTCGTGTAGGCCTCGTCTACATTACACGATCATCTTGTAGTGCATCAAAACTTCTTTAGCAGTTCACAATGCACTATAAGTGCATCGTGTAGCATCTTGTACACTACACGATCATCGTGTAGTGTATAGGATAACCACAAGATGATCGTGTAGTACTCGTATACACTACACGATGATCGTGTAGTCCTCGTCTACATTATACGATTACACTGCACGATGGTCGTGTAGTCCTCATGTAGTGCACTACAAGATCATCATGTTGTGTACACGAGGACTACATGATCATATTGTGGTCATCTTGTACACTACACGATGACTATATGATGATAGTATAATACTCGTATACACTACACCATGACTACACGGTGATCGTGTAGTCTTTGTGTACACTACACGATCATCCTATAATATTTCATTTCATTATGTAGTATTCTTGTACCGACTTCCTTCATTGATGAATATACAAATATGTCTGAAGTTTAAATTTTTGTAATCCATGATGAAAATTGGGTGAAAAACGGTACAACATGATTTTTTAATGGAGAGAATACCAAATTATTGGAGGTATCAACTAACTGCACATACCATGAGCTATCAGGTATATTGCATGAAGAATTCTAAATAGACCCCTCAAAGTATGATATGTCCATCAAATTTCTTTAAAGAAGTCACGTCTCATGCCCTCCAGCTGAAATTTTAAATGATAGAGATTTACAATTCTTTGTTAAGGAGAATGGATCTGAATCACTTCGAACCCCATTATTTGTAAGTACCAAGACTAAATTTTTTCCATCTTAAAGCTGGGTTCCTGAAACCATAATGCATAACAACCTCGAGTTCCTGAAACTACAAAGTTTTATCAGAGTTGGGTTCTTGAAACCACAATGTCACAGTAACCTCTACATGAAAGCATTCCTCGCTTTGAGAGTGTTGATCATTTTGAAAGAAACTATCATTATGATGATATTTTTTGTCATGATGATTGTAACGACCTTGGTGACGATAATATTGTTTTCGAGGATAAGGATGTTTTCAACCGTGATGAAGCCATCCGAGGAGATGGCCATACAACAATTCTAGACTTGGATATTGGTCCCGAACCTGTGACCACTTGTCGTGCCATCATGGCCTGGGTCTAGTGAGCAACATGCTGATTTGAATTAGCTTGTATCAAACATAGTAAATATGGATGAGTGGTACAATGATAAAGTCGAGCTGCTTAAGGTTGCTCGTATGATGACCATCCGGAGAAATTTTAAGTTTTGGATCTTTAAGTCAACACCATCAATGTTGGTACTTATATGTGTTGAGAAACATGCTAATGGTAGTTACGAGCCATGAAACTGCAAAATTTTCGTTGCTTCAATATTACAAAGTTAATCAATACACATACATGTACATTTGAAGTATTGAGACATGAACACCATCATGCAACATTTTCATTGATTGTTCATTCTATAAGGTCTAAATACACGGGTGTTGGATGTATTTATAAGCCATAAGACATGAAGGGCTGGTGAACATGCTTTGGAATTAGTTCGAGGGTCGCCTGAAGACAACTATATGATACTCTCAACATATTTTCACACCTTAAAATAAAAAAATTCAGGTACTTATTTTTTCCCATCATAAGGTCTACACGATTGCTACACGATCATCGTGTAGTCTACATGATGGGTACACGATCTCTACGTAATCATCTTGAAGTCTACAATATTCTTCATATACACTACACGATGATCGTGTAGTGTACACGATGGTTACATAGATATTGTGTAGTCTACATGAAGGATACATGGATATCGTGTTGTCTACACAATAGGTACATGGATCTCATGTACACATCTTGTACACTATGTACTCTGCCGATTTTAATACAACAATATTAAATATTTTCAGGGACAACAATACATATAGAGACCGATGAGCATGATCATTTTAAATATTTATTCATGGCTCTTGGACCCTCATTTCATGGAATTTTAGTTGTATACGACATGTCAATGTTGTTGACACAACCACCTTAAAAGCCAAATACAAATGGGTATTATTTGTTGCAACAACAAATGATGAGAACAACCAAGTATATCCCATTGCATTTGGCATTATAGATTCAGAAAACAATGATTCATGGGAATGGTTCTTCTGTAAACTTCACGATGTAATCGGTGACCTAAAAGACTTAATGTTTATATATGACAAGCATACAAGTATATTAAACACTGTACATGTTGTCTTTTTCAATAAGCTTCATGGAACTTGCATCTTCCATATGGACCAAAATATCAAATCAATTTATAAAAAGGAAGATGCGGTTGCATTATTTTTTAAAGCAGTAAAGGAATACCGTCGATCATAATTTGATATGCTGATGAATCATTTTACATATGCATTTCTGGATATCTCACAATATGTGTCAGTGGGGGGAGTTGAGAGGTGGACACGCTCCTGTTTTGATGGAAGGCGGTACAATATAATGACTACAAATATCAGAATTTTTAAATGAGATTTTGAAAGATGCTAAAAAGCTTTACATTACATGCCTTATAGAACATATCTGTGACATGTTACAATGGTGGTTCTATGAATGATGGATAGCCGCCTATCAAGTAACCTTGTAGTAGACAGATTGGGTTGAGACGAAGCTTAAAAAGAAGCATCTTGCATCACGATCACTATCATTGTTTTCTTCGAACATCTACGAGTTTCATGTCAAGGATGGGGATAATAACAACTACAAAATCTCTTTCTATTTTAATATTTAAAAAATTATAAAGGTCAGTATTTATATTTTGAATGGCTTGGTTATCCCGTTGAGAGAGAGGAATTGGATTTCTGCATGTTTGTTGGTTGTACCCAATTTGCCCACAACATGTGCACTTTCTTCTTACTACTTTCTCACCTCTAGATGCAAGTCTTTATGTCCTAGGTCTGCCACTTTGTCGCCTCGTTATAGGTGGCAACACATTTTCTCGAACCTCCTAGCTGATGACCCAATCTTCTTGATCTCTGAGAGGATGCATTGTTTCCGCATACGCAACAAATAGAGCCTCATTTTTATAGTATCTTGAACACATACCGTATGCATAAAATATTGTGTTGTCGACATGCAGCCAACACATGAAATTTGATCAAGATCAAATTCTCAGCATGTACAAGTCTTAAGATGCAAGTTTACCACTGCTAAAAGACTATTACTTTTTTTTATTCAACCAACAATTCTATTTTCACCATTCACTTCTCTCTCTTCACTGAATTATGGCCATGAAGATCAACGATTCAGTTAAATTACTCTCTTCCAAATTGATGGGATGGACAACAGTTTCTATCAGAAATAGCTAAAACTGAAAACTGAGTCGACAAACTTATTCGATAAACCTAATAAAATTGATGAATTTTAGTTTTATTAATCAATTATAAAATTGATGATTCAGTTAGTTCAATTGAATAATTATCTGATTATAAAATTGACGATCCAATTTAGTTCCATTGTAAAATTAATGAACTATAGTTTAGTTATTCGATCATAAAATTGATGATCCCGTTTAGTTTGATTGTAAAATTGATGAATTTCAGTTCTGCTTTATTATAGAATTGGTGAATTTTATTGTTATTCAAATGTTAAATTGATGAACTTTGGTTCGATTCGATCATAATTGATATATTTTAGTTTGGTTATTCAATTGATGATTCAGCTTGGTTTGATGATAAAATTGATGAATTCTAATTTGGTTCGATTATATAATTGATTGATTTTACTATTGGTTATTCGATTATAAAAATTTGCGATTCGGTTCAGTTGTAAACTTGATGAATTTTAGTTTGATTATTTGATTATAAAACTGAGATACAATTTAGTTCAGTTATAAAAAAAATAATTCGATTTCCGTTTGATTATAAAATTGGTGAATGCTAGTATTATTCGATTGTAGCATTAATGATTTATGGTTCAATTCGATAATAAAATTGATAAATTTTGGTTCGAGTGTTCAATTCATGATTTAGTTTATCTCGATTATAAAATTATAAAATTTACGAAATTCAATTGCCAATCATGAGTGAAAACGAGAACTACATAATAGTTTTCATTATATATTATTGTTTTTAAGAGAATCATCAAAGATGGAGAAAATGCCCTTAATCAGGGTTGCCTGGGAGTGAAGTTATAATGTTTTAGGTATCCAATGAGTGTTGGGTATTACCCATACACTAGCCATTTATAATGGGTAAAAAATTTATCACCTAGTAAATTTCATACTCATTTATAATATTTTATGACACGTTTATTTGACGGATTTAGATTACAAATCCTAAAGATTTGGATTTATAATCCAAATCCATGTATACTAAATTTTGGATTAAAAAATTTATGTGGGACTCACCACCTAGTTGTATTTGTAATCCATGTTTTTGTGGGTTTGTAATCCAAATCAAAATGGCAAATTACAAATCATAATCCAATCTTTGTTGCTTTTAATGTTAAATGTAAAAAATACTCATCTTAAAGTTATCAAATTATAGTGTCATTTCACCCTCTAAATAGATGTGACAAAAATATTCATGGGCAATACTCGTTTCTTCCGACCCAACCTGACCTAACACAGACCCCGGATCCCGATCTCGATCTTGACCTCGAATCCGAACCCCGACCACGACCTAGTCCTGGACCCCGAACCTCGATCTCAATCCCTACGTTGACCCAGCCTCGGATCTGGAGTCGGACCTGGGCCCTGATCTCGACCAGGACCCAGACTCAGACCCTGATCCCAATCCCGACCCTGACCCCTGACCCCTAACTCTGACTTTGACTCAAACCCAAACCCAGGCCCTAACCTGGACCCCGACCCGGATCCTGACCCTGATCCTAAACCCAGACCCCGACCTGGATCCTGACCCTGATCCTAAACCCAGACCCCGACTTGGCCCTCAACCCTAATCTTGACCCTGATGCGAACCAATACGGACCCCGACCTGACCATGACCCCTAAATATTGTAAAATATAGTAACATTTTTAATTGAAGGGTATTATAGTTAAACTTACCTAAGATAACATAATCTAAATATTCATAATCATAGTAAACACAATATTACAAATACAAATTCCAAATCTAAAATCTAAATTCTTAATCTAAATATTTAAACCAATATATTAGTAAACGTGCCATAAAACTCATTTATTAAGTGAGATATTCTTGAATTTTTACCCACGGATATTTATGTCATCCCAACACGCGAGGAAGAATATAACGTTTTCAGGAGATATTAGGGGTCTCTGTCTTCCTAGGATCTCTTCTGACTGTCTTGGAAGTTCTTTGAACTATTCAAAGTCTGAAAATCTCCCTTTTAAACTTTGTGCTAAATGTTAATATATTTTTATTTAGCTCGTGTCTGATTTCATCTAGGTTGCTTGCAAGTCTTCAATATATGCTTGTTTCATCAATTTTATGTTCCCATATGCACAAAGAAGAAGGTAATCATGGGGGACTTGTTGAGTGGGTGATGGAAAATTCTGAAATTTCAAGTTACTTTGGCAAGACCTGCTTTATTTAGCTACCGCAATGAACATTAAGGAATTAGATAGTGGAACACATTTTGCCCATATTTTTTCTTTTGGCTCTAAAACTAAATAATTACCAGATTTTAGGCAAGAAAATCAAAATTTAACCTACTGATCGAGTGTAGTGGGATAAAAATTGCTCAAAATTTTCATGGTTAGTTGTGCAGAGAGAAGGGTTTGTGATTTTGTGGAATGGAAGATGAGGAGAAAGACTTAGGGCATGCGTGAAGTTAAATGGAAAATGATGGATTTAGAGCGAGAGACAATGGGATAGGAGGAAGAAGAGTTGTACAACAAAGGAATTATAGTTGCAGAGGAAAAAGGTAAACGAAGAAGAAGCAATGACGTTAGAAAAAATAGATGGAATCAAACTAAGGACAAAATTTCGTATTTCAAAAACTAGTAATATATCCACGCGACGAACTGAATATGTATAAAATTAAAATATGGTTTACTTTTTAAGTTTCAATAATTTTTGTAAATGAAAAAAATAAAAAATGGAGTGAATTAAATGGTAAGTTAGTATGAAAAAGTACCATTTGAAAAGAAGCCAAAAAATATATTGAACAAAAACATTCGAAATTTCATTAATCAAGGGGTCTAAAGCCCCAAGCAAAACACTCAACATTAATGAGATTACAGATAGTGGTAGGGAGGTCAGAAATCTCAAAGAAATCAAAGTTCTGACTAGCACAAACATTAGCTATAGAGTCAGCAACTTGATTAAGATTCCTACTAATCCACCTAACCACAATAGAATCAAAAGCTAAAAAATAAAGCTTAATCTCATCAACTACGTTTAAAAGCCTCCAATCAGAACATACATGATCATGAAACCAAGAAACACAAGTCTGGCAATCAGATTCGATAATGATCTTCTTCCAACCCATCACAAAAGCTAAGGAAACAACTTCTTCGATGGCTAAAAGCTCAACCTGAAGAACACTGTCAACTGAAATTCTCTTACCAATAGTGCCAATACCTACATCATTATGGTCTCGAGCAATTATACTTGTAGAAATGATGAACCTGTTGGTTCTGATCTTGGATGAAAAAGTGATGAGCTTCAGAGATGATGAACCTTTCTGGTTCTGATCTTTTATTGAAGGAAAAATTCTGTTTGTTTACAATGAGGGAGGATGAATATATACAAATGATTCTAACGGTTTCCTATGATCTCCTATGATCCCAACGGATGCCTACTTGTAGCCTAAAATCGTTTTTTACCAGAAATGGTTAGACACCCACTGTGTTTGGGAAAGTATTTGTTCTGCTTCTCTCTTTTGCCTATGATGAAGATTTTCTTCTGAGGCTGCAGCTTTTCTTTCTTCAACACTCCCCCTCAAGTTGGGTTCATATAGGTTGATCGAACCTAACTTGTTAAGTATTCTTTGGAGGTTATTTTTGTCAAGGGCTTTGGTGAAGATGTCGGCTAGCTGGTCTTCACTACGTACAAAGGGAATGGTGATTTCTCCAGACTGTACTTTCTCTCTTATGAAGTGACAGTCCACTTCAATATGTTTGGTTCTCTCGTGAAAAATGGGGTTCATTGCAATATGACGTGCTGCTTGGTTGTCACAGTGCATCTCTATCGGTTTTCTTATCTCAACCTTCATGTCTTGAAGGAGATGTCTAATCCATGTGAGTTCGCTAGCAGTGGAGGCCATGGCTCTATATTCTGCCTCCGCACTTGACCTTGCTACAACAGTTTGTTTCTTGCTCTTCCAGGTCACTAGGTTCCCACCTACAAAGACACAAAA
>QANY01002751.1:543848-598772 GCA_003255025.1 Datisca glomerata
TTTTTCTAATTTAGTGAGACTGTGTAGATTTTTTGTGTTATAAGTCATGTGGTCAGAGGCACCAGAGTCTATTATCCAGTGTTCTAAGTTGTGACAAAAATTTGCAGATTTAGAAAAATAATTGACAGTATTGCAAATAGATGAACCTGAGGTATCGCGCAAATATTCTTCGAATTGTTTGAGCAGTGTAGCCATCTGTGCGTTGTTGTCTGGGTGCAGGTCTGCTCTAATGGATCCGGATCGGTCTATTTCTTCCATTCGGTCGGTTCGGTACCCATTGCCCGAACCGGGTCCATCTATTTTGTGTGCCCTGCGGTCTGGGTCGGGTCCTGACCCGTGACCCGCTCCACTAAAACCCTCGGTATAAAAGGGGGAGGGTTTCACGGAGCCTCCTCGCTCGTCATTTTTCCCGCAGCTCCCTCGCCCGTTCTGGAACTTTCTCTGGTTCTGCCGGAGATGAGGGTGTAGATTCCAGCACCGATCATGGGTGTGCCCTTCCTTTCGGCAGTGGCTGCATCTCACCTGCTCGCCTGGTTGTCCGTGATGTCTTCCCCCTTCCTTAGGGTTAGGATTTCGGAGGAAGCTGCGGGTCGCCATGGCTAGTGCTTCCCCCTTGTCATCTCTGGTACTCATGACTCGTCGCCTGGTTTCTTCTCTTTGAACCATGGCTGAGACGGTGGCAAAAGTTGGCTTTTCTGTCGACATCAAGATCTGAGCTCGGAATGCTTCGTAGCTTGAGTCGAGAGCCGTCAAGAAGTGGTAAACCATATCTTGCTCAGCCCGTTCTTGGAGTTCCTTCAGGTCAGTGGTCATCGGTCTCAAGGTTTCAAGTTCTTTGAACTTAGATTTTAAAAACCCGGTTAGCTCCGGTACTGATCTGTCCCCCTATTTTGCTTGGGAGATCTCTCATTTAAGTTCAAAGACTTGCGCAAAATTGTTTTGCTCATAATAGTTGCTACGGATTTCTTCCCAGAGTTCCTGTCCTGTTTCATAAAAATAAAAAATTTCACTGAGTTTTGGGTCTATTGAATTTGTTATCCAGGTCATTACCTGGCTGTCCATGATGTCCCATTCTTTTGAGTTTCGGTCCAGTCTTGGCTTACTGCCATCCACGAAGCCCAGTCTGCCTCTTCCTTTCAGGCTCACCCGAGCCGCCCTGGCCCACGGTATATAGTTGTGGCCAGTGAGCAGGATGAAGGTTAGTATGGGGTTGGTGTCATGGTGGTGAAGCTAGCGGGAGGTTGATGGTTCTGCCATTTGTGTTGGTACTCAGAATCACTGCTCTGATACCATGTAGAAATGATGAACCTGTTGGTTCTGATCTTGGATGGAAAAGTGATGAGCTTCAGAGATGATGAACTTTTCTGGTTCTGATATTTTATTGAAGGAAAAATTATGTTTGTTTACAATGAGGGAGGATGTATATATACAAATGATTCTAACGGTTGCCTATGATCTCCTATGATCCCAACGGATTCCTACTTGTAGCCTGAAATCGTTTTTTACCAGAAATGGTTAGACACCCATTGTGTTTGGGAAAGTCTCTGTTCTGCTTCCCTCTTTTGCCTATGATGAAGATTTTCTTCTGAGGCTGCAGCTTTTCTTTCTTCAACAATACTAATGGAAGCTAAAGGAGGAAAGGATCTGAAAATAGCATCACAGTTAAACTTAGCTGAACCTAACTGAGGAGGCATCCAAACTGAAATATCAGAAGCTGCATTGCTATTAACCACATAAGAATCAACAGCAGACCAAAAGCACTGAAAAGCAGAAGCAGCTTTAGAAGCCACAATCAAAGGATCAAGAAACTTTCCTTCAAAAAATAAGGCATTCCTTCCTTTCCAAAGATGCCAACAGATAAAACAAAATAAAGAAACAAAAGAATAATCTGAATCTTGATGCATATTGAGATTAAGAATTATTTCTCAAATCCAAACACCAATGGAAGAGGACTGAACCCGAGGGTAGTTAAGAAAGAGATTAGAAGCAAACCACACATTTTTACTCCAGTCACAATAAAAAATAAGTGTTCAGTGGTTTCAACACCTTTACTACATAAAACACAGAAATCTTCATTAAGAAGCCCTCTTCTAATAAGATTATGCTTGATAGGAATGTAGTCATCAACAAGCCTCCCAATAAAATGTCTAATCTTAGTACGAACCTTAATTTTCTAAAGATTCTTCCACTAGACATAACCAGGGCTAGAAGTGGAAGAGCTTCCCAAGATACTGATATATTTCTCAGCAAAAATAGCATGATAACATGAACTAACATAAAAAAACTCCGTTCTTATTAAGAGGTCATTATCAGAAGCACCAAGTCTAGGATGCAGAGAAAAAATCTCAAAACTAACCCAAGGGGAAAGATTCCTTCAATCAAGCTCCTATTCCAGCCTCCAGAAGCAGTAATAATATTAGAAATTAAGTTCAAATTAGAGAGTTTAAAAGCTTCCAGATCAGAAACACCAAAAATCGATTTACCAAACCAGATATTAACCCTGCTACCTTCTCCAATACTCCATAAAGCTTATTTTTTAAACATTCCTTACCCAACCAAAGGCTTCTCCAAGCCTAGGAGCATGATATAGGACTGAGGCATTCAGAAAATCAACATTAGGAAAATAAATCCCCTTATGCACGTTTGCACAAAAACTAATTGGATTCTTGAGAATGTGCCAACCTTGCTTGGCTAACATAGCCAAGTTAAAGCACTCAATCTCTCTGAAGCCTAAACCACTAAGAGATTTGCTGGTTCGAACTTTACACATAGAGAACCACCTTAAACCTTGTTGATTACCATGCTTATTCCACCATAAATTCATGATGACAGAATTTAGATTCAAGCATATTTTCTTAGGAATTTTGAAGACACTCATAACATAGTTGGGCAGTACATGAGTAATGGATTTCAAAAGGACTTTCTTACCACTAAGAGAGAGAAGAGATGACTTCCATTTACCTGTCACAGACTCCATTATATCCAGAAACAACTCAAACAGATCCTTCTCAGATATACCCCAGTCAGTAGGAAGACCTAATTAATTTCCATGATCTAAAGAAAATAGGAATTCCAAGGATATTGGAAATAACATTTTTTGCAAGCAGAATTAACATTCTTGCTGAACCAGAGGCTACTTTTGGATAGGTTGATTTTCTGGTCAGAAGCATTACAATACTTCGTAATGTAATGGAATAGAGCCGTCACAGAACATGTGTTATCCTCATAAAAGAAAAGGCAGTCATCTTGTCTCAACCCCCTACTAGGAGAAATGCAGAACTTAGGCTCACCATTGATAAGAACATTGTAGGATACAATAGAAACCAATTTCATAATCCAGCCAACCATTTTCAAATGAAAACCCAATTTAAGAAGAGTAGCTCTCAAAAACCCCCCAATCAACCCTATCATATACCTTCATCATGTCTGTCTTAATAGCAATAATGTCCTTCCTAACTTTTTTTTTTCTTCTTGATGTGAAAAAACATATCTTGTGCAACAAGGATGTTCTCTTAAATTTGTCTACCACCACAAAAGCTCTTTGAGTACTAGATATCATGTCATCCAGAAAAGGTTTTATTCTGTTCATAATAATTTTTACAATAATCTTGTAAAAGAAATTACATAATGCTATAGGTCTGAAGTGAGAGGGTAATTCTGGATTTTTCATCTTAGGAACCAAAACAATGTTGGTTTAATTGAGAGTAGAGGGAAGATAACTGTTATTGAAGAAATCTGAAGTAGCTTTAAAGAGATCAAAGTGAAGAAGACCCCAATGATTCTGAAAAAAGGAATCAGGAAACCCATCTGGGCTTATAGCTTTATCAGTTCCCAAAAAAACATAACATCTTTCACCTCATCCAAACTAAGTTGCTTGACAAAAACATGGTTCATGTTAGCAGAAAAATAAGGCTCACTCTTGTCAATAACCCAACCTAAATCAGAAATAAGCTAAGTAGTGAAGATATCAGTGTAAAAATCCTTAAAAACATTGGTAATATCAACTGAATTCTCAGCCTAGGAACCACTAACATATTTAATACTAGGCATGTAATTATGAGCTCGTCTTTATAGAACTGAATTATGAAAGAACTTCAGAGTTCTTATCACCAAACTTCAACCAAGACAGTTTAGCTCTTTGACCCAAGTATAGCCCATCCTTTCTCCAAATCTCAACAAGCCTAAATTTAAGCTTTACTCTCTCCTGCCAATCAGAAGGAACATCTTCCTTAAGGTCCTTTAATCTATTTTGAATAACCTGAATCTCCCCTTTAGGATTACCTCTCAAACTCTTGCTCTAAATCTTAAGCTCAGCTTTATAGTTCTTCAATTAGCAAAACAATCAACCATACCCATATTATTACTTCTGGTATCACAACCCTTAGAAATAACATCATTATATCCTTCCTCCAACAACCATTTATTCATAAATTTAAAGCTAATATGACTGAAATTAATAGAGTTAATCAGAGTGAGAACTAACATATCATGGTCAGACCCCAAATTAATAGAGTTAATCAGAGTGGGAACAAAGACTTCAAGATTGGGTAAATAGGTTCAGAGCTTCATTATTGGCAAGGACCCTCTCTAGTTTTTCCAGAATTAAAGCATCACCACATCTTCCATTTCTCCAGGTAAAGGAACAGCCTTTGCTTGGAACTTCAAACACCTCACATCTATTGATAAAGTCCTTGAAGAACTTAGCTCTATTAAAATCAAACTCTCTCCCACCTTTCATCTCATTCTTGTAAACCATTTTATAAAACCCCAGCTAGGATCTAAGAAATATTTGAGCCTTGATTTAAGTTTGCAATTCTATCAAACTCTGATTTTCTGTCTTGATCATTTCTCTTACCACACAAAAGAGAATCTCCCATACTTATCAGTAGCAATGTCAATCAATTATGAGTGTTATAGATGCTAAGAATATCAAGATTACAATTCCAGAAGATAGCCAGACCCCCTAATAAACCAACGGGATCAACAACATGGAAAGAATCAAAATTAAGACTTCTACATACTCTAGCAACCTTTTTTTACTTCATCTTAGTCTCAAGCAAACAAATCAAAACAGGCTTAAACTTCATAATAGCGTCCTTTTGAGCAAGAATTGTCAAGGAAGGACCCAACCCTTGACAATTCCAACAGATGAACCTCATTGATCCAAAGATTGCATTTCAAGGCTACCCACTAACACCTCTTCATCATAATAGAGAACAGTATCCTAGAACTCCTCCATCACCATTTTTGTTTTTTATCCTTGTTGCTATCTCTTTTAAACTTCTTATTTTTATCCTTAGGCTCTTGAATCATAATGCCTTTGGATTTAGGTCTACCTCTGCTTCTAGGTTGAACACACTTGACTTCTTCATTCTGCTTTGTTTTCTGAGTTATAGAAGACTCAGAATTTTTAACTCCAGTATGAACAACATCATTCAATCTAGCACTTCCTCCTTCACCCAGATTCCTCAAAGGCTTGATTACAATGTCTTTGCATACATTCAACATGACATAGATGCTATATACCTCTACATCATCATTTGGCAAAGCTCTCACAAAAAATGCTTCTCTGATGTTCAGAGGAATTTTAAGGTTGGCTTCAGCTTTCAACCATTCCTCATATAAACAAACTTTTCCTTTCTTAGGTTCTTGACAATTTCTGATATCATGACTTATCTTGCCACAAAAAGAACATAGTTATGTAATTCTTTCAAATTTCACCTCTATCCAAATCGAGGACTTTGCTTTCCTCTTTACCCACACACTAGGTTTAAGAGGGTTATCAATATTCGAATTGAGTTTTACTCTAACTGACCTGGCAAACCCAATTTCCATAATATATAAGTCAATATCCAAAATTTCTCCCACTTGAGCAACTACCCTTCTGACAACTGGTTCCAAGATCTAATCAGGAGGAAGATCCTGCAGTTGAAGCCAAAGAGGCAAGAATCAAAGACAATCTCAGAAGGTTGGGTACTAGCTTCATACTTCTGCACAATTAGAAGAGCTCCATTGAAACTCCATGAGCCATTAGTCTAAACTTTCTCCTCGTCCTTAATACCGTCAAACTTGAAAAGAAAAATATTCTTATCCAGAATATTGATATCCAGACTAGAGTCCAGATTCCATCCTCGACGAAGAACAGAAGCCATAGTAGATGTATTAACCATTTTATCAGAGATAAGCTTCCCAACAAGCCAATGATAAACTTTTTTCTCATTTGAGGCAAAAGATCATCAATATCAATTTTAAAATCCATCAAAAGAAAAGCTCGAGAATAAATCTAACGGAAAAGCAAAAGAAACAGAAGATGGGAAAGAAAAGCAAAAACAGTGACTTTCGAGCAAAAGGCTAAGGAGAAGAAAGAAGAAACAGAAACTGTTGAGAGATGAGCTAAGAAGAGACGAAAGATATGTGGAGAGAAAAAAGAAGAGAAGCAAATATGCAAACACGTAGAAATGAAGGAACGTAGGATTGAAACACGTAGTAATAATACGTAAAGAAAAGACTATAGTAACCCTGAAGTTACAAAATGTAGAGAAAACTAATGAAAAAGACCCACATGGAGAAAGGTCAACTCAAAAGCTTCAAGCACCAGCCATGGAGAAGAGTGAATTACAAATTGAACATTCTTGAATCGTCGAGCAAATCTTGGAGCAATAAAAATAAGTTCAAAGTTCGAAAACCCAAAAACACAATAAGGAAAAATGATGATATAAAAAAGTCGTCATCATATATTACCTACCTTTTGATTATAACATTAAAGTTAGATTATTCTATAGTTCATTTCTTACAATCATGCGCATAATATATCAACAAAGTTTGAACGCATAATAAACACAACCATGTTAATAGAGAAAATATCATAATTAATAAAGTTCGTAAAATAATACTTATTATATGCCCCAATAACCTCGAGTTATTATCTACTCCAATAACCACAAGTTGTTTTTCTTTTACCATTTCCTTGGGGTATTTGCCTCTTTTCCTTAGCAAAGAAACCATGTATAGAAAGAGTTTTCTCTCATTTAGTGTTGTTTTATAGTAAATTTTATAAAACAATTGTCTCTAATTTATTTCGGTTTGAGACTTTTAAACTTCTCATTTATGATAGATAGTAATTACTTTTTTATTTTCGATTCAACTATAATTTGTATATTACATATACTAATAAGTATATATAATACTAAAAAATGCATGTAAAATCTTAAAAATAATAATAAATTTTTCAAATATTGTTTAAATAATGGTGTCTATGCAGCTCTAAATTTACTTTTATATGTTTTTTTTTACAATTACAATACCCTTGAAAGTTTTTCTTTAAAGACTATTGAGTTTATGTTTTAAATGGTATATTCATGTCTCCATACCCAACTCTTGTCAAGCAAGTATCATAGATATATTATATGTTTTTGGGCATATATGGCTCTATTATAAAACTTACAGGTAAAAGTGACACACCAATGAAAAAGTGTATGCAAAAATGGTCATTTTTAAGTTATGTTTGAACTTACTACTTTACCATTTTACTTTTATAACAACTAAGAGTAATTTTCTATAACTTTTTCTTTTTTCATATGTTCGTTTATGATCATTTATCTTAAATAATTTCCTTGAAAACACATTATACCAAAAAATTCTACGTTCATTTTCTTTGTGTGTCTCATTCTCTCTCTCTCTCCCCTCTCTCTCACTCTCTCTCTCCCCCTCTCTCACTCTCTCTCTCTCCCCCTCTCTCTCTCTCTCCCCCCTCTCTCTCTCTCACTCTCTCTTTCTCTCTCTCTCTCTATATATATTTCACGAGATCTCCATCTTTGTTTCATTTGGCTTTTGTGAAAAAGACAAAAATGGAATGGGAGATCCCCAAGCCCATTGGTCGTTCAATTGCATCTATCTTACATATAGTTATTTATCATTAATAAAATATTTACTTACTATTATGTTACATTCTAATGTAACATATTTTCCAGCATTCTTCTAGATTTATTGGACGTTGGTGAAAAAATAGACAGTATCTTCAGTTTTACAGTCAATCATCTTTGTAGATGAGTATAAAAAAATAAATTGGAATGACCTCCTACTAAATAAATAATTTGTTAATGATAAGTGAATAATATGTTTACCTATATTTTAGATTGTGAAAATTAACTTATAAACTAAACTAAGAACATAAAATAATTTTCAATGGATTCTGTAAATTTATTATAGATTGGTTTTTAAAGCAAGTTGAATAAGTTGAACAAATTTGAGTAGAATTTGTTAAAATACCATAAACAAACATAAGGGAAAAATAATAGTGATGGAAAGTTACTTTTGGTGGTTACAAAATAAATAAAATGGTAGAATAGTAAGTCCATAACTAACTTAAATTTCTTAAACTTAAAAAGGGTCATATTTGCATATATACAGACGAAAAATTATTCGTGCATATAAGTTAATAAAAATGGTCATCTATTACAATTTTCTTATATTTTATCTATTTCAATTAAAAGTATCAAATTGTAATTCTATTAAACTATGAAATATGACTTTATTACTATTAATTTATTACAACACTCTCATTGTAAATCAACTACCAATTGTTTGAGATTTTCATACACCACGGATGCATTTTTCATAACTTAAATGATGCTTTAATATAAATAGTAAACACAACACGTGCTTCGAACGTATAAAAAAAATTAATATTTGAAGTTGTATGAAATAATTGAAAAACTGAGAATGTTATGCATTAGATGCATCGAAATATATTATAAAAAAATAATGGGTTAAAAAACTTTTTCAAATTTAGTTCAATAGGTACTAATTAATAATTTTATGCATAGCATGCCACTAATAAAAGTATTAAATAAGTAAATAAACATATTTAATTATCTAGAATAAGATAATGTTTAAGACATTTGAATTTAAAGAATGAAATTTAGCGAGGTAGTTTCAACAACTTTACAATCCAAAAAGAAGTTTATTTATATGTAAGACATATATCACTTTTAGTTAGCTTGTAAAATCCAAACTTTAGATGTTTCTAATATATATATATTAAATAACTAAATTATGTATATTATGGGTAAACAAATATACTATTTATTTAACTACTACTTTTTCACAATTTTTATTTGTGTTTGCTGTTCATTCCTCATTTCATTATTCAAACCAACATAAGTGAAACTTACAAAAGAAAAATAAAAGACAAAAGTTAGGAAAATTCCTTGATACATAGAATTCAAAAAGAAAAGAAAATAGAAGAGGATAAATATACAACTCTTTCCTTCAATGTATTGCAACAACTTCACAAATAAACTTTTCATACTTGGAACACTTTCATCTACTCAAACCATTTTTCGTTGAGATTCTTTCTGGAGAGAGAGTTTGCATAACTGCTTGTAGTGTTTGAAAGCCAAAGCTAGATCCATCTATGCATGTACGATTCCAAATTATTTGTTTAGGCTTTAGAATTATGTGCAATAATGCTAGACGTGTGTGGTTTATACTTGACCTCACTATATTACCAAAGTTGGATGAAATTTTGTATTTAATTAACTACCCTCGTATCAATAAAATTAAGTACATGCATGAGTAGCACATATCTTCGTGAGGAACTAAGCATCGTCTTTTGGATAACTAATTGAATCATTCATGAATTTTTCATATTTATTAGTAAAATGATATGTGTGTTTCACGTGTTGATCATCGTGAATTAAAAATGTAAATATAAGTATAAAAGTGACAATTAAAAAATCTTTAACAGAATACATCCACATAGAAAAAAGTAATACACGAAATCATTATATTGTAATTCTACAAATTTTAAAAATAGTATTTTGAGATACAATTAGGTATATATATGAAGTCAATCAAACTTGGATGAAAAGAATTCGCATTGACTTTGAATCTCAACAATTGATTTTTCATTAATAGTCAAACAAAATCGTCAAGCTTAAAATGTCAAAGCTTATTAACGACAAGCAAAATCATGGTTGTCCATCAGGCGCAAGGTTTCAAATTT
The DNA here is from genome assembly GCA_003255025.1 of Datisca glomerata. Lineage (NCBI taxonomy): Eukaryota > Viridiplantae > Streptophyta > Magnoliopsida > Cucurbitales > Datiscaceae > Datisca > Datisca glomerata. The sequence goes on from QANY01002751.1 coordinate 553,855, forward strand.
TAAGCAGAGCTAGAGCATCGTACTTTGATAAAACGGTGTTTGTAATGACCAGTAGCAATGAGAGAGGGGAAGATGGAGAGATCTTTCAAAAAGTATAAGAATACACTAACGAGATGGATAGGAACTTGGATGAACATGAAAAAAGGAACTTGCATATTGTTAATTTGAAGGAGGATTTGTGTGGAAACGGCCAGACTGAAGGAATCGATGCAGCGAAAAATATAAAATCTTGAATTATTCCTGAAATAACCTATTATCAAATGATTAATAACTCTTTATCTATGATGATCGACAATCAAAACCTCATATTTTTCATTGTTATTTTTCGAACCGTCAACCAAAATCTCGAATGGATGGACACTCAAATAATATCAGACAAAAAATGGACTCATGTCTTTTTCTTCTTCAACAGCTTCTGCCATACCATATTAATTATGAAAAACACTATGCTTCAAAAAACAAGAAAAAGACAAGCAGAGTTTTTTTTATATCTATATATAAACTGCTAATTTTTTTTAACCGCCATGACCATGCGTTACAATTTAATGTAACATTGGCACAAAGCCAACAGTTGGGAATTATATTCCCAACTGTAATATATATATTTTAAATGTAATTAATTAAAATTAATTAATATCATCGGCCTTTTAGAATAAGACTGAACTAGTTTTAAGATCAATTGGTTGACTATAAGGTATCCACGTTGTCTCCCTAGTTTAATAAACAAGTCTGGTCACAACGTAACCTAAATCCGAGGCTAGTAAGTAGACCATAAAAATAAAAATATATTTGGTTAAATAATTAATAAACTCTATCGATTAAATCTATAATCAAATTTATTAATTATTAATTATAATTTACTCCACTATAAAATCGTAATTGAACTCCAAATGTATTTTATATTATTCGACGTAAGTTACAATTTAATGTAACCCATGGCACAAAGCCAACGGCTGGGAATTAAATTCCCAACCGTAATATATATATAATTAATTAAAATTAAATAAATTAATTTTAATTAATCATTGACCTTTTAGAAATAAGACTGAGCTAGTTTTAATATCACTTGGTTGACTATAGGGTATCCACGTTGTATCACTAGTTTTATAAATAAGTTTCGCTACAACGTAACCTAAATTTGAGGCTAATAAGGGGACCATAAAGATAAAAATGTATTTGGCTAAATAATTAATAAACTATATGGATTAAGCTCATAATCAAATTTATTAATTATTAATTATAATTAATTTCACTATAAAATCATAATTGTACTCCAAGTGTATTTTATATTACTCGACGTAAATATCATTGACCTATCATTCATTATGTAATGTCCCTCCATAATATAGTACCGTGTATAATCGGGTTAATTATTATCGACCTAATATTTATACACATCTTGGTATCTTTAAGTTCCAAATTTATTCTACTGGTAAAGTATGATGATTTTCATACTTGATGCCTCAAGTAAAATTATCAAATCTATAGTAATCCACCAAAGATACTAAGCGTTTAGTTTACTATGACCACATAAATGAATTACCTAAGATGTACTATCTCACTTAATTAAAAGTGTCTATGGATTCTGCCATTGAGAATCTATGGACTCACTATCTAATAACTCAGTCATCCAACATACGAATATGTTGACTCATACAGTCTCATTCTCAGTAGGTCAAAACAACTAAGTAATTAAATATGAACTCATAACTCTCTCAAGATTGAGAGCACGTATAAAATAATAACAATGAGTCATGATTTTCATTTGATAGTACTTTGCTGAAAATCAGACTCATTACTCATTTCAATGCATTATAAATACACTAGTACATTAACTAGATACTCCACCTAGTGACCAATGTAAGCCACTCTACATAATAGAGTTATTGTTACAATCTTTTCTTAGCAAAGCGTCCAGCTTCGCTAGACTGTGAAATTAAGTATTTACAAGTCATAAAAGACTCTTGGTTAAATACATAGTTCCCATGAGCTAAACTCCATAGGACCCATAAACCAAGTACTATTATATTTGTGAACCTTTTACAAGAATGTAATGCACATAATATAAGAATAAATTATTTATTATTAATAAGAATTAAACGTCTCAATAATATATTAGAATTTCAGTACTTTTAGGGCACAATCATAATACTCTCCCACTTGCCCTAAAGAACGTTTACAACCATCTTAACACTTATGTTCTCTACATGTGACCCAAAAACTTTTGTGGCTAAAGTCTTCGTAAACTCGTCTGTTAGGTTCTGTCGCTGAAGTAATCTAATTGAAAATCTTAATCCATATACCGAACTGATATGAGATTCTCACGAGGATATCAGTGAAATCCTCTAGGATTTAACTGATATCTGCTGACTAAGCGTACTATGAAATATACATCCAATGTACAATATAACATACTAAAGACTTCCCACTACCAAAACAAGGGAACTGTCTTCATGTTATATATTCCATCCTATGTCATTAGACACTGACATAATATATAGGTTCCAAACCAAAAAGGGTAACAAACCCTTTCTTAGAATCCATCACTGTACACCTACACAACATATTATTTTCTACACAGTTCAAGATAAGTATATCATTCTATATTTAAGTCTCGAAAGAACTTAATTCTTAGAATGAAGACCACTTTTCAAAGTCTTTGATATCATAAATTTAGACAAACATAGTTTTATAGGTGACATTTAATTCTATATCATTCTTGATAACAAAATGCTATATACATAAAACACCAAGAAAATCATTATATTTCCTTCCTTTCTCTTGTACTGACATGCCTCATTATGATCTTGATCAAAATCAAAACTTGATTACATGATCAACATAATGTTCTAAGTCTTTAATGTATGCTTAAGTCCACAACTGGACTAATGCATAATGTATATCATAATTCATGGCCTTTAGCGACAGATCCAAAAATTGAGACATAAAGATATTCATTTCAAGATCACCATACAAGATAGCGTTCTTGACATCCATTTGTAAAAAAAAACTTATAAAAAAGATGAGCTGTCAAGGATACAATATCTTTATAGTTAGGAGCTTCTACAAGCTTCCATACTCCATTAAAATTAAGTTCTACATTTCATTGCTTGAAGCCAATGATGTACTTTGCATCATTTACAACCTACATTTTCTGGGATCTGAGTCATGTTCCTCTGAGATGGACTCAAAAGTCTCTCACTTGAACATGAATCTCTCAATTGGTTGTGATCCCCTCTCACTACAATGCAGTGATTGGGATCTATCTTATGTTCCATCAAGATTACCATATCAGACACTCCTAGGAACATTTACTTCTCATATGAATGATAAATGCTCCTACTATACAAAGGTTTTGTACTACTAGAAAGTACTTCATTCTTATTCTCTTGACTAACTGGATTCTCACTAACTTATGGACTTATCTATTATCAAACTAGATTGCATGACGCACGTACTATTGAAAACTTCTTCTAAGTTTGTGTTGCGTCTAGATATTCCTTTTGAAATATAATCTTATTCCAAGAATACAATGTTTATACTTACAAACACTTCTTATTATTGGTACTATAAAAACAAATAACCATCATTCCTTTTTGCATAGCCTATAGTTAGATTTCATTTTGATCTACCATCTAGCTTGGCAACATTCTCCTTTAGCACGTGTGCTAGACATGCACATATATGAAGGTTACGTAAACTAAGTTTACGAACATTTCATAATTCTTGTGATGTTTCAAGAAATTTCCAAAGATGATGTTAGATTCAAAATACTAGTCCATAAAGCTAATCTTTAAAAAGAAAATAAGTCAGTTAAATAACTACACATAGATCTCATCATGTTAAAAGAAAACATTTCTCCTTACTGTTACACAATTCTCTGGGTGACCCAGATATAACCAACTGGAATACAATCTCGATACTCACCTTGTAGTCTGTGAATGTCATTAAGAGGTATTTACTTCTTCAATCAAATCGAAGAGACTTAGTTTGTCTCTCCAATTCCTTCTCGACTTTCGCTCTAAACTATTTGATTTCTTAAATGTTTCAGAATCGAGAAGTATAAGATAAAGATAGTCATATCTAGAGTACCCGTCAATAAAATTGACATTATACCCATAGCCACCCCTAAACTAGACTTTCACTTCTCCACTCAATTAATATACTCCAACACTAACGTCACAGACCTCTACGTCATTCTGTCTAAAAAATGACTCTTGGTCATATACTTATCAGTAATGAATTCGCTTACTTGTTAGAGTTTATAAATTTTAATGCCATGAAGCCTGTCTCTTACTAGTTTTCGAATCATACTTAGATAATATGACCATGACATATGTTATAGACATATAGTTGGTTTGCGACTTTTCTCTTCTATAATGTATCATGTATACTGTTATTTTACTCTATATCATGCAACAAAAAATTTAGAAATAAATGTACTATCCAAAAAAAATGCATACGCCTCTATCCAAAGAACAACATGCAAACCCTCTTATTGAGTTTTCTAGTTTCCTAGAACCTTCACATAGATTTGTGAATGTGATTAATGATTTTAGAGTTTACATGCCAGGACGTAGTAGAATCAATCACTGATCACTTCTTAATGAGATGCATGTTTCAACTCTTTATAGCTAAGAAAATCTTTTAGTTGGTTTTCTTCTATCCAATCTTCTCATAATAGAAGCACTTCCCATTGGAGCTTGCTCTCTCTTTCTTACTCTAAGTCAACTCTATTTAAAGATCTTTATCTTCTTCATCTTATCTAGGCTAAGTTTAGGCTCAAAAGAAGAAGTTGACTGAGTCACGTTTGACACAATCCGTGCCTTCAAGATCCTTAGCTATATGGAGTTCCTAATTCAGTTCAGCTCGATTAAACATTTCTGCATGTGATGTATTTTAATCATGAACCGATCTAAGGAATCCACTTAGGTATCCAAGACTAAATCAACTTGGGTTTCACCATCGATTTCGGCTATAGGAATCTCTGTCTCGTTTTTTAAGACATCAACCATAACGATATGGTCACTAACCAGAGTTTCCATTGCCATCTTATTGTTCAACATTACCCTTCAGACATCTTGTTGGAGATTAATAATTATATCAGTTTCTATGGAGAATGAATTTACTATAGTTCCAACATATTTGTCATATAGTGACACCATGTTACATAGAGCTAAAATTCAAACTATCTGCGTAGCCAATATTAATTTTATTCTCCTGAGTGGAACTCTAAAAAAAGGTCTAGAGTAGCGTTAATTAGAAGTGTACTTGCTTCTTTTTATGGTAAGATTAAAGTCCTAGTTAATATCCATTTAATGTCGACAATATTTTCAATAAAGATGCTAATGAGCTAATGGACAATATTTTAATTACTTAAAATATAATAAAATTCTCAATCATTACAAACACATTCTAATTAACGCACACATCATATCATGAAAATAAAAAATCTAAAAAAAATAACATGCATTGTACACAACGGTATCCCAACTCTCATAAACATACGCACGCTTAGACAGAACGCACATTTAAAACAAAGTTAGGTAGGATAGTCCAATCCAATTAATTAACAATATGATATTAATACATAGTAATCCTACTAATCTAGTATTAATATCTAGCAATTAACTAACGTTCAGCTTTGGTCTCTCAAAATAAGTAATAAGAACCGGTTAGGCAGTATACTACAAAAATGAGTCAAGTGTATACCATTTTTTCACCCTTAGACTTGTGACAAGTGGACAACTCCTGCTTAGGCAGATCATTTCCAGTTATTCACTTTTCAAGGTGATCATTACAAAGACCATACTTTGTAATATCTGATACTTCGGATACCCTCCTTTAGAGAGCTTCTAAGATTGAAGACGAGGTACCTTGACACCTTACTATGATCCAATAATGGAGACCGTGAGTTTCGATTAAGAATCTTGCTCCCACTTGATTTTTTAAATAATGTGAGTTTTTATTTGCGTGGGTTACTAAGTGACATTAGATAATTAGTCAACTTAATCTTTAGCAACCTACTCTGATTATAGAAGCATGCTCAATTAGTATTATATTTAAGTTAATATAATTTTATCTAAATTCTAATAATCTCAAAAATTTATTAACGATAAATTAAATATTTAGCGAGATTATTAAAATTAAAAATTATATTTACATAAAATTAATAACATGCTACTAAGGTTAACCATTTTATACTCTAATCGATTATGCTTAATTTTATCTTCATTATGAAATCACAAACGCTTATCCTTTTAGAAACCTAAAGCCACATGGTATCTAAATGTGATGTGCATAAAATAAAATTATCCAAGCATGCTGGGTATAAAATATAATAAACAAAACATCAGGGTATAAAAGATAGATATCTAAAACATACTCTAGCATTGCATAACCCTACCTTATCTTAAATTTAAAGTCTAATACTAATCTTCAAGATAGGCTGGAATCAATCCCTGGCATCGCAACCGTCTACCCCTAGTTGACACGCTTGATCTCACCACGGGTTGCACCCACTGGCCACCATCGACCGTCACCCACTATCTCACGAGGTTACGATCCAAATATCGAGCTTGTCCGTGCTACCACCTTCTACGTGGACACGAGTTTTCATCCGTTTTTCAATTCCCTTTTTTATGTCATTTCAATCTCCAGTCGATATGAATAATTTCATCATAACAATCCTAACTTTCTCAAAGAAAGTTTACAAGACTCTGTGAAAATTAAATACGAAACCTGAAGGGAAAAACAATCTCTTCATAAAATATCCCTCTAATTACATAACCAACAAAAAAATACACATAAAATCTAAATGGTTATGCAATGGAATATCGAAAACAATCAAAAAACCATATTTATATTTTTCAACGCATTTCTCAAATAATTCAAAACCTGGCTTTGATACCAATTAAAGGAATCAACGCAGTAGAAAATACATGATCTTGAATTATTTGAGAAACCACCTATTATCAAAGGATTAGAAAAAATATCTCTTGATGCGTGATGATCGATAATTAAAATCTCATAATTTTCATTGTTATTCTTCGAAACGTCAACTAAAATCTAAATGGGCACTCGAATAATACCATAACAAAAAACTGACTGTTGTTTTCTTCCTCAACAAACCAAAAACTTCGGCCATAGCATATTAATTATGAAAAACACTATGCTTCAAAAAACAAGAAGAAGACAAGCAGTTTTTTTTATATCTATATATATCAACTGCTAATTTTTTTTAATTGCCATGACCATGAGTTACAATTTAATGTAACCCATGGCACAAAGCCAACGACTGGGAATTAAATTCTCAAACCGTAATATATACATATATATAAATGTAATTAATTAAAATTAAATTAATTAATTTTAATTAATCATTGACCTTTTAGAAATAAGACTGAGCTAGTTTTAAGATCACTTGGTTGACTATAGGGTATCTACATTGTGTCACTAGTTTAATAAACAAGTTTCACTACAACGTAACCTAAATTTGAGACTAGTAAGGGGACCATAAGGATAAATATGTATTTGGCTAAATAATTAATAAACTCTATGGATTAAACTCATAATCGAATTTATAAATTATTAATTATAATTAACTCCACTATAAAATCATAATTGTACTCCAAGTGTATTTTATATTACTCGACGTAACTATCATTGACCTATCATTCATTATGTAATGTCCCTCCATAATATAGTACCGTGTATAATCGGGTTAATTACTATCGACCTAATATTTATACACATCTTGGTATCCTTAGGTTCTAAATTCATTCTACTGATAAAGTATGATAATGTTCATACTTGATGCCTCAAGTAAAATTAGCAAATCTTTAGTAATCCACCAAAAATATTAAGCGCTTAGTTTACTATGACCACATAAATGAATTACCTAAGAGCTACTGTGTCAGTTAATTAAAAGTGTATATGAATACTACTATTGAGAATCGATGGACTCACTATCTAATAATTTAGTCATCTAACATACAGAATATGTTGACTCATAGAGTCTCATTCTTAGTAGGTCAAAACAACTAAGTCATTAAATATGAGCGCATAACTCTCTCAAGATTGAAGCACATATAAAATAATAGCAATGAGTCATGATTTTCATTTGATAGTACTTTGCTAAAAATCAGACATGTTAGTCCTTTCAATGCATTCCAAATACACTAGTATATTAATTAGATACTCCGTCTAGTGACCAAGATAAGTCATTCTACATAATAGATTTAATGTACTACAATCTTTTCTTAGCAAAGCACCCAGCTTCACTAGACTGTGAAAAGTATTTACAAGTCATAAATGACTCTTGGTTAAATACCTTGTTCCTATGAGCTAAACTCCATAGGACCCAGAAATCAAGTACTATTACGTTTGTGAACCTTTTACAAGATACATAATATATGAATAAACTATGTATTATTAATCAGAATTAAAAATGTCTGAATAATATATTAGAATTTCAGTACTTTTAGGGCACAATCCTAACACAGACATAATACAATTTTTTTTCTTTTTGGAAACTCATGGCCATCATAAAAAAATGATGTTGCTTCTTTACATAGTGTTGTGTGTGTCAACGATTCTGAAGGAAAATCAAGCAACTTATAATAAGCCTTGGGTTCACATTGCCAAAATGGATAATGTTAAGTAATATAGTTTGTTAGTTTAGATAAAGGGGAATTAAGTCTTTTGCCTTTACTAGCCATTGGAGTGTCTTCATTCTCTTTGCATATTGGATGTATTCTCTATTTATGGTTAATGATCAATTACTGAGATTTCATTCTTCTTCTCTCTTTTTCCTTCTCTCTTTTTCTTCTTCAATGTTTCAAATTTCTCTTCTTTCCTTCATTCTCAATAATTCTTCATGGTATCAGAGTATTTCTGACCAACGTCAAGATCCATGGATGATAATCCTGAAAACCAATCTACCAAGTACCATTATTTTGGAAACCACTAAGGATCAAGCTGAGACCCAAACCGATCCTCAGATGAATTCCCAATCATTACCCCCTTCTCAAACAATGCCCTTTTCTTCCTCCACTCAGGCTTTAAACTCTTCTCTACCTTGACTGTCACTGAATCTACTCCTCACTTACCAAATTTTCTTCTCTCGAATATGTGCAACTTCATCTCCATCAGATTGGACTCAAGCAATTTCGTCATCTGGAAATACCAGACTTCTACTATTCTCAAAGTGCTAGGATTGATCAGTTTTAAAAATGAAAGAAAATTAGATTTGAACCACGAACGGTATACCTGCGGAATATAGTTTTTTTTCAATTTAACTTATTTAATCATATTAAATAATTTAAAATCAATTTTAGTTTGATCATGCATATATGATATTAAAATGAATAGATTAAGGGAAAATGATTTTCACCCTTACTCTGTATCGGAGAATTTCTGAACTAGTGGAACTCCCTCAAGCCTTCTTCGTGTTCTTCAGGCTTTAAGATTAAAATCACGAACTTGATCTTACATGAACTATTTACGAATTAGTCTACCAACAACCATTCGTTAATTTTTGAAATATATCTCAGAAGAATTTTATGTAGGAATTTGAGTGTGGGCTTTCAAAACGATTGAAGAAGAAAAATTAAATCTTCCTTCTTTAGATTAATTTCGGCAGCAATAGTAGTGAGATGAGAAAATGTTTTTCTCTTCTTTTTGTTGATAACAACAACTGTATCTACTCATTATCTTTTTGCAATCAAATTGCTATTAGATATTTAACAAAGGTAATTTTTGGTATTTCCCATATATTATAAAATTTCTAAAAATTCCCTTGATTATCTATTATTGCCGAAAATCACATGATCTCCTAGAGTTTTTGTTGTATCGAAATTCATCAATCCAATTGATAAATATAATTGATCATTATCAATTAATTTATTAATTATTTTATTTAATTAATTATCCAATAATTAGAAAATAATAAACTAATTAATTCAATACAATAATTACTCTTAACTAACCTAAGTGACATCACCTATCATATATATGTGTGAGAAATATGTATTGGCACCAAAACAAATTTTGGTCCAACTTAGTTCATTTTTCTATTCATGTTCTCTGGAGTTATTTCTAAGACCGAATGGATCCACATGAATAAACCTTAATATTCAAACACCGACGAATTTATCTCCATAAATTTTTGACCTATTTAATCCTAATATCGTACGACTCCACTACAGGTTTGATGCCAAATCAACTCTCGATTCATGCGCGTTACATTTTCTATTAGTGTCAATAAACTTTATTTATTTTCACAGTCCATAGAATATTTTAACATAATACCTATTGTGAATACCAGTAACAATAGTGGAATATAAAATTACCGTTTTACTTCTCTTATTATTACTTTCTTAACTCATTTATTGATTGTGAATAAGATAGACATTATAATTTATTGTCTCGTACAATTCACAAGTCTTATTCAATGACTCATTTCATCGAATACTTGGTCAAGTTAATTTATTCATATACTCATCAATAAAGCATAACGTGATATTGTTACTTTCGCAATCCAACCATGAATTTTCATATTTGTGAATCGCACAACTTTTACTTAATTAAATTACAATCCCAACAGCTGAGGTACTGCCCGCCAATTCGAACTCACTCATATGACGTATCAAATATTGTAACTAATTAAGTCAATTTACTTATTCAGCTCAAGATTAAAGGTAATTATGAAAATACCTTTAAGGTGTAACAATTAGATTTAGAGAGGTAAACGGTTTTGGGCTCTAAGCTAATTTATTATCGGTCTATTCAACATGTTCATAACATGTATAGGTTAACCATTTGAGTGTCCACTCTTATACCCCAAAACTGACATCCAACGGGTCAACCTAACAGTTGTAATCGAATTCGATTACCTAGTCGGTCCTAAGACTATGAATATCGTTTTGAACTATTTCAGAAGAGTTCTTCTGGAGAAACTTCGATCTTCACTCTTCTTTCATTGACAATAGTTCTAGAACTTGAGTAATTTACAAACACGCTTTAATTTAAAATTAAACTCTCAATTTATTCATAAAAAAATCAGTAATACAAATGTCTATGAAATAAATAAATACAATAAATATTTATTACACGTTACTTTATGGACATATTCCAACAATCTTCCACTTAGACTAAAGTAGGCGTGTACAATCTCTTATCCCCAAGCCCTCCAAATGACCATAAAATACTTTACTGCTTAAAGTCATCATGAATGGATTTGTCAGGTTGTTGACCGTTGAAATATGCATAACCACAACGTTTCCACGCTGAACAATCTCTAATTAGGTGAAACTTACGTTCTATGTGTTTGGATCTCTTATGGATTTTAGGTTCATTAGAATTCTCTATAGCCTTTCTGTTATCACAATAAAGTGTAATGGGTTCCAAAGTCTCTGGCTCCTGTCGTGGCTCTTCCATTATTGAATTATAAATAATTTCTGATTGGGGAGTCGATGTTCTCCCACTCAATAAATCCTCTAGTACAATTGTGATTCTTGACAGTACACTTTTATTATAATCTTCTAAGAGAAAACACGGATTGGTGCTAACGAATGTTTTATTGTCAGTTGTACTGTAGAAGATATACCCATTCGTTCCCATAAGATATCCTACAAATTGCACAATTGTGAACGACTGGCCAACTTGCATGTCTTCAGTCTTAGAACATGTGCTAGGCACCCCCATATTTTTAAATGGTGAACAGACAACTTTCGCCCATACCATCTTTCAAATGGTGTAACAGGCACCGTCTTTGACGGAACGTGGTTCAAAATATTTGATGCTGTTAGTAAGGCATATCCCCAGAACGAATCTGGGAGGGATGAGTAACTCATCATGGATCTAACCATATTCATTAAAGCTCAATTCCTTCACTCTGATACATCATTTTGTTGTGGCATACGAGGTGTTGTAAGTTGAGAAAGAATACATTCTTCTTTAAAAAAGTCCTCGAACTCTCCTAGCAAGTACTCTCCACCATGATCATATCGTAGTGTTTTAATTTGTTTTTCTAATTGCTTTTTAATCAAGGCCTTATATTCTATGAACTTTTCAAAGGTTTCAGACTTTTGATGCATTAGCTAAACATGACCAAAATGTGAGTTGTCGTCAGTGAAGGTTACGAAGTATTCATAACCTTCTCTTGCTTGGATATTCAATGGTCCACATACATCACTATGTATGAGCTCAAAGAATTGAGTGACTCTTTCACCTTTTAATGAGAATGCTCTTTTGGTCATTTTGCCTTCTATACAGGATTCACATGTGAGTAGTGAACCCACACTTAAAGATTGCAAAAGACCATTTTTCACAAGTCTTTTAATCCTCTCTAGGCTAATATGTCTACGACGTAAGTGCCACAAATATGTTAGATCGGTTGTGTCATACTTTAACCTTTTACTATCCCTATATGAATCGATATTCACTTTAGTGTCACCAATCATGGGTACTATAGGTTTTACGTGATACAATTTATTAATCATTCGTGCGATAGTAATTATGTATTCATTTTTAAAAATTCCAATATCTTTATCAATGAATTTTAGGTCAAATCCTTGCTCAATTAATGCACCAATAGAAATCAAATTCTTCCCAAAACTTGGTACATAATAAACATCACGTAAAGTAATAAAATGTTTCTCAAAACTTAATTTAAAAGTTTCCACTGATGCGGCCGATACTAGTGCTTCATTCCCCCAGCAAAAGCTAAATTCACCCTCGTCAAGCCTTTTGATTTTCTTGAATCGCTGCAGGGAGCAATAGATGTGGTTAGTAGCTGTAGAGCTACAATCCAAGAAAAAGTGTCAGCTACATAACAGGCCTATGTAACCATTACTATACCTTTAGATCTCAACCCTTTGAGATACTTAGGGAAATTGTGTTTCGAATGACTAGCATCTTCATAGTGATGACACTTATCTTTTCAACTTGTCTACTCTCGAGGTGCTCTTGCCTTTGGCAGCTCTCGGCTTTTGCTTCTTCCCTTTTCCTTGGACCCCTTTTCCATTTCTTCTTAGAGCTAGAGGTGGAAAACCTACTTTCAGTAAAATTAGACTCTCCAGATTTCCTCTTTCCCTTCAAAAACAGGGTCTTAACAGCTTGTAGCTCTTTCATGAGCTCAAGAAGAGAGTAGATCACTTTATTCATCGAATAATTAAGCTTGAAGTTGTTAAAGGTACTAGGCAAAGTCTCTTAAATCATATCCACTTGAGTCTCACCATCGACTCGAGCACCAATGATCTCCATCTCATTCAGATAACTTATGATCAATATGTGAGACATAATATCTAATTTATGAAATTAGATAATTAAATTATTATTAGATAATAAATTAAATCAACTAAACCTGTTATTTGTAAGATAACATATAAGTTAATTGATAGGGATTATCATATATGCTAATTTTGAATTAACTGATATCTAGATAATTATCTGATTAAAATAAATATTTAATTCGTAGTAATTGTCATGTGTCAATCACTGATAGGATATCGAAAATTGATATGGACACTGCAGTTGTGCATAATTGGAGTGGGTCCCATTATAGTTGGTAATTTTACAATTAAATATTATTTCAGTTTATCCCTAAAAATCTGATACGCCATTATCTAATATTGTTCTAATGGCCGTGGTTGTTGAATGAAGATGGGAGAATTAGTTTATCCCACCGCAATTAGTGATTTTACAATTAAATATTATTTCAGTTTATCCTTAAAAATCTGAAAACGTGCATTATCTAAAATATATACGGATATTATTTTAATGGCCTTGGTTGTTGAATGAAGAGGAGAGAATTAGTTGATTACATCATCAGTTTGCCAATCAAGAGTTGAATTGAGAACATGATTGGTGTCAGAAAGATTTTCTTCTGTGATTAAACGTTAATTAAATATCTAAAATAATAATCATCATGTTATTTTAGAGAATCGTCTCACTAAAGTCATTCTTAGTAAATCTCTAGGTCTCATGTGTTAAGAACATCTAGAGACAGAAAAAATATCTTGTAATATTCTACGTACTTACACATGTCCTATTGCGTTGAGGATCGACTTGGAAGATCTTGATGTGGATCTCAGAATCTATTGATCGTATGAACGATTTTCGGAAAGTTTCCAACAAACTATACAATCAACTCTATCAGCTAAGTGTTTCATTAAATCTAAACTCTTTTAATTATCCATTTAAAATTTAAAATTTATGTAATTTTAAAATTAATTATTAATTTTTGATTTTATGAAATTTAAAAATTAATAGGTTGATTGAGTTTGACCAAATAAAATAAAATATTATTTAACTAAGTTAAAGTCAACTATATCAAAATGGTTGATTGAGTTTAAGAAATATGTATTTTTGAAGTCCGCTTTGTAATTTTATTTCTTTATTTCAAGGGTTATAATTTAGAAATATCCAATAGTCACTAGGTCTATTATTTAATTATTAAACAATTTTTTAATTGTTATGTTTGATAACGTGTCCATACATTAGACGATCACATGCCATACATAAAAATCTCACACAGTTTTATTTAATCATGCATCTCATCTGTAGAAACATGATTTATTAGGATTGTCTTAATATGTTTATATGTATTACTTTTTTAAATCAATTACATGTAAACTGTTAAATTTTAACTAGTTAAAACTTGGTAATTCACACCACACTAAAGGTTATTAACCTTTAGGTTAACCGACTTTAGTAAAAGAGTTTTTATTAAAGTTTGATAAATATAATTAACTAGTTAATCTAAGTTCACCTAATTATGACATAAGCTTTTCAGTTAGTTAAATGAGCTTAGACCAATGAGATTGGATTGACTGATAATTAAATATTCATAGAGTTATTATTTTAACTAGTAATTAATTTAGAATTATTTGATAAGTTAAAATAGAAACACATTATCCTGAAATAGTGAGTGGAAGAAAGTTGACATATCAATGTAACATATAGTCTCCATCATTAGTACAATGTTGTGAGGTGCAGTGAGGGCCTCGAGATGACTTTGTTTTCATCCTCCTAAGGAAGGTTTTGAGCTGTACCAATACCAAGGTTGGACTTCTTAAAAAGATAGGACGAAGTGATGTAGTTCAATTTTGACCTACCCTAAGACGACATATTCTAAATGAAATCGTAAAAACTGAAATGATGGGTCATACTTACAAAGTCACAATCAAACTTTCAGGTGGATAGGACTTGATCGAACAAGCGATACCTTATTGTTTAAAGAGAAAATATGAGATATTTTAAGTTTTAATTAATAAGGATGAGAATGTCTCATAGACAGTCTGAGGTTAATCTAACCGACCCTAAGGCAGCACATTAATCGTTGGGTTATTTTATCATGATTATTAAATGCTAAATTTATGTGTTTATTATGTTGCATTCATGCATCACATTTACTTTCTGAATTCTAGAAATTTATCAATAATATTGAATCACGTGTGTTTTACATTTTAGTTATCAATATTATGTCTACCATGAGCAATTATGTTACTGCTTTACTCGCTCTTGAAAAATTCAATGGTGATAATTTCGTACGTTAGGAATCAAATATGAAATAAATGTTGATTTGTTCGTTCTTACTGAGAAATGTACCGAGGAGTCCGTTGCTAACGCCCCTAAGAATGTTAGGGACAAATATGATGCTTGGATCATATCAAACTACAAGGCGAAGTGCAACATACTTGTGAGCATGAATGATGTTCTGAGAACCAAGCATGAAATCATGGAGATTGCCTATGAGATTATCGAATCTTTACAAGCAATGTTTGGGCAACAGTTCGATCAAAGTCGTCATGAGATTAGTAGGAGCTATATGACAAATAAGATGAGGAATGGTACTTCTGTTCGAGAACATGTTTTGAAAATGATCAACGTAATGCACAAGGCAGAAGTACATGAGATGACCATTGATGAGCGGACTCAAGTTAGCATCATATTTCTATTCGAGAACATATTTTTAAAATAATTTAAAAATAAATGGAAATTATACAAGTGTTGAAAAATTTACCAAATTAAATTAAAATTAAATAAGGGACTGATATTGATTTTGAAGTCATATATCAAAATTTGAATTTCAAAAACCCTAGGTTTTCTAGATAATGGGTTTCCAAAACTTGTAGGTTTCCTAATCCGATTAGGACTCTACCATACAAGGGACAACACATGGCAGCAGTGGCCAGCAGTGAACAGTACCGCCAATGAACAATACCGCCATGAATAGTAACGCTGATGAGCAGTACCGACGTGAACATACCACCAGTGAATAGTACTGGCATAAACAATAGCGTTTCCGACATCTTCTCAGTGGTTGTCCGGCAACTTCTTGGTGGCGGTTTCGAGTGATTTTTGGCGATGATTTCGAGCCGACGATGAATTTACAACAAATTTGAACTTTAAAATAATTGTAATAATTAAATTACATAAACAATTGTAATAATGCCTCAAATTCGGCGTACATCAATTCTAATTAAAAAACACATAGAGCCAATAGTTCCGGATTCAATCACAAAACATATTCAAAATAATTTTGAACCTACCATACAAACATATGCCAATATCCATAACATTCACGATACGTTCGTTTTAATCATCTATATGCATAAACTTAAACCTACGCTTTGATACCAATTGTTGGGATCGATCAATTTTAAAAATTAAAGGAAAGTTAGGTTTGAACCACAAACGGTTTGTGGGTGGAATATAAAAAAATTAGATTTAACTTATATAATCATATTAAATAATTTAAAATCAATTTTAGTTTGATTAAGCATATATGATATTAACACGAATAGATTAAGGGAAAATGATTTTTTACATTTACTCTGTATCGAGATTTTCTGAATTGGTCGAACTCCCTCGAACGTTCTTCGTGTTCTTCAAATTTTAAGATCAAAATCACGAACTTGATCTTCCATGAACGATTTATGAATTAATCTACCAACACCACCCATTAATATCATAAATATACCTCAGAAGAATTTTACGTAAGAATTTGAATGTAGGCTCTTAAAATGATTGAATAAGAAAAATCAAATCTTCATTCTTCAGATTAATTTCGGCGGCAATATTAGTGAGAGCCGAAAATGTTTTTCTCTTCTTTTTATTGATAACAACAACTGTATTTAATACATATTACCTCTTTGCAAATAAATTACTATTAGATATTTATAAAATATAATTTTTAGTATTCACAAATATACCCATATATTATAAAATTTCCAAAATTTTTCCTAATTATCTATTATTGTCGAAAATCACAGGATCCCCATGAGTTTTAGTTGTATCGAAATTTATCAATCCAATTGATAAATATAATTGATCATTATCAATTAATTAATTAATTAATTTTATTTAACTAATTATCTAATAATTAGAAAATAATAAATTAATTAATTCAATACAATCATTACACTTAATTAACTTAAGTGACATCTCCTATCACATATAGTTGTAGAAAATATGCTTTGACACCAAAATAGATTTTTCTCCAACTTAGTTCATTTTCTATTTATGTTCTCTAAGCTATCCGAAGATCAAATGGACCCACATGAGCAAATATTAAGATTCAAATACCCGACAAATTTATCTCCATAAATTTCAGACCTATTTAATCCTGATATCGTACGATTTCACTATAGGTTCGATGCCGAATAAACTCTCGATTCATGCGCGCTACATTTTCTGTTGGTGTAATAAACTCTATTTATTTTCACGGTCCACAGAATATTTTAACATAATACCCATCGTGAATATCAGGAATGTGGAATATAAAATTGCTATTTTACCCCTCTTATTATTATTTTCTTAACTCATTTATTGACTGTGAATACGAAATACATTATAGTGAATTGTCTCGTACAATTCACAAGTCTTATTCAATCGGTCATTTCATCGAATACTTGACCAAGTTAATTTATTCACACACCCATCAATAAAGCATAAGGTGATATTGTTGCTTTCACAATCCAACCACGAATTTTCATTTCTGTGAATCGCGTAACTCCTTCTTAATTAAATTACAATCTCAACAGCCGAGGTATTACCATCCAATTCAAACTCACTCATTTGACATATCAAAGATTATAACTAACCAAGTCAAGTTACGTATGCATCTCAGGATTAATGTAATTATGAAAATACCATTAAGGTGTAACAATTAGATTTAGAGTTAAGTAAACGGTTTTGGGCTCTAAACTAATTTGTTACCGGTATATTCAACATGTTCATAACATATCTAAGTTAACCATTTGAGTCTCCACTCTTATGCCCCATGACTGACATCCAACCGTTCAACCTAACAGTCATAATTGGATTTGATTGCTTAGTCGATCCTAAGACTATGAATATTATTCTGAACTATTTCAGAAGAGTTCATCTGGAGATAATTATGCTTCACTCTTTTTTCGTTGACAATAGTTCCAAGACTTGAGTAATTTATAAACACGCTTTAATTTAAAATAAAACTTTTAATTTATTCATAAAAAATTCAGTAATACAAATGTCTGAGAAATAATTAAATACAAATAAATAGTTATTACACGCTACTTTATATACATATTGCAATGCAAAGCGCATATGATTGTTAGCTACGTTGATGGAACTGCAAGATGCCCTCCAAGATTCATCTAGTAGAAAATATGTTCAACACTAAAATATAAACTTCGAGGACTGATGGTGGTGGTGATTATACCAGCCTCCTCTTTCAGTCTTATATGTATGAGAATGATATAGTTCACTAAAAATCTTGCCCATACACTCCTCAGCAGAATGAAATTACTGAAAGAAAGCACAAGCATTTGGTTTAGGCTGGCATCACCTTGATGTACCATGCTTATATTCCTCATGCCTTCTAGAGTTATGCCTTTGTTGTTGTAACCTATTTGTTGTTGTAACCTATTTGATTCCAAGGGTATTTTTTAGATAAAAAAGGATATCTGTGTTATGATAGAAATTCCAATAAATGCAATACTGCTAGACATATTTTATTTGATGAAGAATCATTTCCCTTTATTGTTTCTACCTCTAATCATAGTGACCAACTTCAACATACAAATACTAATTTAGGCAACATGTATACTTCCTTGCTCACTTTCTTAAAACATCTTACACCTCAAAAGGGTGATTCCATGTTATCTGTCCAAAATACAACCTTACCTACTGATATATCGTTGCCTCTCTCTAATACTGAAATGCATAATTGCTTTCCTGGTACTTTTGCTTTATCTGATATACATGCTGATTCTACAAATGATGTCTCAACTGTTATGAAGACTGGTTTAGATAGCTCTATTACTGCTGATATAAACACTGATTTACATGGTACTGTTGCTAATTCTGGAGCTGATACTAGTTTATGAACTATTTTGCTTACTGATATGGGAATTACTGATTTAGGCACAACTAGGTTCACTGATTTAATTGATCCAAGCACATTACATGATGTCTCTTCTGCTCTGTCTGTTAATCTGTATATTTGTCCTCCTTCATCCTCTAGGCATTCCTCTACACCATCACAGACTACCACACAGTCTAACCATCCTATGCAAGCAAGATCAAAATCTGGTATTCATAAGAAAAAGGCTTTCTTTGCCTCAGGTCCTCTAGTGTAACATGTCCATTCTGAACCTCAATCCTATGCTAGTGCATCTAAGAGTCCTTAATGAAATCAAGAAATGAACGATGAGTTTAATGCTCTCTTATCTCAAAAGACTTGGACATTGATGCCCTTACCACCTAACAAAAATCTGGCAGGATGTAAATGGGTGTACAAGCTTAAGTACAGTCAAGATGGCACCATTTCTAGACATAAGGCAAGGTTGGTTGCCAAAAGGTACCATCAACAGGTTGGATTGGACTATGATGCTACTTTTGGCTGGAAATGAAGACAACTTGGTGTTAAGAGGTATATATGTGTCAAGCTCAGGGTTTTGTTCATAAAAATCATCATGATTATGTTTTCAAATTAAATAAGTCTTTATATGGTCTTAAATAGGCTCTAAGACCTAGTTTGATAGTTCATTGTTTGTTTGTGCTACTTCTGCTTCTCTTACATGTATCTTGCTTTATGTTGATAATATTATCATTAGTGGAACCAATTATGCCTATATTGATAACATTGTGTCTGAATTATAACAAGCTTTTGATATGACTGATCTTGATACTCTAAAGTACTTTTTAGGTCTTGAAATTAGTAGAGATAAAGCATGTATCTTTGTTAACCAACATAAGTATGCCATGGAATTACTTCTCAAGGTCGGCATGCTTAATGCTAAGCCTTGCCAGTCATCCTGCTTTACTAAAACACCTATCTCTACTCATTGGGGATTCCCTCTGTCTGATATCACTCTTTACAGGAGCATTGTTGGTTCATTTTAGTATTTAACCTTTGCTAGGCCCGATATAAGTTTTGCCGTTAATAGGGTGTGTCAGTTTATGTACTCACCCACACTACACATTTTACAGTTGTTAAAAGAATATTGAGGTATGTTATTGGCACTATTGATCATGATCTTCAATTTAAACCTGGTTCTCTTAACTTGCAGGCCTTTAGTGATGTTGACTGGGCTGAAGATCCCTCAGACAGAAGATCAACCTCTGGATATGTCATCTTTTTAGGGTCCAATGTTGTGTCTTAAAGTCCAAAGAAGCAAGCTACTGTTGCACGGTCATCTACAGAGGCTGAATACAAAGCATTGGCCAATACAGCTGCAAAACTAAATTGGCTCAGGCAAATACTTAGAGACTTTCATGTTTTCAGACTCAAGCACCAACTCTCTGCGGTGATAACACATCTGCAATATCTTTAGCTTCGAATCTTGTTCTCCATGTACGCACAAAGCATGTTGAGATTGATTTCTACTTTGTTCAAAAGAGAGTGATGAAGAAGGATTTGGTAGTTAAGCATGTTCCATTACATCTTCAACTAGTAGACTAATTTACTAAACTCTGTCTATGACACAATTTTCTTTTCTTAGGGACAGACTTATCCTCAGGCCTAGGCCTAGGATAAGTTTGAGGGGGTGTTAAGTTATAGTTTGTTCATTTAGTTAGTTAAAGAGTAATTAAGTCTTTTCCCTTTACTAGACGTTGGAACGTCTTCCTTCTCTTTGTATAATGGGTGTATTCTCTATTTATGGTTAATGATCAATTACTAAGGTTTCATTCTTCTTCTCTCTTCTTCCTTCTCTCCTATTTTTCTTTCCTGTTTCATATTTCTCTTCTTTCATTCCTTCTCAATAATTCTTTAGATAAGAGTGCCAACTAATTAGTTGTTCAAAGAACAGTTCAATGAATTGGAAGAGATAAAAGACCTTTCATGAATACTTAATAAATTGTTCATTTTCCATCCTTATACGTGAACTTGCAAGTATGAACCACCATTAATGGATTAAGTCTTGTTCATGCTCAATTACAGGATAAATATTAGTAGTCACGAACTTTCAAGTTCATTTACATCATGCGATTTTATTCCATGACTGTTTTGAAACTTAATCATACAAAACTAGTACGAGGCACGTGTGATATCTAATTATAAATATAATTAAAAAGATAAAATTAGAAAGAAAGAAAAGAATATAAAAAGCGCATAAAATATCATTTTAAAATGTACATTACAAGCCAACCAATTAGAAATATGTAGCAAGATATTATCCACCAATTCACTCATATATCCAAGATGCATATGGATGATACCTGGACAATTTGTTTTGAGATTATCATTAATTCATTCATTTTAATATGTATCAAAGAATATTTTTTTCTGAGAAATTGTACAAGCAACCATTTCAACGATAAAAAATATCTAAATTCACTAGTTGTAAATTAGTAACAATTTAGTTATAAAAATTTAGTAATAATCTTATATTATTATATTCTTCATATAATTAAAGACATTTTTATTTTTTAAATTCCACGCAATTTTCACATGTCAATTTCACCAATTTTAACTAAATTCTTATGTAGACAATTGCTTGGACATAAATATACGCATAAATCATTCACCATATGCTTATGTAAAAACGATATTAAACTTGATAAAGTAATTGACCCAAGCATCACATTTTTCAGTGATATAAATTAACTATTATATGTATTATCTATCCATTCATGTATTTTTCTTTTTGAAATCTATTTACATTCATGTCTAATATCTCGTGCATTGTTTTAATAATTAATAAATTAGTAAATGACATTTATAATTCTATAAACAATAAATTATTAGCTAATAATTAAAATTACTAAAATGAAAAGTTAATTTGAGTTGTTGAGTGTTTACAGAAGATTTTAGTTCCTTACATAAAAAGAAAAAGAAAAAAAAATATACGAAAATTCAACCATTATTTTTCTTCCACACGAAGACACCAATACAACGCCCACTCTAGAATCAACTCCTTCACGCAGATCAAAGCCCAGTGATTTCTCTTTGGCATTTCTCTTATTTCAACTTTTGATTCAAACTGAATTCAAAATCTTTATGGCCTTACAGTTATGGTGCACGCAATGGTACAGTCGAGTTGTTCTCCTCCAAATCCACAACTAACCCAACAATTCCTCAATTTTGTATTGTCTCAACGCGGAATCATGATTTTTAATCTTGGAAGAGCCGGTTGGATTGAATTATGTGTTTTCTAGCATCTATTTATAATAAGAGAATTTGCTAGAATCTAAAAGACTTTTATGAACTTCAATTCATGCATTATCTTTTAAGAGAGTTATAATCTATGATGGTAGATATGAAAAACATTAAAAGCATGTAAAGGATTCAAGTAATATGACCCTTGTATTGGTTTCCATTATCGTAACAATAACAATGTCAGCTAACAATGCGGAATTGAAAGAAATATAGAAGTAATTACATTAATTATTAATTAGGACAAGAAAAAAATCAATGTATGGATGGATTTGTGCCAGCCAATAAGATTCACTTATAGTGAGGGTAAGTTTGGAATAGTTTAAGTTTGAATGGATTAAATTGTTCAAAAATGATTATCAACAACACATGACACTTTTAATATATTATAGATTGAATGTATGTATTAATATGTTATTTTTTTATTACAAGTACGGATGAAATTAAATTAAAAATATAGTATTGAAAAAAGTTGAAAAGTAAAAAGAAAAAGGAGGGTGGAGGGTGTCTCGGCTGAAATGACATAATTTTCACTATATAAAAAAATAGTAATAATAATTAATACTATAAATTTAACTTTGATATCCAATTAAATTATGCCACCTTCAATCTTCATGAATATCTTTATATAACAAGAGAGGAATTTAAAAGTTTCTCCCCTTAAGTCCATTTTTTAAATATTATAGAATAACATATATTAGAGGTAAAAGAGGATGACATGAGCGAGCCACGATCCGTCTGTCACAGCAATTCTAATGCTGCACAATCTATGCTTTTTGGACATGAAACTGGGATGCGACAGGTAAACCCTGATGCACCTCTAGGTCTCTTAATAAGTTTCGATTTAATATCTTACGGGGCACGTGGTTCCACCCATGTCAACAATTAGGCCTTACGGAAGTTGACATGCGTGTGTCACAAATTGTCTGTTACAGTAAGTCTAAAGCTGCACATCCTTGTTTTTTGGACACGAAACAGGACTGTGATGGTTAAACCCAGTCGCACCTATAGGTCTCTGAATAAGCTTCGATTTGATATCTTACGGGGCACGTGGTTCCACCCATGTCAAAAGTTATGTCTTACGGAAGTTGAAATACGCGTGCCACGATCCGTCTGTCACAGCAATTCTAAAGCTGCACAGTTCATGTTCTTTAGACTTGAAACTGGGCTGCGATCGGTAAGCCCTATCACAGTTGTAGGTCAGTGATTAAGCTTCGATTTGATATCTTACAGAGCACGTGGTTCCACCCATGTCAAAAGTTATGTCCAACGAAAGTTAACATGCGCGTGTCTAAAACTGCACAGGTCTATGTTTTTTGGACTCAAACTAGGCTGGGATGGGACATCCTGTCGCACCTATAGGTCTCTAAATAAGCTTCGATTTGATATCTTATGGGACATGTGGTTCCATCTATGTTACAACTTATGCTTTACGGAAGTTGAAATGTGCGTGCCATGATCCCTCTATCACAATAATTCTAAAGTTGCAAAGTCCGTGTTTTTTTACTCGAAATAGTGCTGCAATGGGTACACTATGTTGGACGTGTAGGTCTCCGAATAAGTTTCGATTTGATATCTTACAGGGCACGTGGTTCCACCAATGTCAAAAGTTATGCCTTACGGAAGTTCACATGCACGTGCCACGATCTGTTTGTCATGACAATTCTAAAGTTGCACATTCCATTTTTTTGGACATGAAATTGGGATGCGATGGGTAAACACTTTCGTACCTATAGGTCTCTGAATAAGCTTAGATTTCATATCCAATGGGGAACGTGGTTCATGTCAAAAGTTATGACATACGGAAGTTGACATGCGCGAGCCACTATCTGTTTATCACAACAATTCAAAAGCTGCACAGTCTGTGTTTCTTGGACACAAAACTGGGATGAAAATAGTAAACCCTTTCTCACTGTAAGTCTTTGAATAAGTTTCGATTTGATATCTTACGGGTCACGTGGCTCTACCCATGTCAAAAGTTATGCCCTACGGAAGTTTACTAACGCGTGCCACGATCCGTGTGTTACAGTAATTCTAAAGCTGCACAGTCCGTGTTTTTTAGACTTGAAATTACGCTATGATAGGTAAACCCTATCGCATCTAGTGGTCCCTGAAATAAGCTTCGATTTGATATCTTATGCGGCATGTGGTTCCACCCATGTCAAAAGTAATGCCCTTCCAAAAGTTGACATGAGCGTGCCAGCAATTCTAAAGCTGCACAGTCCATGTTTTTTGGACTCCGATCTAGGCTAGAATAAGTTATGCCATACGGAAGTTGACATGCGCGTTCCACGATCCGTGTGTTACAGTAATTATAAAGCTGCACACTCTGTGTTTTCTGGACTTGAAACTGGGTTGCGGGGCATGTGGTTCCACCCATGTCAAAAATTATGCCTTACAGAAATTGACATGCGCGTGCCACGATCCATCTGTTACTGCAATTCTAAAGCTGCACAGTCCGTGTTTTTTAGACTCGAATCTAGGCTGCGATGGGTAAACCCTTTTGCACCTATAGGTCTTTGAATAAGCTTTGATTTTATACCCTATGGGCCACATGGTTCCCCCAATGTCAAAAGTTATGCCCTACGGAAGTTGACGTGCGCGTGCGACAATCCGTCTGCTACAGCAATTCTAAAGCTGCACAGTCCGGGTTTTTTGGATCAAAACTGGGCTGCGACAGGTAAACCCTGTCGTACCTGTAGGTCTCTGAATAAGGTTCGATCTGAAATTTTACAGGCCATGTGGTTCGACTAATGATAAAAGTTATGCCCTACGAAAGTTGACATGCGCGTGCCACGATCCGTCTGTTATAGCAATTCTAAAACTGCACAGTCCATGTTTTTTTTACTCGAAACTAGGATGGGACGGGTAAAATGTGTCAACCGGTAGGTCTATGAATAAATGTAGATTTGATATCATATGGGCCGCGTGGTTCCACCCATGTCTAAAGTTATGTCTTACGGAAAATGAAATGTGCGTGCCACGACTCGTTTGTTACAATAATTCTAAAGCTGGACAGTTCATTTTTTTACCCAAAATGAGCTGTGATGGGTAAAATATTTCACACTGGTAGGTCTAAAGTTATGCCCTACGGATGTTGACATGCGCATGCGACAATCCATCTTTTACAGAAATTCTAAAACTACACAATTTATGTTTTTTGGACATGAAACTAGGCTATGATAGGTAAACCCTATCACACATGTAGGTATCTGAATAAGCTTCGATTTGATATCTTACGGGCCACATGATTTCACCCATGTCAAAAGTTATGCTCTACGGAAGTTGAAATGCGCGTGCCACGGTCCGTCTGTTACAACAATTCTAAAGCTGCATAGTCTATGCTTATTGAACTCAAACCTGGGCTACGCTTACATCCTTTCGCACATGTAGGTCTCTGAATATATTTCAATTTGATATCATGCAGGCCACGTGGTTCCACCTTTGTCAAAACTTATGCCCTACGAAAGTTGATATGTGCGTGCCATGATATGTCTGTCATAGCAATTCTAAAGCTGCACAGTCCATCTTTTTTGGACTAAAATCTAGGCTACGATGGGTTAACCCTTTTGCTATCGTAGGTTTCTGAATAAGTTTCGATTTGATATCTTACATCCCACATGGTTCCACCCATGTCAAAAGTTATGCCCTACGAAAATTGACATTCGTGTGCCACGATCCGTCTGTTACAGTATTTCTAAAGCTGCATAATCTGTGTTTTTTGGACTGAAAACTAGGATGTGAAAGGTAAATTCTGTCCCACCTGTAGGTCTCTGAATAAACTTCAATTTGATATCTTACAGGCCATGTGGTTCCACCCATGTCAAAAGTTATGTCCTACAGAAGTTGACATACGCATGCCACGATCAGATTGTTATAGCAATTCTAATGTTGCACAATCCGTGTCTTTGGACTCGGAATTGGGCTGTGATGGGTACACCCTTTCTTAACTATAGATCTCTGAATAAGTTTCGATTTGATATCTTTCGAGGCACGTGGTTCCACCAATGTCAAACCTTATGCCTTACGGAATTTTACATGCACTTTCCACGATTCGTCTGTTATAGCATTTCTAAAGTTGCACAGTCCATGTTTTTTGGACTTGAAACTAGGTTGTGATGGGTAAAATGTGTTGCACTAGTAGGTCTATGAATAAACTTCGATTTGATATCTTACGAGCCACGTGATTCCACCTATGTCAAAAGTTATGCCTTACGGACGTTGACATGACACGATTCGTCTGGTACATAAATTCTAAAACAACATAGTATATGTTTTTTGGACACAAATATAGGCTATGATGGGTAAACCCTGTGGCACCTAAATGTATCTGAATAATCTTCGATTCGATATCTTATAGGCCACATGATTCCACTCATGTCAAAAGTTATGCCTTATGGAAGTTGACATGCGCGTGCCACGATCCGTCTGTTATAACAATTCTAAATCTTCACAATCCATGTTTATTGGACTCAAAAATAGGCTATGAGAAGTAAATCCTATCGCACTTGTAGGTCTTCGAATAAACTTCGATTTGATATCATACAGGGCACGTGGTTCCACCAATGTCAAAAGTTATGCCCTACGAAAGTTGACATGCGCGTGCCACGATCCGTTTGTCACAGCAATTCTTAACTCCACAGTCCATGTTTTTTGGAGTCAAATCTAGGCTGCGATGGATAGAACCTATTGCACCCGTAGGTATCCGAATAAGTTTCGATTTGGTATCTTACAGCCCACGTGGTTTCACCCATGTCAAAAGTTATGCCTTATGGAAGTTGTCATTCACGTGCCACGATCCCTCTGTTACAGTATTTCTAAACTTGCACGGCCTATGTTTTTTAGACTCGAAAATGTTCTATAAGTCCCACTTATAGGTCTCTAAATAAGTTTCAATTTGATATCTTACATTCTACGTGGTTCCACCCATATCAAAAGTTATGACCTACAGAAGTTAACATGCCCGTGCCACGATCTCTGTTACAGAAATTGAAAAGCTGCATAGTCCCTAATTTTTGGACTGGAATCTAGGTTCAATGGGTAAACCCTCTCATACATGTAAGTATCTGAATAAGCTTCAATTTGATATCTTACGGGTCACATGGTTTCACCCATGCCAAAAGTTATGCCCTAAGGAAGTTGACATACTCGTGCCACGATCCGTCTGTTACAACAATTCTAAAGTGCAAGGTCTGTGTTTTTTGGACTCAAAACTGGGCTGCAACGGGTAAAACATGTTACACCAGTAGGTCTCTAAATAAGCTTCCATTTGATATCTTATAGGCTACATGGTTCCCCCATGTCAAAAGTTATGCCCTATGGAAGTTAAAATGCGCGTGCCACGATTCGTCTGTTACAGCAATTTTAAAGTTTCACCGTCCATGTTTTTCGGAATCGAATCTAGGATGCGATGGGTAAATCCTTTTTCACCTGTAGGTCTCTTAAAAAACTTCAATTTTATATTTTACGGGCCACATGGTTCCACCTATGTCAAAAGTTATGCCCTACGGATCGTGGCACGCGCATGACAACTTCTGTATGGCATAACTTTT
The DNA here is from genome assembly GCA_003255025.1 of Datisca glomerata. Lineage (NCBI taxonomy): Eukaryota > Viridiplantae > Streptophyta > Magnoliopsida > Cucurbitales > Datiscaceae > Datisca > Datisca glomerata. The sequence goes on from QANY01002751.1 coordinate 582,055, forward strand.
GATATGGGTGGAACGATGTGCCGCGTAAGATATCAAATCAAAGATTATTCAAGACCAACAGGTTCGACATGGTTTAACCTTGGCAGCCCAGTATCGGATCCAAAAAACATGGATTATGCGACTTTAGAAATACTGTGACAGACGGATCGTGGAACGCCCATGTCAAATTTCGTAAGGCATAACTTTTGACATGGGTGAACCACGTGTCCCGTAAGATATCAAATCGAATCTTATTCAGTGACCTACTGGTACGAAACGGTTTACCCATGGCAACCTACTTTCAAGTCTGAAAAACATGGACTATGCTGCTTTAGAATTATTGTGACAGACGGATCTTGGCACGTGCATGTCAACTTCTGTATGGCATAACTTTTGACATGGGTGGAACCACATGCCCCGTAAGATATCAAATCAAAGCTTATTCTGATACCTACAGGTGTGACAAGGTTTACCCATCGCAGCCCCATTTTGAGACCAAAAAACAAAGACTGTGTTGCTTTAGAATTGCAGTAACAGATGGATAGTGACACGCGCATGTCAACTTCCGTAGAACGTAACTTTTGACATGGGTGTAACCACGTGGCTGGTAATATCAAATTGAAGCTTATTCAGAGACCTACCAGTGCGATAGGGTTTAGGCATTGCAGCCCATTTTCGTGTCTAAAAAACATAGACTGTGCAGTTTTAGAATTGCTGTAACAGACGGATCGTGACACGCACATGTTGACTTCCATAAGGCATAACTTTTTATATGGGTGGAACAACGTACCCTGTAAGATATCAAATCGAAGATTATTCAGAGACCTATAAGTGAGACAGGGTTTACTCAAGGTAGCCCAGTTTCGTGTCCAATAAACTCAGACTATGTTTCTTTAGAATTGTTGTTATAGACAGATCGTGGCATGCGCATGTCAACTTTCGTAAGGCATAACTTTTGACATGGGTGGAACCAGGTGTCTCGTAACAAATCAAATCGAAGATTATTTAGAGACCTACTGGTGCGAAAGTATTTACACATCATCCCTATTTTGAGTCCAAAAAACATGGACTGTGCAGCTTTATAATTGCTGTGACAGGTAGATCGTGGCACACGCATGTCAACTTCCGTAAGGCATAAGTTTTGACATGGGTGGAAGCACGTGCCCCGAATATATCAAATTGAAGCAAATTTTAAGACTTGTAAGTTCGGAAAGGTTTACCCATTCACATCCTAGTTTTGGGATAAAAAACACGAACTGGACCCAAAAAACATGGGTGGAACCACGTTAGACGAATCGTGGCACGCGCATGTCAACTTCCGTATAGCATAACTTTAGACATGGATGGATCCACGTGCCCTGTTAGATATCAAATCGAAACTTATTCATAGACCTACTGGTACGATAGGTTTTACCCATCATAGCACTATTTCGGTTCATAAAAAAGGGGCTGTGCAGTTTTAGAATTGTAATAACAGACGGATTGTGGGACGCGCATAGGAACTTATGTAGGGCATAACTTTTGACATTGGTGACCATGTAGCCTATAAGATATCAAATCAAAACTTATTCACATACCTACAAGTGCAACATGGTTTACCCATGGCGGCCCAGTTGCTAGTCTAAAACACACGGACCAGCTTAAAAAACACGAACTATGATAGACGGATCGTGGCACGCGCATGTCAACGTCTGTAAGGAATAAGTTCTGACATGGGTTGAACCTCATGCCCCGTAAAATATGAAAGTGAAGCTTATTCAGATACCTATCGGTGTGATAGGGTTTACCCATCACTGCCCAATTTCTAGTCTAAAAAACACAAACTGCGCAGTTTTAGAATTACTGTGACAGATGGATCGTGGCATGCATAACTTTTGGCATGGGTGGAACCACTTGCCTTGTAAGATATCAAATCGAAGCTTATTCAGAGACCTACATGAATAAAAGAGATAACCCATCACAGCCCAGTTTTAAGTCCAAAAAACATGGACTGTGCAGCATTAGAATTTTTGTAACAATTTGATCATGGCATGTGCATGTCAACTTCTGTAGAACATAACTTTTGACATGGATGGAACCAAATGACCTGTAAGATATCAAATCGAAGCCTATTTGGAGACCTACAAATGTGACAGGGTTTACCTTTCATAGACCAGTTTCCAATCCAAAAAACATAGACTGTGCAGCTTTAGAATTACTATAACAGACGGATCTTGGTACGCGCATGTCAACTTCTGTAGGGCATAACTTTTGACATGAGTTGAACCATGTAACCTATAAGATATAAAATCGAAGCTTATTCAAATACCTACTAGTGAGAAAGGATTTACTCGTCGCAGCCTAGATTCGAGTCCCAAAAATATGGACTGTGCAACTTTAGAATTGCTGTAACAGACAGATCGTGGCCTGCGCATGTCAACTTCCGTAAGGCATAACTTTTTACATGGGTGGAACCGCATGCCCCGTAAGATATCAAATTAAAGCTTTTTCAAAAACCACCAGATGAGGTAGGGTTTACTTGTCGCAGGCCAGTTTCAAGTCCACAAAACATGGACTGTGCAACTTTAGAATTATTGTAACACATGGATCGTGTAACACGCATGCCAACTTCCGTAGGGCATACTTTTGACATGGGTGGAACCTCGTGACCTTTAAGATATCAAATCGAAGTTTATTGAGAGACCTAAAGGTGTGAAATGGTTTACCTATTCTAGCCTAGACTCAAGTCCAAAAAACACAGATCGTGGCACGTGCTCAAAAGTTTCTTCTTTTAATCCCCTTTTTAAGATACTAGTTTTTTGACACATGCGTTTTATAAATACTGTTAACATATGTCAAGTTGTTTATCTTTATTAATACAAGTATTTTCATTGCCATGCTTATTCAAAAAATAAAATAATGAGGTTAACATAGCCATTGATTTTATCACATTTTATTATCTGAGAATAAAAAGTGAAATAATCAAAATTAAAAAAATATATGATATTTTTGGGCAGTATTTGAATTAAAATTGAATTATACTATTTATTTAGTTTTATAATGTTAAAAAATAGATAAAAGACCAGTTTTAGGGACTCTAAAAATATAAATTTATTTAACTTATTAATTAATCTTTAAATCATTTTTCTCGAATATCATGAGTAGTTTGATAATCACGATTGTTAGTAAAAATATAAAGTATATTAACTTGATAATATATGCGTCATAATATTTTTTATAAATAAATATTATACTTAGTAATATAACAGTCTCTCTCTTCATTAGAATTAGATGTAATAATCTCATCTTGTTCAATACAATTTTGACCCATATGCAAATTAATAAGTTAATATGTTACTCATATTTTAATAAGTTAATGTGATATTGTTAACATATTAATAAGTTAATATGTTATTCATATTTTAATCATCAATTTTTGTCTTATATCATAGTTGTTTTAAATATATTGTTAATATCATATAATATATGTCAAATCAGACTATAAATTATACTGTTACAACATATCATCATAACTATTATAACTATATTTATATCAAAATTATTTAAATATGTATTGTTAATGTCATATAATATATGTCAAATCAGACTATAAATTAATTTATTATAAGAAATCATAATAATTATTATAAATATAATTTATAAATAATCATTAAGTATGAAACTTAAAGAGTGAATTAATTATTTAATTATGGGTTAATTACAATAGATCCCATGACTTTTTGCGATTATACCATTTGCCCTATCACCTTTAAAATAAATCTTACATAAATTCTCTCACTTTTCATTTTGTTTCAACAATACCTTATACTGTGATTTTCGTTATAAACTAACAGAAATCAATAAACGTGACCATGACCATTTTAATGGAAAATGAGGTAATGTAATACTCATTATCATGTTTTGTGAATCTAACCTCTCTCTCTCTGCTATGTGTCACAAATTCTCTCTCTCTCAGATAGAACGATTTCTTTTTCGGCATGCCTTGGTGCTGTAAAAAATTATTCCAAAGAATTACTCCCGAAGAAGAAACCAAATCCCAAATAACGACGCCAATTTGTTAGGTAACAACCAAAAAAAAAACCTCAATCCCCTTCTTCCCCAAAGCTCTCTCTCTCTTTCCCTGAAGAAATCGAATCCCAGATATGAATGCATTCAATGACTTTTCATGTCTAACATATGTCCCTGTTTTGGTGTTTTGCAGGGGAAATATACAAAGAAAAAAGTAGGCATGGAGGGAGAGGAAAAAATGAAAATGAAGAGATGGTTTTTTTTCTTTGTGAATGAAGTAAGACATGACATTTTCATGGGTGATTGGAAGTGGAAGTGGCTGTGGAGATGGATGGAGGGCCCAATTTTGGAAAACTGGGTTTGGGGAAGAACCATTTATGAGGTTCTCGTGAAGAAGAGAAACTGGGTTTAGGGAAGAACCACTTATTAGGTACTTCTCGCGACAGGAGATGTTGGATTTATGGCAATGTGGTATTAAATTACCCCACTGTTCATTAAAAGAGTCATGTGCATTCACTTTCGTCAATTTTTTGAACGGAAGTAACGGTAGGAGGTATTGATGAAATGAAATAAAAAGTGATGGAGTTTTTTATAAGATTTTAAAGGTGAGTGTGCTAACATGTATAGTGGTACAAGGGTCGGGGGTCCAACATAATTAACCCTTTAATTAAATAGTTTCATTATTTTATGGTGACATTTAATTTTAAATTGAAAGATAATTTAGTCATTTTAAGAAATAATGAGGATAAACTTGTTCAAAAATGTTTTTCTCATATGCATGTTTTTATATATAATATGATGATATGATATATATATATATATATATATATAGATAAGGGGATGAATGTAGTTAATATAATTAAAAAATGTTGTGATTTTTATATCAAAAGCCAAACTGGTCGATTGAGATTCTTGTGAAATACGTTTGCAAAAGGCAAAGTATTCTCACCTAATTAATTATTTGATTCAATTGCAATAGTTAATGATATATGTATATATCAATGAAAATAAAATGTCAAACGCTAAATGTGGAATTGATAAAAAAAACATAACATATGTTGTGATTTTTATTCCATAATTATAATTTTGTTAATCTTTTATAAATAAAATATTAAAAATAAAAAAGATCCCTATAGGGAGGGAGGGAGGGAGGCAACTTCAAGAGCATTGAACGTTCCGATCTATATACTGATTGGAGACCACGACAAAGGCAAAGTGGTATACCTTTGGTACGTGATTGAGGAAAAGGAGAAAGATGATGATAACCATTTGTTGGTGAAGGCGGCTGATGAAGTAAACGATGAGGAAGGTATTTTGTCAGATCAAGAAGAGGAGGCTTGTCATAATTGGAAAAGACAAAGGACTCATCTAGAACATAATGATTCGAACTCGAATTCGATCCCTGTGGTTGAGAATATCCCGCTCCATGACACTGGTATATACAGATCGCTTCCTTCTCTGGATTTATGTTTTTCCGCCGATGGTAGCAAAATTGCCATCTTGAACTCCCGTGTGTACATCTTTGGTGGACATTCCATGACACGATATCTAAATTATCCGTAAATTAATTTAAATATCCCGCTTCCAGATTTACTTCTATATCAAATTATTGTCAGAGTATATCATCAGAACTGTCATCACCATTGTCATCACCACCACCGGAAGACGAAATCAGTTACGGCATGTGCTTTGATTTAAAGTCAACGAATGGGAAATCTTTGATCGAGAATCCAAGGGTGAGTGGAACCCAGGCGTAGTGCTATATGACTCCTACTTGTTTTTAACTAGGAGGAGTAGAGAAATTGATGAAGATTATTCTCGACATGTCTATAGTATAGAAAAACATTGTTTGCTCCTTAGACCATTTGAAATCGTCCAGAATGACGGCAAGCCCCTTCCATCCCCTGAAGAAATATATTATCACTCAGAATTATTTAATGTTAATGAGAACAAACTCGCTTGGCTTTGGATTAGGTTAGGATGTCGCGCTCAGCCTGAGCAATAGGGAATAGAGCTTCGTTTAGTCAAATTCTTAGTCCATCGCAGTTTTTATGATGATTCCACTCAACTAACCACCTTCCGCGGCGAGCTGGTATTTTATGGGACCTATTTTGTTGACTGTTTGAACCTACTTCATACCGTTACCCCTTGTGTCTTCTCTCTTTAACGTGATGTCTTGCAAGCTGGAAACTGTTTGCTGCTTGCTATATATTCCATTGAAATAATCTTGAACTCTATATTTATTTTGGCCTAATTTATACATGATGATAGGGTAATTGGAAAGGTACAAGATGACACAAGATTGGAGAAGATCATGGTTAAAAGGGAGGATTCAGGTAGGTAACAGTAATATTATTCAGTATGGGCTAAATAAGGTGTTTGAGTTTTCTTGATAAGAGTATATTAGGTGACAACTCGGACAAGTGAGTAAGCTCACTAAGCTTAGCTGTCATTAACATATCTTTGTCAACTTGTTGATGATTAGAGTTTGGTTGAAAGAGGAGTTTTGCTTCTATTATTGTATTAGTTCAGTAAGTTAGTTTCTATCTTTAACAAACTCTTGTATCGAAGCTCACTGAGCTATCATCTTCATGTTCTAGCTTCTGGTATATATACCGGTATATATACCAGAACTCTTCTCCTTTCTCAATATGAAAAAAGAATACAATTTACAACATAATCTTCACACTTGTTCTTCTCTCTAACTTTTATTTCCTTCTTCTTAGTTCGTGTATGCTATTTTATGGTATCAGAGCCAAAAGACCAAAGTCATGGAAGATTCTGGAAGTAATGTAACTGAAGAAAATTCAGGGTCGAGTAACACCGCAAATCCATCAAATCTTTCTACTGTATTCAATCATTCTTTGAGTTGTTCTTTGTCCATCAAGTTAGACATGAACAACTAAGTAATTTGAAAGTCTCAAGTGACACCAACACTAATTGGGCACGAGCTTGAGGATATTGTGCTCAGAAAATCAAGAAAACCAAAAATGAAGCTTGCCAATGGAAATGATAACCCAGCTTACAGAGTTTGGGTAAGAAAGACCAATGTTTATTGAGTTGGTTGAGGACCTCCATGATAGAAGAAATTCCTGCCATGTGGCTTAATATGAGACCTTAGCAGAAGTATGGATGAGTCTTGAAAAGAGTTTTGCAAGTCAGTCAAGAGCTAGGATTATGTAGTTAAGAAATACACTACAAACAGTGCCAAAAAGGAATGAATCAGTGATAGATTATTGTGAGAAAATGAGGAGAACAACTGATGTTTTGGGTGCAGTAGGGCAACCCATCATGATATGGATCTCATGATGTATATCATGAATGGCTTGGGATAAGAATTTGATCAAGTTATGATTAATATCACATCAAGAGCAGGTGACATTTCAATGGAAGAAATAAAGCCTTGCTTTTATGTCACGAAGGCAGGCTTGAGAAGCAACAAACTTTGAATGAAGCAACACTAAAGATGAGTGCCAATGCAGTAAGTAACACTGGTTTCAAGAAGCAATTTAATAGAGGATCCAATTCATGTGATTTTAACAAAAATCAGTCAAGAAATTTTCAAATGTGAAATTTCTCTCCTCAACCTGGTTTTAGAGGTAATATGAATGGAAGAAGACATGGTAGATCAGGTGGTAGCATGATTATAGGCCAAGTATGTAACAAGCCCGATCATTCTGCAAGAGTATGTTACTACAAGTATGACAAAGGGCAAAATGAGCAATCTTCAAATCAAAACTTTAACAATTCTCAAGGACATGTAAACTCATTTTTTGGAAATCCACATCATTCGTGGTTTCCCCTTCAACTTATATTTCTTCCCCTGATTCAGTATGTGAACAAGCTTAGTATGCGGATAGTGCAGCTACCAATCATTGCACCTCAGATATGAGAAATCTCAGTCTTACACAAGAGTATCGGCCCTGAGAAGCTTGTAGTAGGTAATGGTAAGTGTTTAAACTATTGGAGGTTATGCCCTCAAAGTATGTGTGTTGACATTATGATATGAAATTTAAAAAAGATTACGTTTTTTTTATCATTGTTCTTTTAAACTATTGTTGAATAATTTATATAAATATATGAAAATTCTATATTCATTAATGAGACTGTGATCTTATATTAGTACATGAGGATTAAGATCATAGATAATGAATAAAATTGTCAGCAACATATTAAAGTATGAAATCTTTACTCAATGGTTTCTAGTACGGTTTATTAAGTATTATGAATGTGTATGATCTAGATTCAGATCATTGATGTGGATAGACATCTTAGTAAATGTACTTTATATAATAAAATTACATATAACAGGACTCATATGAATTAATATCTTTATTAACGTGCCGTTTATCATAAAAATTTAATACACATCAATTCGATGATCATATGTAGCTCAGTCTGAGTCATGAGTAGCCATGAACTCCTATGCATGTCTATTGGATCCTTTGATTCACTCGTTAATGTTTGTTTATTAATCAAACTAGTGACTTTTATTTTGGAGATTCAATGATGTGGATGGCTGAGGACATGATCTTACAAGATTTGAAATCTAAACTTTCATAACAGATCGTATATTGGTTCCCTTAAGTGTCTAGACAGAATGGTTATTGAGCTCAAATTTATAATAAGATTATAAATTAGCCATTCACTAATGGAGTAATGGTACTTAAGGATCAATAGGTAATTAAAAGAGTAAAAGCGATAATTTTGACCAGTTCTAATTTACAAATTAATAATTGGAGGACACAACTACATGAAATGATTATGTCAGTGGACTACATGAGAATACTCTGTAAATACATTCTATAATCTCTAAGAGTGCAATTCCACATTTATAGTGGAGTAATAATAGAATTGATAAATAAGATTATTTAATTAAAAAGTTTAATTAATAATCTGATTTATTGAAACTTAGGATCATAAGTTCATGGTTACCAAGTCATCTCTATACTACGATGTCTAGGGTGTGAGTATTTCAGCACATGTGAAAATGAGTGACTTGCAAAAGAAATTTTTATTTAGGGACAACATAATTATGAGATAATTATGTGTGATTAATTAATTAAATTGTTTATATATTTAAATATAATTTTCAGAAATTATAAATATATAAATAATTATTGATTTTTTTAATTATCGATAAATGAGATGGAATATCTAATTTGTCAAATTAGATAATAAATTATTATTAGATAACAGTTTAAATCAACTAAATTTGTTATTTGTAAAATAGCATATACGTTAGTTGATAGGATTAATCAAATATGTTAATTTTGAATTAATTGATATCTAGATAATTATTTGATTAAAATAAATATTTAATTCATAGTAATTGTCACGTGTCAATCCCTAATAGTGTATCAGAAATTTACATGGACTAATGTGATGTCATGTGACACTACAGTAGTGAGTGTGCAACACTATAGTGTGACATGACACTACAGTGGTGTCGTGAGGCACAGTGCCGGCTCACGCCACACTGCAATGCCATGTGGCACTGCAGTTGTGCACAATTGCAGTGAGTCCCAGTACAGTTGTTAATTTTATTATTAAATATTATTTCAGTTTATCCCTAAAAATTTGATACGCCATTATCTATAATATATATTATCTATAATATATACGAATATTATCCTATTGGCATAGGTTGTTGAAAGAAGATGAGAGAATCAGTTGATCAGAAAATCAGTTCGTCAATCAAAAGTTGAATTATGAAAATGATTGGTGTCAGAGAGATTTTCTTCTATGATTAAACGTTAATTGAATCTCTAAAAGAATAATCATAACATTCTTTTAGATATCGTTCACTAAAGTCTTTCTCAAAAAATTTCTAGATCTCATGTGTTGAAACATCTAGAGACAGAAAAAATGTCTTGTAATATTCTACGTGTTCACACAAGTCCTAGTGCATTGATGATTTAATTGAAAGATCTTGGTGTGAATCTCGGAGTTCACTAATCGTTAGAATGGTTTCGTGGGAATGGAGGATCAATTTATTTTTGCAAGGACACTTGATATAGGCTGCAAGATGTATATGATTATTAACCTTGTATGTTATAGATTTAACTTATAAATATATAATGGATCCTGACTGATCGAAAAAGAGTTTTCAATAATAATTTTTATTTAGTTATCATGGCGTCGCACAAGTTTTGTTTTATTAAAAGATTCATTTTATTAAAAGTTTAATTTGTTTAAAGGCCATGCGCCTCAACGCTTCCGTCTTGCACGCACTGCGGTGACCAGCAAGTTGTATTAGAATGATCTTTATATATTTATATGTTAAATGTTGTGTGAGTTTTCTTACATTATTCATATAATATGAGATATGTATGATGATAGATGGTTATGTTTTTTGAATGTATGAAAAATAGTGGATCGTTGATTGTATGGTAATTATTAAGATAGACTTTTTTTCAATTTTTCCTAGATCTGGTGTAAACCGAATTGAGGCGTAGGAATTTTGTATTTTTATTTTGAATATTATTTTAATTATTTTGAATGTGAGAAGATGAAGAACGCAAGAGACGACTGACAGAAATTTACTGTTCATGTGAAAACATTGTTCACTCTGAAAATTTACTGTTCTCAGTGGTTGTCCGACGCGAAGGCGGCTGCTGGCAGTGAGACGGGTAGCGGTGGTGATGGGCGGCGATTGGAGAGTCCTATCTTCGGTGGCAACTGTTGTCACATTTTAAAAAAGTTTTCAACAAACCATGCAACCAACTCTATCACCTAAGTGTTTTATTAAAACTCAAACTCTTTTAATTATCTATTTAAATTTTAAAAGTAATGTAATTTTAAACTTAATTATTAATTTTTGACTTTATGAAAATAAAAATTAATAGGTTGATTGAGTTTGACCCATCAAATAAAATATATATTTTCTAAGTCAAAGTCAACTATATTAAAAGCGATAATTATAAAAATTGTTTTAATTATGAAAAATAGTTTTTCTACTTAAAAACGATTTTTTTCAAAGCTTGAAGATTATGAAGATGAACATCAGGAGAAGAAGGTAATTTTTTGGAAAAATGTATTCTTGCAGTCCACTTTGTAATTTTATTTCTTTATTTCAAGGGTTGTAATTTAAAAATACTCAATAGTCACTCGATCCATTATTATTTTATTTAATTGTAAAAAATTATTTATTAACATGTCCATGCATTTATCGATCGCATGTCATACATAAAAATCTCACACGATTGTATTTAATAATGCATCTCATATGTAAAAACATAATTTATTAGGATTATCCCAATACGTTTATATATATTCCCTTTTATTAAATCAATTGCATGTAAACTGTTAGGTTTTGATTAGTTAAAACTTGATCATCACACCACACTAAAGGTTATAGTAACCTTTAGGTTAACCGACTTTAGTAAAAGAGTTTTATTAAAGTTTGATGAATATAATATATTAGTTAATCAAAGTTCACCTAATTATGACTTAGGCGCTTCAGAAAGTTAAATGAACTTAGACCTATAAGATTGTATTAACTGATAATTAAATATTTATAGGGTTATTATTTTAACTAATAATTAATTTAGAATTAATTGATTAGTTAACATAGAAACAAATTATCCTAATTCATCATTTAGAATATGTTGCCTTAAGGTCGGTCAAAACTAAACTACATCACTACTTCCTATCTTCTTAAGAAGTCCAATCTTATGGAAGGTTTCGAGCTGTACTAATACCAATGTTGGACTTCTTAAGGAGATATAAGGAAGTGATGTAGTTTAATTTTGACCGACCCTAAGGTGACATATTCTAAATGAAGTCATGAAATCTGAAATGATGGGTTACACTCACGAAGTCACAATTAAGTTTTCATGTGGATAGTTGTGACTTGACCGAACAAGCGATACCTTATTGTTAAAAGATAAAATATGAGATATTTTAAGTTTTAATTAATAATGATGAGAATGTCTCATAGACAGTCTGAAGTTAATCTGACCGACCCTAAGGCGCCACATTAATCGTCAGGTAGTTTTATCGTGATTACTAAATGCTGAATTTATGTGTTTATTATGATTGCAATCATGTATGATGCTTGGATCATATCAAACAACAAGGCGAAGTGCTACATGCTTGTGAGCATGAATGATGTTCTGAGAACCAAGCATGAAAGCATGAAGACTGCCTATGAGATTATGGAATCCTTACAGGTAATGTTTGGGCATCAGTCTGATTAAAGTCGTCATGAAGCCACTAGGAGCTATATGACAACTAAGACGAGGAAGGGTACTTCTGTTCGAGAACATATTTTGAACATGATCAACATAATACACGAGGCAGAAGTACATGGGGTGACCATTGATGAGTGGACTCAAGTTAGCATCATACTAGAGTTGCTCACAGCAATTTTTTCTACGTTCACGACCAACTATTATGAACAAGTTGTAGTTCAACATGGCCCAATTGTTAAATGAACTGCAGACTTTTGAGTCACATAACCTTAGAATGACCAAGGAGGGCGGGGTAAATATTGTTGAGCAAAAGCTTTCTTCCAATATTGTTAAGACCAAGAAAAAGAAGAGGAACAATGCTAAGGACATGAGTAAGAACAAAAGAATAAAGAAATCCACGACATCACCGAAAGCCAAGAAGAACAAGAAAGATAGCAAGCTCAAATGAAAGTGTTTCCACTGTGGGGTTGAAGGTCATTGGAAGAGAAACTATAACAAGTATCTCTCTGAGCTGAAAAAAAGGTAAATATGATTTACTTGTACTTGAAACTATTTTAGTAGAATATGATTTGTCATCCTTGATACTTGATTCAGGATCCACTAACCATGTATGTTATTCTTTGCAGATGCTTGATTCGTCAAAGGAGCTAGCTGATGGCGAGATCATTTTGAGAGTTGACAGTGGTCCGCTAATGTCAGCTAAAGCATTAGAGACAGTCTGTTTACTTTTTGGATATGATTACTTAGTTTTGAACGATATTTATTATATTCTTGGTTTTTTGAGGAATTTGATTTCTCTTTCATTTTTGCAAGAACAGTTATTCGAAATTTCTTTCATTGATAAAGAGTTTATTATTTCTAAGAATGGATTTGATATTTGTCATGCTAAAAATATAAACGGACTGTATATGCTTAAATCGACTGAACGCGCGTTAAATAATTCTGAATTATTTAAAATAGAAAAACCTAAAAATAACAAATGAAAATTGTTTCTCATGATGATAACACATATTTATGGCATCTTAGGTTGTGACATATTAATCTAGATAGGTTAAACAGGTTAACAAAGCATGGCGCTTTGAGAGAGCTAAAAGTTGAAACTCTTCCTGTTTGTGAATTATGTCTAGAGGGTAAAATGATCAAGAGATCTTTCACAGGAAAGGGTCAAAGTGCCAATGAACCACTTGAGTTAGTACATAGTGATGTCTGTGGACCGATCAATGTACAAGCTAGAGGTGGGTATGAATATTTTGTCAACTTCCTTTACGGCTACTCAAGATATGGTTATAGTTACCTAATGCGTCAAAAGTTTGAAACTCTTGAAAAGTTTAAAGACTTCAAGGCTGAAGCTGAAAAGCAACTAGGTAAATCATTGAAAACTCTTTGATCTGACCGAGGTAGTGAATAGTTTGATTTAGAATTCACATATTATTTACTAGAGTGTGGAATCCTATCCCATTTTCCAGCACATGGAACACCACAACAAAATGGTGTTGCAGAGAGGAGAAACCGAACCTTATTGGATATGGTTAGGTTGATGTTAAGCCACTCATCATTGTCACTTACATTTTGGGGATATGCACTACACACGATAACTTACATTTTGGGAATATGCACTACACACGATAACTTACATTTTGAATGTAGTGCACTCTAAGTCTGTAAGCAAGACGCCTTTAGAGTTACGGAGTGACTCCAAACCTAGTTCACATAATTTTCGTATATAGGGGTGTCGAGCTCACGCTCTTAGACTCAAGACTAGAAAGTTAGACTCAAGGTCTAAGGTATGCATATTCGTTGGATATTCTCTAGAGACTAGAGATGGGTACTTTAATAGTCACAATTATCAAAATGTATTTGAGAAATGCAACCTTTCTTTAGCATAACTATATGCAAAACTACAAATTAGGTACAAAGTTTTATGTTTTAATTTAAATTTATCTTTCAATTCTCCCTCAATTTAAGGGATGTGATCAAGATATAACCATTAATAGTATTTAATAATAGGATTTTTTTATTAAAGTAGACCCATACACTAATCATTTTATAGAAATGTATCCTAACATAATTTTTGCTTACCTTGACCCCTGGTCCACTTTTCCTTCACTTTTTTACTTTTTTTCATTTCCTTTCTTACAAGCTGTCCAATCAAATGTCATGGTCTACTCACTTAACACTCAAAACCTCTCTACCCACCCCATCTCATTTCTCCTTCTTCGTATTTCAATTTTTCTACTTCTTCTTCGTTTTCTTCTTCGTTTCCTCTTCGTTTTCTTCGCAAAGTAGTTCTCGAAGAATTAGTAACTGATGAGATTAGACCACCTTCAATTGTTACTGATAAATGACAAACCAGAGAAATCACAGTTCTTGCAAAGGAAACTCTGGAGCAACATCGTAGTGGGAGGGTTGTGAGACAACCAGTTCGCTACAAACTAGAGGCACATGTCCTAGTGTCAGACACTATTTTGTCTAATGAAGAAGCAATGAATGATCCTAAAAATGAGAAATGACAAGATGCCATAAACCAGGAAATAGAATCTATGTATTCCAATTCCGCCAGGGAACTTGTAGATTCACCTGAAGATGCCATGCTCGTTGGATGTAAATGGATCATCAAGAAGAATAAAGGTATAGATGGGAAAATATAGACTTTCAAGGCACGGTTAGTAGCCAAGGGCTAAACACAAAGGGAGTGAGTCGATCATGAAGATACATTCTCCCCTATGGATATGCTAAAATCCATTTATATCCTTTTGTCCATAGCCGCTAGTTTTGACTATGAGATATGGAAAATGGACGTCAAGACATCTTTTCTGAATGACTCTCTTGAAGAAAGCATCTATATGATGCTACTAGAAGGGTTTGTACAAAAGGGGCAAGATCAGAAAGTATGTAAGTTGCTTAATTTCATTTATGGATTAAAGCAAGCATCTAGACCATGGAATCTTACCTTTGATGAGATTTTAAAGTCTTACGGCTTTAAGCAAAATGTTGACAAAGCCTGTGTTTATAAATACACCAAAGATAAGATAGTGGTTTTCTTAGTTCTTTATGTTGATGATATTCTACTCATTGAGAATGATGTAGAAACTTTTTCAAAGGTAAAGAAGTGGTCAGCTGAGAAATTTCAAATCAAATATTTGAGAGAAGTGAGCTATGTTCTAGGCATCCAAATCCTAAGGGATGGAAAGAACAAGTTCTGGGCACTTTCTCAGGCATTTGACCGGACATGAAAGAATAAGGTGTTGGAGAGATTCTCTATGGAGAATTCCAAGAAAGGTCAACTACCGACCGGACATGAAATTATCCTCTCCAAGTAACAATGTTCTAAGACACCTCAAGAGGAAGAGGATATGAGAAAAGTTCCCTATGCTTCAGCAGTTGGAAGTCTAATGTATCCCATGTTATGTACGAGACCGGACATATGTTATGCAGTGAGAATTGTCAGTCGTTATCAATTGAATCCAGGTATGGAACACTTGATTGCATTAAAGCACATTCTCAAGTATCTTAGGAGAACGAGAAACTATATGCTTATTTATTCAGGTGGAGACCTGAACCTCACTAGATATGCTGATTCTGGTTTTTAATCAAACAAAGACAATCGAAAGTTGACGTATGGATCAGTATTCACCCTAGATGGAGGAGCTGTAGTCTGGAGATATATTAAACAATCCAGCATTACAAATTCCACTATGGAAGCCGAATATATAGCGGCTTGGGAAGCTACGAAAGAGGCGGTATGACTCAGAAAGTTCTATTCTGATATGGAAGTACTTCCAGATATAGACAATCCACTGATCATGTATAATGATAATAGTGGGGCGGTAGCATATTCTAGGGAACCGAGGAGTCACAAGAAGGGCAATGACATGGAGAAGAAATATCATCTTGTAAGAGAGATCGTACATCGAGGGGATGCGACTGTTATGAAGATAATATCAGAACAGAACCTAGCTGATCCTTTTACAAAGACACTTCCTGCGAAGTCATTTGAGGGTCACGTGCGTAATATGAGATTTTCTTTATGGATGCCAAATTTTTTTTAGGGAAAGTGGGAGATTTTTGGAGGTTATGCCCTCAAACCATGTGTATTGACATTTTTTATATGAAATCTAAAGGGGATTACATTTTTCTTATAATTGTTCTTTTCACTTATTGTTGAATAATTTGTATAAATATATGAAAATTTTATATTCATTAATGAGACTATGGTCTTCTATTAGTACGAGAGGATTAAGATCAAAGATAATGAATAAAATTATCAATAAACATATTAAAGTATGAAATGATTTGTGACGCCCCGATCCCCAAAGGTTAAACATACGTGTAATTTCACAATTTTGAAATCTCTAATTCGAAACAAACCCTAATTTTGGTAAACATAGGTAAAAAGAATCAGAGGGAGAGAGAGACGAATCAAAAAGAGAAAGAGATTAAAGAAAGAGAAGAAGATTACCCAAATTCAATAGAGAGAGACCAACGAAAGAGAAGAGCTGCTGGCTGCAGGTGGCTGTGCGGGGGAGGAGAGGCTGC